>CM077153.1:20198180-20426552 GCA_039583875.1 Platanthera guangdongensis | reverse complement strand
TTCTTTTCAAATCAAATCATGATTCAAGTGGAGGTTAAGTCAAAGACTTGGTTTCATCTTATTCTTTCTTAGTTACTAAGGAGTTTTATGGAAAAGTTTATGGGAGAAAAATGATTTTAGAGGATGACACACACCACACTAGAATGTTTAATTGAGCTTTATATTTCATCAAACTAGTTAATATTTGTTTATTTCGAACCATTAAGGGTGTGACAAGTTCTCATTTGGTTAAATTTGAAATTTTTGAGTAAGCTTTTCTTTAATTATGTTTGAGAAGATGGATCTTGTGAGTTTGTATTATGACTACTTCCTCTCACTCACATTTGATGATAATATTGTCTTTGCTAGGGACTAGCAAAGGTTCAAGTGTGGAGGTGTGATAACTTCTCAAAAAGAAGTTATTTAGCTCAAGTTTTGGACCTTTTTGCTCGTTGATTCGGGAGAAAAACTCGTTCAGTTGAAGTCTAATTGCAAGCAAATTCACTTTTATTTTATTAATGACTAATGCGGTATTTTTTCTAGGTGTTCAAGCAAGAAAAGCTAAGGAGAATAGCTGGAAGAGGATTTTTTCAAATATACTGTCCCTGGAGAAAAGGTTGCAACCTCTGAAAAAAGGTTGCAACCTCTAGACGAATTTCAAAAATTTTAAAATTCGAAAATTGCGCCATTTGCAAAAACGAGAAGAGGCATCCCTTGGGGAAAGGGCTGGACGTTTTTTTGGGAGGATTATTCAGAAGTAAAAGGGGTATTCAATTATTATCATCCATTGTTGGTGGGAGAAGAAGAAGAGAAGAGTTCTTCCTCTAGGGCTAGTTCCGGGCAAGGAAGACGGACGGATTTCGGCCGAATCGCAGAGAGCAAAACACTGCAAGTTTCTTAATTTCTATCATCATGTGCTGTAAGATTTACTCATACTTGTGGTTTCCTTCCGCCGTCATGAACTAATTCTCTCGATCTTGTGTTGGAAAGTACTATGTCTTGTGTGATGAATATCTTTAGTTTTATCTTTGTAATTGTATGGTGGGATTTACTTTTATTGAATTCATAATCTATATTTTGAAGCCTTTGAATCACGGTTTCGTCTTTCTACTGCGCTTCATAAATCAGAGAGAGTTGCGTAAGTGCGTTATGGATTCCATATAGCACTTAAAGGGAGAAAGAGATTTCCCCTTAGTGTTAGCAACTCGGGTTTTCAATCTCTAATCGGTTTCATATTTCACCCGAGGGGAAATAGAGGACTAGGGACCTCCGATATCGAGAGATACGGTTGTCTACTTTAAAATCGTTGCAAGTTTTCCACCGCTCATTTTCACAAAGCATTATTTTTAAATTCAATGCAGTAGACATAGGAAATCACCGCACAAGATTACTTCTCCAATCTGAATCTGAAAGTTTTCTCCTAAGGCACTATAGTTTATTTCAACTTATTTTATAAATTCGTCACCATTTAGTTATAAATCAAAATCATCATCTTGTTTCACTTGGATTTAGAGAAAAGGTCTAACTAGTAATTGCAAGCACCGAATTCACCACCTCTCCGTGGAAACGATCTTTATTCACTCTTTATTACTTGAACCGGCACGTGCACTTGCGTGTAATACGCACACCTGTTTGGGGCGTATCAACAACTCTGACAGTTGCAGTAGACCGGCTGGAATGGCAACTGTCATGTCATCCAGTCACTTCTTGAAATATCTGTAACTGTCTGAAAGTGTCGAGACAGTCTTTCTTTAAGTGTCGACACTTATAGACTAAGTGTCGACACAAGTAGACTAAGTGTCGACACTAGCCTTCAAGGTGTCGACACAACTCCTTGTGTTGTAGAATTTACTTCTCGACACAGCTTCTTCAATATGTGTCGACACTGATATTTTGTGTCGACACAACTCCTTGTTCTTCAGTACTTAGTTGAATTCTGCTAAGTGTCGACACTACTCCTTTGTGTCGACACATCTTCTTGTGTTGAACTTGTTCAGTGTCGACACATCTTCTTGGTGTCGACACTTGCCTTCTGTGTTGATACTTGCTGAGTGTCGACACAGCTCCTTGTGTCGACACATTCTTCTTCTGTTGAGACTTTGGCTGAGTGTCGACACATCTCCTTTGTGTCGACACTTGTACTTAGAATTTGTTGAACTTTGCTGAGTGTCGACACAGCCTCATAGTGTCGACACTTTCTTCATGTATTGAGTCTTCTGCTGAGTGTCGACACATTCTTCATTATGTCGACACTTATACTTAGACTCTGTTGAAATTTGCTGAGTGTCAACACAACCTCCAAGTGTCGACACTTTCTGATGTAGACAAAGTTCCTCTGGGTGTTGACACTGCTTCAAAGTGTCGACACTTCTTCACTGGACATTTCTTCATTGAGTGTCGACACTTTCTGTATGTGTCGACACTTTCCTTCTGGTGTCGACTATGCATCCCTAGTGTCGACACAATTACTCCAAGTATCGACACTGCTTCTCTGGGTGTCGACATAAGTGTTCTTAAGTGTCAACACTTTTCTTCTGGGTGTCGACACATGGACTTAGAAACTTTTCAGCTTTCTCTGCAAATACTTAACCTGCACAACTAAACTCAAAACACATCAAATACATTTTAATGTATATCATTGAGTAGGGTGAGGCTTCTTCAAATCAGTACATTTATTCCAATGTACCCAACAATCTCCCCCTATTTTGGAGAAGTCATAACCCTTAGTCAATGATATACACCATACATAACAAAATCACAGTATGATGTAAAGCAGGATTATATAACAGGGTAAGTACATAAACATGTATTAAACAAAACATGTATACAAAAATATCTCAGAACAATAATGTAATAGATTTATCACACATCACATTATTCTAACAACTTTATCATATTCATTATACAAAAGTTTACAGAGTGTTTAAAAACAAAAGATTACAACTGTAAACTAAAGATAAATTGTATCCTATTGCTGCTCAGGCTCCTTGATCACTATGCCCTTTATAGATTGTATTTTTGCTTGGACTGGGGCTTCAGCATCTTCAGCAGCAGCAGGCTTCTTTCCTTTTAGATCCTTCTTTTTCTGATCCTCAGCTTTGATCTTTTGTCTTTCAAAGTAATGATATGGCTTTGGAAAGTACTTGCTAGGCTCCTGGGCAGTAGGAGGTAGCTTTCCCATCTTAGCCTTTCTTCTGTATTGCACAATGGCTTCTTGCCTGGACTCATGCTTTCTCCACTCCAGTTCAGAATACCACTTGTTTCTGTCTTGAATATTGTCCTTGGCAGCCTTCCATGCAGTTAAGATAATATTCCTGGAGGTGGGGCTCCATTGTTCAAAGTCAGGCCTCAATTCAGTTTGCTCCCTGAATCTCTTCTTAGACAGTTGTGCTTCTTGTGCCTTCTGCAACAAAGCTTCTTGTTCTTTCAGTATAGCCTCCGACACTGGATGAACCACTTTTTTCTATGATGACATTTTGCTTTCCCTCAGGTGGGCTATACATTGACTGTATATCTGCATGTATCATATCAAAGTCTGGTGGAGGATATATAACTTGAGCCACTTCAGCTTGCTCCCCTCCAAGATATGCAGTATTAATTCCAGACTCTGCAACATTGTCATCATCACATAATGGAGGATATCCAAGGGTGGCTCTGATGGAATTGGAAATCCATTTTGCATGATCAAAGCTGGCTTTGACTAACACCCTCTCCCCCTTTATGACTTCTCTAACAATATGATCCCTCAGATCATCTTTCTGAAACCTTATTTGGGCATCCAAATAGTTTACTCCATCCTTAAAGAAAGGTTTCAACCTTTGGAGCTTGTCTGTTATAGCCTTTTGAGAGTCTTGTATAACAGTTTTAACAGCAGTTATTCTCTCTTGTAATGCTTTAGCAAATTCTGCCTTAGCAGTAGCATTAGCTGTAGTCTGACCAGTAGCTATTGTACAACCCCGTGTCTGGCGAGCAAGGTCACCAGGGGCCAGGAAAATCGGGCTGAGGACAATAGGCGAGCTCGGCAGTAAAGGGGGCGAGACCGAGCTCGGCATCCGTCGACCAGAGATCGACGATCGGCGACCCCGAGTTCGGCATTCGCCGAGCGACACACAACTCGCGTCCTCGCAGTGGAGCTCGGCAACGGTAGGCGAGCAGTACATGCCGAGGTGGCCAGAACTCCCCAGCTCGCCCGGATATGTGAGGTACTTTTTACTGTTTTGCCCCTGCTGTTCTGCCCATAGCCCTTCAAAACAGCGGAGTTTGGCTGTTGGCAGACCCAACCAAGGGTTTTCTGGCAATTTCAGGTCAGTTCTTTTGGTTATTGGCAGTCTGGATTTCAAAAGCTATAAATAGGACCCAAGGGGTACCCCAGAAAAGAGGTTCTTCCCTGTGCTCTCCTGACCCAATTTTCGAGTGCTTTCTGAGGGTACCTTAGCTCAGCTTCTGGCTAAGGAGGGGAAGCGCTCTGAGATGTTCCGGGTTTGTGGTGGGACCTCCCTGCCGAGTCCTTGGGTCTGTTTCTCCTTGTCCCCTTTGTTGTTTTTCTTGCAGGAGCAAAGTAGGCGCGAGACTACCCCTTCCCCAAGGGTCGAACTCCACAGGAGCCGGATTCCGGTTTCAACATTTTGGTGCGGTGAGCGTGGACAGTGGTCAGCGCAGAAAGGCTTCGGCGAGCTCAATGACGGGAGGACAAGGATCCGACAGGCCGGACTCGCTGCCCCCCCCCCCCACTCGCAACGGTGGGGATGTTTGAAGATTTCAGAAGCGAGGTACTGACTCTTGTCAAGTTCGCACTCGGCACGCGGGCCGAGTGCTCGACTCCGGCAGTTCAGATCGCGGCTGCCCCGTCCTTGGGCGAGGACGCTCCCGGCAGGCGAGCTGGGAAGGAAGTGGCCGAGGAGGGTCGAGGGTGCGAGCTCCCCGGGCGCGAGCTTTTCCCTGGCTCGTCTGGCCGAGGTCGGTTTGGCGAGCTGGGCTCGCGAGACTCGCCAGCTCGCCCAGTGGGGGGAGGAAGTCCTTTCAGCGAGCTGGTCTCTTCAGCTCCAGTTCCAGATGGGTTCAGGGAACCCGAGATGTCCTATTACACCGGAAAGGGGGATCCGGTCCAGCATGTCCAATGGTTTGAGGACGTGGTCTCCATCCGTCAGATGTCGGACGGATTCAAGTGCCGACTCTTCGCCATCACCCTCCGGGAGAAGGCAAGGGAATGGTTCCACCAGCTACCGGCCAACTCCATCTACTGCTTCGAGGACCTGCACCGAGGGTTCATGCTGAGGTTCACTACCTCCAAGAAGTGGAAGAAGGAGTCCGAGTCTTTGTTCCACATAAAGCAGGGGGTGAACAAGACGTTGGGGAGCTATGTGGACCGATTCCAGGAGGAAGTTACTCAAGTACAGGAGATGCCGGGCCATAGTCTGATGATGGCTTTTACCCTGGGCCTGCAACAGGGTTTCTTCCGAATGGAGCTGAAGAGAGTTCCCCCCTCTCCTACGAAGAGTTGATGGAGAGCGCGGCGAGAGAGGTCGACGGAGAGGCGTCGAACCCGGAATTTGCAAGGAAGCTGGCAAGGTTGGCCACAGAGGAAGAGAAAGAGTCGAGAGAAGGAAAGACACAGGAGGAGAGAAGAGGGGAGCCCAGGCAGAGGGAGCAGAGGCAGCTCCAAGGGCAGCAGCAGCCGAGGTGGGGGCGTCAGGAGCCCGACCGGCGGCTGGGATGGAGGCCTGAGTGGCAAGGCCAGGGGCTGCAGAGGGGGTACCACAGAAGGGACCACTACCAGGGGAGGCAAGACCAGTTCCACCTCCCGGGCTGGAGGCAGGGCCATAGGACCCGACTCCCCGATCAAGAAGAGGCCATGGCCATAGCCCTGGGAGCAAGGAGGGGAGCGTGGAGGAGGAGAAGAAGAGAGGTCAGGGTGGAGCTGCCCTATTGCGACTTCCACCAGGAAGAGGGGCACGCCACGGCCACCTGTCCGGAGTTCCTCGAGATGAGAGGGAATAGGGAGCAGCAGCAGCAGCAGGGGCGGCAGGAAGTAAGAATTGAGGAGGTCCTGCCTCGGGCGGAGGAGGATCGGTGCGAAGACCAGGTGGATGTGGGGACCCGAGGAGGGATCGGAGTGATCCACGGGGGAGTGGGGATCGAGGCTTCCCGCAAGGCAAGTCTCCACACCATGTACCGGCGGAGCGTCGCCTCCACGTCCCAAACCCCACCCCCGGAGGAAAGGATCACTTTCTCCAGGAGCGATATGCCAGACCACGAGGATCCATTCTGTGATGCGCTAGTCATCAAGGCGGCCATCGAGAACTTCACCGTCTCTCGGATCCTCGTGGACAACGGGAGTTCCGTCAACGTTGTCTTCAAAAAGGCGTTCGACGCGATGAGGGTGGAGGCAAAGAGGGTGCTGGCCTCAGATGGCCCCTTGTTCGGGTTTTCAGGAGAAAGAAAGGAATTAGAGGGAGGAGTTGGCCTTCATGTCACCTTGGGGGGGGGGGGGAGTCCCGAAACTGCAAGTTCGTCATTGTGGACGCCCCCAGCAGCTACAGCGCCATCTTCGGGAGGACCCTGATCAGCGCCTTCCACTGCATCCCCTCATCTTTCCATCAGTGCTTGAAGTTCAACGCTGAGGGGATCCAGGTCAGGGTTAGGGGGGACCCAAAGGTGGCGCGGGAATGTTATGTCACCACAGTGAACACCATCTCCTGGCAAGAGGGAGCCGAGGAGATGGGGCGAAGGATGGAGGAGGTCGAGCAGGGAGCAGGAGGGGAGGAGCTGGGAGTGAAGGACTGCGCAGAAGGGGCGGCAGGAGGAGATCTGGTGGAGGTGGCCGAAGTAAGGACAGTGGGAGGAGAGATGGAGGTAGAGGTCCCCGTTCTGGAGGAAGGGGATGCCGAGGGATGGGGGGAGCAATCCAGGCTGGAGGCAGCAGAGGAAGTGGTGGAGCTGGAGGTACTCACCCGAGGAGGAAGGATAGAGAAGATCCGCGTCAGCGGGGGGCTTACCCCGGAGGACCAGGGCAGGATGCTGGAGTGCATCTAGAAGAATGTGGACATCTTCGCCTGGAACGCCGCGGAGATGCCGGGGGTTGACGCGGATGTGGCTTGCCACCGCCTCAACCTGGACCCGGGAACACGCCCCGTTCAGCAGAAGAAGAGGTCCACTGCGGACAAGCTGGCAGAGCCCATCAGGGAGGAGGTGGCGAAACTCCTCAAGGCCGGCTTCGTGTCTGAGATTCAGTACCCCAGCTGGGTCTCCAACGTGGTTATGTTTAAAAAAGGGGATGCCGATGGAGGATGTGTATCGACTTTTCCTTACTTAATAAAGCTTGTCCTAAGGACTGTTATCCTTTGCCTCGGATCGACGCGCTGGTTGACTCAGCCGTCGGTTTTTCTGTAATGAGTTTTTTAGATGCTTTTTCAGGTTATCATCAGATCAGGATGCACCCCCCAGATATCAAGGATGACTCGTTCATCACAGGGGATGGATGCTACTGCTACCGGATGATGCCCTTCGGGCTGAAGAATGCCGGGGCAACCTACCAGAAGATAATGGATAGGGTCTTTAAGGAGCAAAGGGGAAGGAATCTGGAGGTGTATGTAGATGACCTCATGATCAAAAGCCGGGACGTGGACTCCCACCTCCGGGACCTGGAGGAGACCTTCGCCACCCTGTGCAAATTCAAGATGCGATTGAATCCCCTAAAGTGTGTCTTTGGGGCCAGCAGGGGAAAGGTTTTGGGGCATCTCCTCACCCCCGCAGGGGTCGAGCCAAATCCAGATAAGGTCAAGGCTATCTTGGAGCTGGGGTCCCCGCGGAATGCAAAGGAGGTCCAACGGCTGACGGGAAAGCTAGCAGGGCTGAGTCGTTTCCTTTCACGGGCAGGGGAGAAGTGCTCCCCCTTCTTCAAGACGCTGAGGGGTGGTCAGAGATTTGAATAGACTAAGGAGTGCGAGGAGGCATTCCAGGCCCTCAAAGTGCAATTGACACAGGCCCCACTGCTCCAAGGGCCGAAGGAGGGGGAAGACCTGTTTTTATATCTCGGAGTCGGGGAGGAGGCCTTGAGCTCCGTCTTGGTTCGTGAAGAAGGGAAGAGGCAGCTCCCTATTTATTATGTGAGCCGGGTCCTGAGGAAGGCCGAGCTCAGGTATCTGATTTTGGAGAAGCTAGCTTTTGCCCTAATCATCTCGGCCAGGAGGCTGCGACCTTACTTCCAGGCGCACTCAATACGGGTAGTGACCGACCATCCCCTCCGCAACATCTTTGAGGGGGTGGAGGCATTCAGGTAGGCTGGCTAAGTGGTCGGTAGAACTAAGCGAGTTCGATGTCTCCTTCGTTCCGCGGCTCTCGATCAAGGCTCAAGCTATGGCCGACTTCTTGGCCGACTACGTGGTTGAAGTAGCGGAGGAAGAGCACACCCGCCCAACTCCTTGGAGGGTGAGGGTGGACGGAGCCTCAGGAAGACATTCCCTTGGAGTGGGAGTGATCCTAGAAAGCCCTCATGGAACCCGAATCGAGCAGACTGTGGTGGTACACTTTCCCATCACCAACAACCAGGCCGAGTACGAGGCCGTGATAGCATGGCTTCGCCTGTCCAGGGAGCTTGGGGTGTCAGACGTGGAGGTCCTCACTGACTCCATGGTAGTAGCTTCCCAAATCAACGGGGAGTTCGAGGCAAGGGAGCCCGCCCTACAATCATACTTGGCCAAGGTAAAGGGGGTCATTGGCACTTTTCAAACTTTCACCATCCGACACGTGCCCAGGGAAGAGAATGAACAAGCCGATCAGCTAGCAAAGCATGGTCCCCAGGTGGGGGGCACCATAACCGACCTGCTCATGGAAATCGATCAGCAAGCTTCATGGATGGATCCAGTCGTGGTCTTCCTCTCCACAGGAGAGTATCCGGAGGGGGTAGATAAGAAGAAACTAAGGCACAAGTCAGCCTATTACCTCCTCCAGGACGGGCAGCTATACCGGAAGACCCTCTCAGGGATGCTAGCCCGCTCCGTGACTGAGGGGGAAGCACGAAGGATCTTGGAGGAAGTCCACTCCGGGGAATGTGGGAGTCACTCCGGGAGTCGGACCCTGGAGGGGAGGATAGTCAGGCAAGGGTATTTCTGGCCCACCCTGGGCCGAGACGCCGCTGAGTTCGCAAAAAGATGTCATAAGTGCCAGCTATTTGCCCCTCTCCAGCTGCAACCAGCCCAGCGACTCAGAAGTATCGCGGCCCCATGGCCCTTCGCAATTTGGGGAATGGATTTGGTTGGGCCGTTCGCCCAAGCCAGCGGCTAGAGAAGGTTCCTCCTAGTGATGATTGACTACTTCTCAAAGTGGATGGAGGTGAAGGCGTTGGCCAAGGTGACCTCCCAAGTAATCAGGAATTTTGTTTGGGGGGAGATCATCTGTCGCCATGGGCTGCCCCAGGCCATCGTCACGGACAACGGGCCCCAGTTCGCTAGTGCCGAGTTCACCAGTTTCTGCGAGCAGCTTGGAATCGATCTCAGGTTCGCCTCGGTCCATCACCCTAGGAGTAACGGGAAGGTGGAGGCCGCAAACAAGATCATCGTCAACCTCCTCAAGAAGAAGGTGGAGAATTTGAAAGGGAGCTGGGTGGAGCAGCTACCTGCGGTTCTTTGGGCCCTAAGGACCACCCCCAACACAGCTACGGGAGAGACCCCCTTCAAACTCTCCCACGGGTACGAGGCAGTGCTCCCCATAGAATCTGAAGTCCAAACACCGCGAGTCGTGGCAGCAAAAGAAGGCCGTGAGGAATGGCAAGCAGAGAATGAGGAGGAACTGAGGCTCTCCCTTGACATGGTGGAAGAGGTGAGAGACCTTTCCGCTATCCGGCAGGAGGAGGTGAAAGGAAGAATGGCCAAGTACTTTGACAAACATGTCAGGGTCAAGCAGTTCATGGAAGGGGACTTGGTGCTGAAGAAAGTAGATGCAGCAGGGAGGTCAGCATCCGTAGGGAAGCTCAATCCCAGCTGGGAGGGACCATTCATTGTAAAGGTAGCCTTGGGGTCAGGGGGCTATCGACTCCAAAATGTAGAGGGCGAGACCCTGAGTCTCACCTGGAGTGGTGACGACCTAAAATGATTTTTTTCCCTGAAGCATGTAAGCAACACTTTGATTATAATAAATTCCTTCAACTCTCTGATATTATCGTAATTAGCCTGCATAGTGGAATGTGACGTATTTTGGGCCTCGAGCAGATCCCGCTGTCAGGCTCTCACCTAGCTGACAGGGCTGGAAGTCACTCGATGGTGTTAGTAATGGACCCCGAGCAGATCCCGCTGCCAGGCTCTCACCTAGCTGGCAGGGCTGGAAGTCACTCGGTGTCATCCTTGGCCTCGAGCAGATCCCGCTGTCAGGCTCTCACCTAGCTGACAGGGCTGGAAGTCACTAGATGGTGTTAGTAATGGACCCCGAGTAGATCCCGCTGCCAGGCTCTCACCTAGCTGGCAGGGCTGGAAGTCACTCGGTGTCATCCTTAGCCTCGAGAAGATCCCGCTGTCAGGCTCTCACCTAGCTGACAGGGCTGGAAGTCACTCGATGGTGTTAGTAATGGACCCCGAGCAGATCCCGCTGCCAGGCTCTCACCTAGGTGGCAGGGCTGGAAGTCACTAGGTGTCATCCTTAGCCTCGAGCAGATCCCGCTGTCAGGCTCTCACCTAGCTGGCAGGGCTGGAAGTCACTCGATGATGTTAGTAATGGACCCCGAGCAGATCCCGCTGCCAGGCTCTCACCTAGCTGGCAGGGCTGGAAGTCACTCGGTGTCATCCTTAGCCTCGAGCAGATCCCGCTGTCAGGCTCTCGCCTAGCTGACAGGGCTAGAAGTCACTCGATGGTGTTAGTAGTGGACCCCGAGCAGATCCCGCCACCAGGCTCTCACCTAGCTGGCAGGGCTGGAAGTCACTCGGTGTCATCCTTAGCCTCGAGCAGATCCCGCTGTCAGCCTCTCACCTAGCTGACAGGGCTGGAAGTCACTCGATGGTGTTAGTAATGGACCCCGAGCAGATCCCGCTGCCAGGCTCTCACCTAGCTGGCAGGGCTGGAAGTCACTCGGTGTCATCCTTAGCCTCGAGCAGATCTCGCTGTCAGGCTCTCACCCAGCTGACAGAGATGGAAGTCACTCGATGGTGTTAGTAGTGGACCCTGAGTAGATCCTGCTGTCAGGCTCTCACCTAGCTGGCAGGGCTGGAAGTCACTCGGTGTCATCCTTAGCCTCGAGCAGATCCCGCTGTCAGGCTCTCACCTAGCTGACAGGGCTGGAAGTCACTCGATGGTGTTAGTAGTGGACCCCGAGCAGATCCCGCTGCCAGGCTCTCACCTAGTTGGCAGGGCTGGAAGTCACTCGGTGTCATCCTTAGCCTCGAGCAGATCCCGCTGTCAGGCTCTCACCTAGCTGACAGGGCTGGAAGTCACTCGATGGTGTTAGTAGTGGACCCCGAGCAGATCCCGCTGCCAGGCTCTCACCTAGCTGGCAGGGCTGGAAGTCACTCGGTGTCATCCTTAGCCTCGAGCAGATCCCGCTGTCAGGCTCTCACCTAGCTGACAGGGCTGGAAGTCACTCGATGGTGTTAGTAGTGGACCCCGAGCAGATCCCGCTGCCAGGCTCTCACCTAGCTGGCAGGGCTAGAAGTCACTCGGTATCATCCTTAGCCTCGAGCAGATCCCGCTGTCAGGCTCTCACCTAGCTGACAGGGCCAGAGGTCACTCGATGGTGTCGGCCTCGAAGTCATCAGGTATGGGTCAAGGCCTCAGTGCCAGGGAGCAAAGGGAGAAAAAGGTTCTGTCAGGGGCGAGCTCGGGCTCGGCAAGCCCAACTCGACAGGATCTAGCAGGCAAGCCAGGCTGGGGGACTCGGCATGAGCGAGTGTGCACCCGCCAACCCCGGCTCGGCATCAGCGAGTGGGATGCGAGCCCGGGGCTCGCCAAAGGAGAGCAAACAGAACCGGGGCACCTCGCCCCCTTTGGCCATTGGACTTGGAGAAATTTTTCTCCCATTTTCGGGCTCAACATGGATGGCTCGCGTGCGAGTTAGGGTAGCGTGACAAGGGCGGAGAGCAACTCACCCCCGAATCGTTTGGGGGTCGGCAAACACTCAAAACGCGTCCACTCGCAGGCGCGCTCTCATAACCGCTCTACTCGCGGAACCTGTCTCGGCGAAGTCACGGGGAGAAGCACTCACATAAATTCAGAGCACAACAAGCACAGTAAAGAAAGGAAAGGAAGAGAAACTGGTATGATCAAAAAACTTTCATTATATGCAAAAAGTAGTTACATGGGGGACTCGCCTCGGCGAGTGAACAAAGAAAAAGGAAAAAAGAAGACAAAAGTACTAGCCACCCTCAGGCCTCGCCCCCTCCGCCGGACTGATCCCCGCCGTCACCCGAAGGATCCTGGAAGCTCTTCCCGAACATAGCGTCCAGGCTGTCTTCCTTCTCGCTGGGCGGCGTCGCCGGAAACAAGCGCGGCATCAGGTCCCGAGCCGAGATCCCCTCGCATCCCTCCACCAGCACCGCAGAATCTTTCATCATCTGGAGGGTGCACTCGGCGGCTTGGATGGAGTTGATCCGCAGTCTCTCGGCGAGGTCGGCCTCGCCAAAGATCCGCGGGCTTTTGTAGGGGAGGGTAGGATCGATGTCGTGAGGCGGGAAGAAGATCTCGGCCTGGCGGCGCACCTCGCCAAGGAGGTGCTGGTTCTCCCCATTCATCTTTGCGTTCGCGCCCTCCAGCTCGGCAAGGCGTGCACGTAGCCGGCCGATATCCTCCCCCTGCTCCACGTTGCGAGCTTGGAGCTCCCCTACAGCGTCGGCATCCGCGGTCAGTAGTGCGCGCAGCTGACTGACCTCCTCCCCCAGCTCAGTGTTGCGAGCCTGAAGCTCGCCCGCCGCCTTGGCATCCTGGAAAAGAGTCCATTTAGCAGCAACACAAAAATTTTCTAAGTAAAAGAGAGGAGCAGCGCTTGGCGCTTACCAACCCGCCGGCGGCTTGGGCGAGTAGACCCTCCGCTATGCCAAACCGCCTCGCCTGGTCGGTAACCTTGTCCTTAGCGAGGTCGCGAGCCTGCTCAGCCCTTTCGAGTTGATGGCTGAGGGCGAAGCTGCGGCGCGCCAGCATGTGGTGCAGCTCCAGGGTCCGCAGGTGGGACTGAAGACCCTCATGGCCGAGCTGCTGGAGGGTCGTCTTCTTGTAGGCCTCGGCATCCTACCGGCCATATAAGCTGAAGTCGAGGGCGTAGGCGTGACCAGTGGCAGGCTCGCGGTCGTGCCAGGAGGGATGAAGAGTGGAGATGGAGACTCGATGAGCGAGCTCGTCCCACTGCAGCATGGGCTCGCCCGCCGAGTCCTTCCAGCGCGCGCCGAAGTTGAAGAGGGGATGTTGCTTCGGCGGCGCGTGCTCGCGGGCAGTCCTCTTCGCCGCTGGAGGAGGAGAGATCGCCGCCGTGGAAGAGGGGCCCTCGCCACTTTTCCGCCCCTTGCTGGTTATCTCCTTCAGCGGGCTCTCCGGCGACGCGTCGGGAGGGGTCGCCGACGAACTGATGTACTTGGCGCTGGGCTGTTGTTGTTGCCCCCGCGGAGCCATCAGGGCCCTCCGCATCTTCTTTATCTAACGGTGGCCGGATGGCGGGTTCGACCCCGCGCCCTCAGGACGCCTCTTGCTGGAAGAGGGTTGCGAGAGGGCCGCCTCATCTCGGCAGGCCAGCGCCGCCGCCATCTCGCGAGCAAGAGGGTCGGGGTGGAGCCCCGGATCCGCGAACGGCGGGTTCACGGGGATTATTGTTGGGTATTGTATCCACGATTACCGAGATTTGAGGAAGCCCCCTGTCAAGCTAAGATGAATTCACAATGTATTTGATAAACTCTTTCAAGTTGTACTTGCAGTCTCTCCACGCTAAGTGCACACCAATGTCAGGGTGCAGTAGGTCAATATACACGGGTCTGCACGACGTAATCCCTCGTTGAGCAGATCAGTGTGTTGGCCTATGTGTACTCTCTCTATTGGAGTGCACTTACTTTCAAGTACAGGGCCGCTCATATGCAAGAGAAGACAAGGAGCATGGAGGATCAAGGAGCAGCTCCTAGGTGGAAGACGAAAAATCGTCCAAGGCAAATTCGACGAGAATCACCAAGTGATTCTCGCCGAATCGGCGAGAATCACTAAGTGATTCTCGCCGAATCGTCGAGAATCGTCAGTGATTCTCGCCGACTCCTTCTGGCCATCTCAAAATGGTGCCAAGTGAGATTCGGCGAGAATCACTTGTAATTCCCGCCGAACCAGTGGTCAAGCAGCCCATGAATACCAAGTCCAATTCGTTGAGAATCGACAAGTGATTCGACGAGAATCACAAACGATTCTCGACGAATCGTCGAGAATCACTTGGTGATTCTCGCCGATTCGTCGAGAATCGTTTGCGATTCTCGCCGATTTTTACTTGGCATTTTCTCAGAATGCTGCTGAACCGGATTCTGCTTCTGGATTTGTTTGAACCGGATTTTGGGGATTTCATTTGTGGGTCCCACAAACGGTCATATTTGAGAATCCTACAGTATTTTTACTCAGGTACTTTTGAACAGTAAAGACGGAGAAAGAGGCCGAGCACGGAAACCCTAAGATCGCGAAATCCTTCCGCCGCCTCCGTCGCCGCTCGCGCAAGTCCGTCGCCGCCACCGATAGATCTTCTTCCCGATCTCCGGCGACAGTAGCTTAGCAAGGCTTGAGTCTCACGCGTCTATCCAGAGATCCTTTGTCTCTCGATTTGTCGATCGGAAACACTTCCCATCCGAATCGATCGAGACGACCGATCCTCGTGTGACCGTTGGTAGACCGAGCTTGCTTCGCAACGAAGTTTGGATCTCCAAGTTCAGCAGCTGCTCTTCATCGTAGCCGCCGATCCCGAAGCTAGCCGCCGCTCGTGTGCCGCCGCCGGTTCCGGGGAAATCCTCTCCAAGAGAGACCAAGGTCGTAGACTCTTCATCGACTTCAAGAACACGTCGTCGAACAAAGAGGAACACCGGAGTCTCCAAGAGAAGTTTGTATCACGTGTACATTCTACATTTTCATTTCGTTGTAAAGGAACTTTTGTTCCGAGTTGTAAGGGTTGGGTGCAACCCGCTTTGTGGGAGTGTTGACTCTCACGTGTGGAAGGGCTCCTTCCGTTAGTGAAGGGATTGGATTTCAATCCCGTTGGTGAAGTGACCGAGTCGTCCCTTGTTGGGGAGATAGGTCGAAGGGGGAAAGTGGATGTACCCAAGTCGGGGAACCACTATAAATTTGCTGTGTTTTCTGTGTGCTGTGTTTGTTGTTTTTACTGTGCAGGTACATCTTTAAATTCCGCAAAAGAACCACACGTCACCTATTCCCCCCCCATAGGTGCACATAGCCGACACTAGGTGGACTTTCAAGTGGTATCAGAGGGAGGTTCCTCAACAAAAAGGTTAACACCTTGAGGTGAATCCTGCCACCAGTGTCAGAAGCATGGATCTGGATTATGACGTACTGCCACTCAAACTCCCTGCATGCACAAAGGATTATTATCCTATCTGGAGGATGAGAGTGTTATTTCACCTGGATGCCATCGATCCTCGAGCATCCCTCATCCTGGAAGAGGGTCCATTTATCCCTATGAAGACCACCGACTCGGGGACCCAAGTGCCCATGTGCATTCCTGAGATGACAGAGATGGAACTCTCATTTTTCCAACTGGACCAGAGGATTCGACAAATTATTATGGATGTCTGGTCTGGAGCCTCTCGCTCCAGGTTGGAAAAATGTAAAACTGCTAAATCTCTGTGGATGATGATCTCAGAGCTGATGGGGGGGTCAGAGGAAGCTGAAATTTGCTGCCAATCTGAGGATGAAGCATATGTGGGGGTTCTCACTTCTGAAGATGAATGCAAGGATCCTTCAGATTGCATCAGAGCTCCAGTATCTTTGTCAGAGACTGAAGAAGATAGTGAGGAAAGCAGCTCCGACGAGGAAGAACCATTGGTCACTGATTCTAATAACAATAACCCAGATGAGCAGGTATCATCTTCATCCTGTCCCACATCTTTTGACCTTTCTGAAGACAAAAACTGCTCCCCTCCAGAAAATACTGATTCCCTGAAGAGAGCCCTTCAGGAAAGCAATCTACTTGCTGAGGAGCAAGCTCGAGAGATTGCTCGACTGAAGATCCTGTTGGTTCTCCAATTGGCGTCCAACAAGGTCAAGGACTCTAAGATCTCAGCTCTAGAGAATAGTCTAGACAATGAGAAACGTATAGTATCCAACTTTTCCAAAGTTGATGCTATAAAGAGAAAACAAGAAACCGGGTGGATCTCCCGGATTATCCAGGGATGGAGAAATGGGGAAACGGTGTTCCGACCTCCCACTCCAAGCGGGAAGGCAACTCATCATGCCTTCAGGTATGACCACAGGAATAATCGTGGTCACTGTAAGGGTGAGTTGTCCCAATGTGGAAATGTCCATAGTGCAAGAGGCGTCATGGCCACCCATGAAGAAATACCTAAGGCTCATTCTGAGCCCTTTGTATTCACGGCCACTGCCACAACAAAGTGTGGATCTGCAGGTCCTGGTTCACAGAAGAATTCTCTCCATTCGAGGACACGGGATAGGGAGAATAGAAGTCATGATGTCAGGCGTCATGGAGCCTCAGCAAGGAAGATGCCTGAAAGAATGGCACCACCTTCTCGGCCTCATAACGCTCACATCATGCATTCGTTCCACCCTTCATCATGCCTCGATGGAAGAGGAATTTGTGCAACAAGAACATGCCCTATCCCTTTGAGACCTAGGACCGTGACTACATCAGTCACTAGATCAGGTCAAAAACGGCGATACAACATTCACTCTTGTTGGTGCTGCGGCAAAGTGGGACACTTTGCCATTGACTGTTGGCACAACCTCTCTGTGCCCACAGCAAGGGCTTCTCCACATTATAGGGACAGAGGCAGTCTTCCAGACAGGTTTTCTCAAGGAAGGCAGTTGCGTGTTCATGCTAATAGAAACCTAGGACCCAATATGATTTGGGTTCCTAAGGTAAAGTAATTCTGTTTTGCAGGGTAGTCTAGATCCCCGTGAATACTTGGGAACTAGACAGTACGTGGCTCAAGGCTAACTTGGAACAAGCGTCTGCAATAACAGACGTGCTACCTGTTGAGCATAATCACTTTAAGCTACTGATATGTTCTACCTGTGGGACTAAGACGATGACTCTCCATATCCCAGGTAATTTTGATCAGTTCAAGGACTTGTGTCATGATGCATCCTCGTTCAAAGTAAATATATATACATTTCTATCATTGTGTATACGTATACTTATGTCATTGCGAATTTCGACAACACACAATTGACATTTAGAAGACTTTGCAAAAACCTCCATAAAATTCAAATAGATTGACTTTAGAATATACTTGTATTTATCATTCCTTTTATTAACTTGACATCGGAAAATCTCTAAAATGGTGCAATGCTTCCCAAAGTAGTCAAGAAAAACATCAATATATACTCCGAATCTCGCCGACCCATTTTATATCTCGCCGAATTAGACAAACGGTATTAGAAATCAAATTAGACAAATCTCGCCGAATCCCGTCGAAGGAACTCGCGACCGCTCGGCTTCCCCTGAATCCCGAGGACTCCTATAAATCCCGCCGAAAGAATCTCCGCCTGTTCACCTTCCTCACGACTCGCGCAGGAGACCTCTGGACAACCCTCGCCTTCCTCGCGCAAGTGCACTTCCGTGAACTCACCGACACCCGCAGCCCTCCGACGCTCTCGTCGACGCCGTCGAATCGCTTCTGTGCGTGATCTTCTTCTCCCGAAGCTCACCAACTCCCGAAGCTCCCGTGAGATTCTAACTAGGTCGCACCCCACGGGATACTCTTCCCTCCACCGAAGCTCTTCCCGAAGCTCACCAACTCTCTTCCACCGAAGCCCTTAGGTAACCTCCTCCTCACTGGCTCCAAGGCCGAACCCCATGTGATGCCTTCTTTTTGAATGTACACTAATGCTTGGAGTCGGGCTTCTGTTTAGATCCTCAATGGCCCCAAGGACGACTGCAGGCTTGATTTCTGGTTGCGAGCTGGTTCGCACTGGTTTTTCTCATGCCTCGGATGAGTTCCGGAACATCATTCTCATGCTGGAAGAAGCCGGGCTAACCTTCATATTGGAGCATCCTTGCAAAGTCTTAGATAAAGAAGTGCTAGAGTTCTTTTCTACCGCAAGGCTTCGAGACAGAGACTCCATCATCAAAAGCAAGGTGGCTGGGACTAAGGTAAAGATGTCTGCCAGTAAGCTAACACGCTACCTGCAGCTCTCAAGTGCGGAGCAGGTAGACTATTTGGAGGACGAGGACAAAGCCAGAACCCTCCTGTTCTGCGGTCTACCAAGAGGCACTCGATCAATAAAGCGAAAAGAGATGAATGAAGAAGGGAAGCTTCTATCCGACATCATAGGAAAAGTCCTCATCTGTAAGCCAGGCTCCCATGATCATATCTCCGGAGATATGTTCAAAATTCTCATAGCCGTGGTCTGTAGAAAGAGATTCAACTGGGGCGAGTTGATGTTTCAAAAGATCAAAGACACTCTGGGCACTCCAAGCTTCGGCCGCATTATCAGTCTATATCTCAACCAGCTCAACGGAGACAAATTCGACATGAGCAAAGGAGTTCCTCTACATTACTTGAAAAAGATGGATGCTACTGTAGTTGATCGATGGGAGCGGCGCATCGGGCAGCCGGCTGTGGAAGAGCAAGAGGAAGTATCTCCAGCAACCTCCCCCGGTGAAATTCCTGATACTGTGACTGCAGGAATCGAGGGGGAGACTCTACCCTCTCATATGGATATAATATCTGAAATCGCCCAGGTGGCAAGGGATGCGGTGGCAGAAGTTCATGAAGAAAGTGAACCTGGGTTGGAGGATGAGGAGGTCCTGAACAGAAACACCCACGAAACTGAAGCTGAGGCACTGGAAACTGCTGATCAAGAAATGGAAGAAGATGCTGATATGGATGAGTTTTTGGATGAGGACGGAGAGGACGAGGTCAGTGAGGGCCATGAAGTGGTTGAATCTCCAGATACTGATGAACCTCCTACTGATAAGTCTGCACCAGTGGAGGGGGAGGTAAATGAGGCCACCAACGTTCCTCCCATAGAGGCTGTGATTGTATCCAGCTCTACTGATGCTTCTGCTGCCGAGCCAGAGCAAGGCCAAGAGGTGCCTCCGGGTATTCCACTACGAGATGAGCTGGCCACTCACACCATCACTGTCATTCAAGGAATAGTGAACGAGCTTAAAGATTCTTTTGATACAGCTCATAAAACACTGCTGAAAAAGATCAAGACTTCCGAAGATCTCATGTTGAAAAATATGGTGGAGATCAACCATAAGCTGGATGTGATGGAAAAGAAATTCGAAGAAAAGTATACTGCGGCCGGCGAAGCTGTCACACTATTAATGGCCGGATTGAAAAAGACTACTGATACTCTGGGTGTTGTCAATCAGAACGCACACGTTGTAGCCAAGAACATTCAGCAGTTTGATGGTAATATGGTCACCTTAAATGCAAATCAGCAGGCCCTAATCACTGAATTCGGCAAGACAACTAAGCACATTGATGACTCCTTGCACTCATATGCCAATTGCATAGCTGAAGAAGCCAAAAAGGGGGAGAAGGAGTATATCGCTAAGATGGCCGAGCTCCAGAAAAGCATGGATGCAAACTTTGTGAAATCAAGCAACTACGTCTATGAGAGTTGCTGGTGGATGCTACAACAGGCACTGGGCACGTTAGGAGTCGTCCTACCTGACCAACCTGCCGGTGTTCAGGTTCCTGAGACTTCTAAGGCTGCTGAGGAAGTACATATTGCTGAGGATGTAAGTACAAGTGCTGCTGATATTTTCACTGATGAAGCTGACGCTAGGGCCATCTCCAAATCTAAGCTGAGAAGTATGTTTGACCAGGAGGCTTTAGCTAAAGCAAGGGGAAAGAGGAAAGTTCAGGAAGGGACATCAAAGGAGACACCAACTCAAAAGAGGATCAGACTAAGTGAGGAGGAGGTAAGAAACGAAAGGTGGAGCCCAGTCTCAAGGAACATCATCCTAGACACCTTCCGGCTGCAAGAAAGAGGAGAGATAAATCGAAATGAAGCATATAGTCAGTATGAATGGGAGACGCACAAAGCATTTGAAGCGAAACGCAACATTTTCTTCAGAAACAACAAGGATCCAGACAAAGTTGCTCCTCCTAGGTACTACCCGAAGCCCAAGGAATACATGGAAAGGCAGAGCAAAAAGTACTTGGCGCAAACTCTTAAGGGTGACGGAGCTAAGGACAAATAGTCATTATTTTATAGCTGGTCACGGTGTATTAAGAACATTTAACAATTATTACTGTCGTGTGAACAATTCTGACTTATAGGTGAATATATTTCTCTTGGTATATATATATATATTCTTGAATGTGTGAATGACTCAAGTCCTGTTCTGATTGCATTTATTACCTTGTGTTGCATAATTAATTTTTTAAAATGCTATAATTATTATTTGATAGGTGTTATTCATCTTAGCTAGTAGGGTTTTGGCTTCGTCAAATAGGGGGAGATTGTTGGGTATTGTATCCACGATTACCGAGATTTGAGGAAGCCCCCTGTCAAGCTAAGATGAATTCACAATGTATTTGATAAACTCTTTCAAGTTGTACTTGCAGTCTCTCCACGCTAAGTGCACACCAATGTCAGGGTGCAGTAGGTCAATATACACGGGTCTGCACGACGTAATCCCTCGTTGAGCAGATCAGTGTGTTGGCCTATGTGTACTCTCTCTATTGGAGTGCACTTACTTTCAAGTACAGGGCCGCTCATATGCAAGAGAAGACAAGGAGCATGGAGGATCAAGGAGCAGCTCCTAGGTGGAAGACGAAAAATCGTCCAAGGCAAATTCGACGAGAATCACCAAGTGATTCTCGCCGAATCGGCGAGAATCACTAAGTGATTCTCGCCGAATCGTCGAGAATCGTCAGTGATTCTCGCCGACTCCTTCTGGCCATCTCAAAATGGTGCCAAGTGAGATTCGGCGAGAATCACTTGTAATTCCCGCCGAACCAGTGGTCAAGCAGCCCATGAATACCAAGTCCAATTCGTTGAGAATCGACAAGTGATTCGACGAGAATCACAAACGATTCTCGACGAATCGTCGAGAATCACTTGGTGATTCTCGCCGATTCGTCGAGAATCGTTTGCGATTCTCGCCGATTTTTACTTGGCATTTTCTCAGAATGCTGCTGAACCGGATTCTGCTTCTGGATTTGTTTGAACCGGATTTTGGGGATTTCATTTGTGGGTCCCACAAACGGTCATATTTGAGAATCCTACAGTATTTTTACTCAGGTACTTTTGAACAGTAAAGACGGAGAAAGAGGCCGAGCACGGAAACCCTAAGATCGCGAAATCCTTCCGCCGCCTCCGTCGCCGCTCGCGCAAGTCCGTCGCCGCCACCGATAGATCTTCTTCCCGATCTCCGGCGACAGTAGCTTAGCAAGGCTTGAGTCTCACGCGTCTATCCAGAGATCCTTTGTCTCTCGATTTGTCGATCGGAAACACTTCCCATCCGAATCGATCGAGACGACCGATCCTCGTGTGACCGTTGGTAGACCGAGCTTGCTTCGCAACGAAGTTTGGATCTCCAAGTTCAGCAGCTGCTCTTCATCGTAGCCGCCGATCCCGAAGCTAGCCGCCGCTCGTGTGCCGCCGCCGGTTCCGGGGAAATCCTCTCCAAGAGAGACCAAGGTCGTAGACTCTTCATCGACTTCAAGAACACGTCGTCGAACAAAGAGGAACACCGGAGTCTCCAAGAGAAGTTTGTATCACGTGTACATTCTACATTTTCATTTCGTTGTAAAGGAACTTTTGTTCCGAGTTGTAAGGGTTGGGTGCAACCCGCTTTGTGGGAGTGTTGACTCTCACGTGTGGAAGGGCTCCTTCCGTTAGTGAAGGGATTGGATTTCAATCCCGTTGGTGAAGTGACCGAGTCGTCCCTTGTTGGGGAGATAGGTCGAAGGGGGAAAGTGGATGTACCCAAGTCGGGGAACCACTATAAATTTGCTGTGTTTTCTGTGTGCTGTGTTTGTTGTTTTTACTGTGCAGGTACATCTTTAAATTCCGCAAAAGAACCACACGTCACCTATTCCCCCCCCATAGGTGCACATAGCCGACACTAGGTGGACTTTCAATTATTCGCTCCCCTGCAGGAAAACACTTGACATGTTAAGTTAGGAATTCAGAGGTGATGTGCCGAGTTCGGCGGGCAGGCGAGCTCGACAAGATGAGGAGGGAAGCATACCTTCGCCGGGCAGAACGGGGGGGGGGGGGGGAGCGCGTCGAGGCCCCTCCGCAGGAAGGCGACCTCGAAATCTTTGTGGAGGAAGAATTTGTGAAGCTCGGCGTCGTTGCCGGACACGGCCGGCGGGCGGTACACCTCCTCACCTTTTTGTTGCGGCGAGTAGGGGATGTTGCCGAGATCACCCTTGATAAAGGCGATCTTGGTCATCCAGGTATGGTGCTTGTTCGCGATCTCGCGAACTTTGATCAAGGAGCCGCCAAAGTAGGCGACCCCGTCCGGCGTCGCCTTGTAGGAGAAGAGCTTCCTAAACACCGTCAGGTTGAACTCGATCTTCTCCCGCCGGAGGTAGCTCGCGAACGCCACCATCATCACGATGGCGTTGGAGTTCAGCGGTGCGGGGACGGCCCCGTAGTACTTCAAGATCTGCCGGATCTCTGGCCACAAGGGAAGGCGCAGCCCCACCTCGAAGTGCGAGATGGGGAAGGCGAGCTCATCTTCGTAAAAGGTGTTAATGGCCTCGCCCGTCCTCGGCCTGCGCGCCTCGAAACCCGGCGGCACGCGCTCCGCCACGAATTCAGTGAGCTCCTCCTCGCCGGTGTGCCCCTCGAAGAAGCAGTAGTCCGTGAAGTGCTGCGCGCACTTGGAGCGGCCATCAGCATCTGGGTTGGTCTTGCCCATATTCGCGAGGAAAAAGCACTACGCGAGCAGAGAAGAAGGAAAACACAGAGAAAGGGAAGCAAAGCAGTAAAGGCACAGTACGGGGGGTAGGTGAGAGCCGGGGGGGGGGGGGGGGCTATTTATAGGAAATAAAATCTGAAGCAGGCTGTCCAATCAGCGAAGTTCGCCACCCCAGCTCGCTACCCCAGCTCGCCGACTTCCAGCACATCCCATCCAGGACTAAGTAACACATTGCAGCATTTTACTTAGCATGATCAAGAATATTCCAAGATTAATTTTTATTACAGAAATAGGAGTTCGGGGTTTAAAGGAGCAGGGTGCGCGAGCAGGGGGGATCGGGATGCGAGTGCCGGTCGGCTCGGAAAAGGAGCCCGCTGACTTACCTACCCCGGCCTCGCGACCCCCGCCCCCCGGGCTGCCGCGCGCGGAGAAGCTCGCGGATCCTTCCGGAATTCCTCTGCGCAACCGAGAGGCCGTCGTCTATCTCGTCCAGGAGCCGGGAAGGGGACATCAGCTCGCCAGCTTGGCCGCGGCGGACCTCGTCAGCAAGACGTGCGTAGTCGCGCTGCAGCGTCTCGTTGACCCCCTGCACCTCGCGCAGTCCGCATACCAGATTTTTGAGGAGCTTGACCTCTCTCCTCGTCAGCTCGCCTTGATCCACATCAGGACCCAGGTAAGAGTCTAGCGAGCTCGGGGAGGGGAGGGGAGAGTAGTGGGCTGCCCGCGAGGATTCCTCGACAGCCGATTGACTGGGAAGAGCTGTAAAGGCAAATATCAGCGAAGAGAGCGAAGAATTATGAAGCACAGGGTCAAGCAAGGCTGACCTGAGGAACTCGGCGGTTCAAAGGAGATGCGTGGAGGAATGAACCTCAGATCCTTCCCGCGACCTGGGCCGCGAGCCCCCGGCGAGATGAGCTCGAACCCCGGGGTGGAAATATTCCCCAGACCCTCCCCCGCAGCCGCGTCAATTTGGCGAGGAGGGAGGGAACCCGCAGGCGAATTCGGCCTCTGCGAGCTCACAGGCAGGATCCCAAAGAGAAGCGGCGGATCCCGGGGATGGCTGTCCGGTGCCGATAATCGCGAGGAGGCGAGCGTGACCTCGCCTCGCGGCGCGGGGCCCCGCGGCGCGTCTCCCTCGCCATCTGGTTGGCCGTCCAGGTCGTCGCCGACCACGACGATCTCCCTATCCTTCTCCAGAATGGTTTGGGTGGAAGAGCCGGTCTCGCAAGCCAGGGTGGCCCTCAGGTCGTGGAAAATGGGCTCGGCCGCGTCAGGGAACGGCTTTGACTTCTTGGAACTGGGCTCGGCAGGATCGGTTTGGGGAGCTTTCGCGGGTACCGCTGTCAGAGCGGCAACGCGAGCCGCGGAGACCTGACGAGCTCGGTCTATGCGCTCTTGGATCTCCTTAGGAAGAGGCATTTTGGCAAAGCAGCAGGAATGGCAAGAGCCAGGAAGCTGGGCAGGTGCACATATATATAGCCGCAGGTAGCCCCCACCAGAAGATTCACTCCAACCCGCCAACCAGTGCTCGCCGCACACTCGGGGTGGATGTTTCTTTCCGAGCTTTCACAAGCTCGAAAAGAGCGGGGATTGTGTACAACCCCGTGTTCGGCGAGCAAGGTCACCAGGGGCCAGGCAAATCAGGCTGAGGACAATAGGCGAGCTCGGCGGTAAAGGGGGCGAGACCGAGCTCGGCATCCGTCGACCAGAGATCGATGATCGGCGACCCCGAGCTCGGCATTCGCCGAGCGACGCACAACTCGCGTCCCCGCAGTGGAGCTCGGCAACGGTAGGCGAGCAGTACATGCCGAGGTGGCCAGAACTCCCCAGCTCGCCCGGATATGTGAGGTACTTTTTACTGTTTTGCCCCTGCTGGTCTGCCCATAGCCCTTCAAAACAGCGGAGTTTGGCTGTTGGCAGACCCAACCAAGGGTTTTCTGGTAATTTCAGGTCAGTTCTTTTGGTTATTGGCAGCCGGATTTCAAAATCTATAAATAGGACCCAAGGGGTACCCCAGAAAAGAGGTTCTTCCCTGTGCTCTTCTGACCCAATTTTCGAGTGCTTTCTGAGGGTACCTTAGCTCGGCTTCTGGCTAAGGAGGGGAAGCGCTCTGAGATCTTCCGGGTTTGTGGTGGGACCTCCCTGCCGAGTCCTTGGGTCTGTTTCTCCTTGTCCCCTTTGTTGTTTTTCTTGCAGGAGCAAAGTAGGCGCGAGACCACCCTTCCCCAAGGGTCGAACTACACAGGAGGCCGGATTCCGGTTTCAACAGCTATATTCTTCATTTCTGTGACTATTGTATTGTGTGAAGTAGTTAAATTATCATCATCCTTAGCTGGTTCTCCAGAATATAGGCTTGCTTCACTGCAATATCATCCACTTGAGCTTTGATCTTCTCTTGATGTGTAGCCAAGTAGACCACTGCATTACCTCCCTTGTGGAAGCAGTCAGTCATCTCTTTCTTATTCAGATTCATTTCAAATCTGATGGACTTAATATCTTGGGCCAGATCAAACTGTAGAGATTTGGTCCCTTCATCTACATATTTTTTCCAGTGCTTGACTTTGCTCATCAAGCTTAATTTGTAAAGCCACCATCAATGAACTGTAGTCTGTTGATGGTGCTGGCTGTGGTGCACGCTGTGGTGCTATTGTTTGTAGAGCTTTCTTATAATTCTGGCTCCTCCTTTTGAAAACTTGAAATTTTCTCTTCTTGGCTCTTACAACCTCTTCATCTTCTGAAGCAGATGTGCTATCAATAGTCACTCTGTCCTTAGGACTTGGAGGTAACTCCTTCTCAGTCCTTTGAACCTGCTCAGCATCCTTTGTCACTTCAGGTTCTTTCCTTGTAGTTTCCTCAATAATCTCCACATGCTCCCCCTCAACAGTTACTTTCTCCCCCTCAGCAGCAGCACTTTCTTTCTCAAAGTCTGTTTGGAGAAGGTCTGGGAATAGCTCTTCTAGGATAAATTCTTGTTGAGGATGGGGTGGAGATTCTCTTATCTCATCAACCACTTGATCAGCAACAGATGTGTCCTCCATGACAACATCTGGGGGTTGACTATGGATCTAAGGTTGCTGATTAACATCAGATAATGTGTCAGTCATAACTTCATTCTTAAAAAAGAAATCTAATTGGTTGATTTCAGTTAATACCTCAAGTATGGTGTGGGTAGCTTGTTCACTTTCTAGTGGAGTTGGCTCATCCACAATTAGAGGCTCCCCCTGGATGGAATCCTGGTGTACTGGGCTAGCTTGTGGTAGCTCCCCCTGCCTTGGTGCATCTTCTTGTCTTGCTGGAGATTGTCCAGCATTTCCTTCTGCTTCCTCATCAAGAGTAATGACAACTTGCTCCTCAGAGCTGCTAGAGGATCTTGAGCCACTAGGGCTGTCTTCTTCTTCTTCTTTTGTGGTGTTATCTTCTCAGGAGTAGGCATTTCCTTAGTCAAGACTCTATCCCATCTAGAGAAGATTCTCATGTCCATCTTCCTCATGTGATTGATCTTAGAACCTGCAGCTTGGCTCATTACTTCTGGTATACTACCAGCTAAGTAAAGACTTAGAATTCTACCCAAATTGGGCTTCTTCATACTCTCCTTAATCTTCTCAAACACTACTGCAGACCAATCAGTTTGTAGTTTGAAGATAATTCTTGTCATTAGACCAAACATATGAGCTGATACTCTGTCATGCCTTCCAGGCTTGCTCAAGATAACCTTGCCCACAATCTCAGATAAGAATTTGCCTTGGCTGTTCATCCCCTTCCTGTTGAAAACAGATCCTATTTTCATCTTAGAATCCAGTCCACACCATGTTAATGCTTCTCTAGTCTTAGAAGCAGAAACTTCATCTTCTTCCTTAGTCCTTGGTAGGTTTAGTACCTGTCTAGGTCCACTTGAAAGAAATTGTACCTTTCTCAAACTCTTAGTTGAGACCTTCACCTTTTCTCCATGAACCCTTGACTTAATCTTTAGTCCTGATTCATCTAGAGTTGCGCCATTCAGAAATTCCAGGACCTCCTTTTTCCAGATCTTGATGGGTTCTGAAACAAGGAATTCTAATCCAGATTCTGCAACTAGGGTTACCACACCTTTGATCGCGGGTTCCGCCTCATCAAATGCGTGCCGCACCAGTTCATATCCTTCATTCACGTTCTCTTCGAGCTTGGGCGCCATTAGGATTTGAAGAAATTTGAATTGAGAGAAGAGAGGTGTCGACACACAAGTTTGGTCTCGAAACTTTGGTGAGCGTGTCGACAGACAATGGCGAAATCCTATTTGTACCTTTCTAGGATCGAAGATGAAAGGACGCGTCAAAATACTTAAATTGTGTCGACACTGTTTAAAAGTGTCGACACAGACTTATAATGTCTCGACAACCATGTGTCGACACAAGTATAGTCGACAAAATAGATGTGTCGACACTTGTTTATGTGTCGACACCACTTAGCTCGACACTAAGTCGAGACTTTACTTGACTAATTCTGTATAAATCCTAAGTGTCGACACCACCTTGGATGTGTCGACACCTACCCTGCATGTGTCGACACTAATTTTCTGAAGTGTCGACACCAACTTCCTAGATGTGTCGACACCTTTTCTCTGAAGTGTCGACACCAATTCTCTGTCTCGACACAGACAACTCTGTGTGTCGACACTATTTTACTTAGCCATTTCTGTAAACTTATTCAAAGTTTATCATACCTAATTCAATTTTAAACCTATTGAATTTGGTTTCTTTTAAAGGCTTAGTATACATGTCAGCTAGTTGATTATCTGTATTGACATATTCTAGTGAAATATCTTCTTTTTCCACATGTTCCCTTAGAAAATGATATTTTATTTCAATGTGTTTAGTTCTACTATGGGAAACAGGATTGTTTGCAATAGATATAACACTAGTAGAATCACAAAATAGTGGTGTTCTACTTACTTGAATACCATAGTCTTCTAGCTGATGTTGTATCCATAGAAGTTGAGCACATCAACTTCCTGCAGCCACATACTCTGATTCTGCTGTGGAGATAGCCACACTCGTTTGCTTCTTGCTACTCTATGATATCAGTCTTCCACCTAGGAATTAACAGGTACCAGTTATACTTTTCCTATCTTCTTTGCAGCCTGCAAAATCTGCATCTGAATAACCTGTCAGTTCAAAGTCTCCATTCCTAGGGTACCAAAGGCCTAGATAAGGAGTGCCCTTAAGATATCTCAGAATTCTTTTGACTGTTGTCAAATGAGACTCTTTAGGGCAAGCTTGGTACCTAGCACAAACACATGTAGCATACATGATATCTGGTCTACTTGCAGTCAAATACAATAGGGAGCCAACTATCCCTCTATACAAAGTCTCATCTACAGGTTTCCCTGCATCATCTTTGCTAAGTGACATACTTGACCCCATAGGAGTTTTCATGGTACTGGATGATTCCATACCATACTTTCTTATTAATTCTAGGGTAAACTTAGACTGGCATATGAATAAACCATTCTCAGTATGTCTAACTTGGAGACCCAAAAAGAACTTAAGTTCCCCCATACTGCTCATCTCAAATTGTCCTTGCATTAGTTTTGCAAACTTTTTGCAAAGACTAATTTCAGTAGACCCAAATATGATGTCATCTACATATATTTGGACTAGTATGATCTTGCCTCTAGATTCCCTAAGGAATAGAGTCTTGTCTATTTTCACCCTTGTGAATTTATTCTCAATGAGGAAACTAGACAGGGTTTCATACCAAGCCCTAGGGGCTTGTTTTAACCCATACAAAGCCTTCCTAAGTCTATAGATATAATTAGGTTGAGTTGAATCAACAAAACCTGATGACTGTTCCACATAGACCTCTTCCTTCAGATTTCCATTCAGAAAAGCTGACTTAACATCCATTTGGTATACTTTAAATCCTTGATAGGTTGCATAGGCCACGAACATCCTTATGGGTTCCAGTCTGGCTACTGGAGCAAAGGTTTGATCAAAGTCAATACCTTCTTCCTGCCTATATCCCTTAGCAACCAGTCTTACTTTGTTCTTTATAATCACTCCATGTTCATCCATCTTGTTCCTAAAGATCCACTTGGTTCCAATTATGTTGTGGTCTTTTGGTTTAGGAACAAGCTCCCAGACTTTGCATCTCTTGAACTGATTCAGCTCCTCTTGCATTGCCTCAATCCAATGAGGGTCTAGGATGGCTTCTTCAAATTTCTTTGGCTCTACTTGGGATAGAAAACTGTAGTAGAGTACTGAACTTAGATTTCTGCTCCTTGTTTGTACCCCTTGACTTAGATCACCAATAATTTGATTGGCTGGATGATCTTTTAGATGTCTACTAGCTGGAGGCAGCCTGGCTCCAGGTTGAACTCTTTCATCTTCTTCAACTTGCTGCACTCCTTGGTCTTCTTCTGCATCAGGTGCATCTAGTACTCCCCCTGGACAACAGTCACTATCATCTACATGCTGACTTGCAGTAGATCCTTCTTCAATAATGAGCTTGTCCATCTTCTTAATCACACCCGTGGAGCTACAAATACTTCTAGACAACTCATTGTTAATAAGTCTAGCTTCATCAAATACTACATGTACTAACTCCTCTACAACTTGTGTAGTCAAGTTGTAGACCCTATAAGCCTTACTGTTGTTGCTGTACCCAACAAAGATCTCCTTTTGGGACTTGGCAGCAAACTTGGTCAAGTAAGACTTTCCATTGTTAAGTATATAGCATTTACAACCAAAGATCCTGAAATACGATAGGTTTTTTTTTCTGCCTTTCAAAATCTCATAGGGGGTCTTATTGTGACTTTTGGTGATAGTAGCCCTATTAATTACATGGCATGCAGTGTTTACTGCCTCAGCCCAGAAATATTCTGGGAGAGATGTGTCACTTAATAGGGTTCTACCAGCCTCTATCAAGGTTCTATTTTTCCTCTCAGCAATGCCATTTTGCTGAGGTGTTCTTGGTGAAGAAAATTCCTGAAATATCCCAAATTCTTCACATAGCTTTGTCATACTATCAGACTGGAATTCAGTACCATGGTCACTTCTTATTTTGACCACTGTACTGTCTAACTCATTCTGAATTTGTTTGACAAAACTATAAAAGATATTAGGTGTTTCAGATTTTTGTCTAAGGAAGAACACCCAGGAAAACCTTGAGTAGTCATATACAACCACAAAAGTGTAGACCTTCCTACCTAGACTGTGAACTGGCATAGGACCAAAGAGATCCATATGCAAGAGGTATAAGCACCTCACAGCATCTTTGTTTTCAATGCTATTAAAGGTGGATCTAGTCTGCTTGCCCTTTTGACAAGCTGAGCATATCCCATCTTTAATACAGTTAACCTGAGGACCATTCCTCACTAACTCTTTGCTATAGAGTTGGCCAATTGTCTTGTAGTTAAGATGGGCTAGCCTCTTGTGCCATTTGACATAATGAGAGACTTTCTCATCAGCTACAAGACACACTGGAGAACCATTGTTCTCACACATAATGTCTAGATAATAGACATTTCTCTTCTTATAACCAGTCAAAATGATCTCTTGATCATTTGATCTCCTGATATGACAACCATCTTTGACAAATGAGATGTCATATCCTAAATCACTTAACTGACTTATACTAATGAGATTATGTTTCAAACCTTTAACATAAGCCACTTGAGTAATAGTTATAAGGTTGCTAGAAATGTTACCAAAACCCTTGATGATTCCTTTTTCAGAACCACCAAAGGTGACTTTAGGACCATCCTTGATTGGTGTGTACTCCTTTAGTAATCCCCTAGTTCCAGTCATGTGCCTGAAACATCCACTGTCCAAGTACCATATTGGGGCATGGCCACTTGGACTCACCTGCAAAATAAATTAGTTGACCTTAGAACCCAAAGAATTCTTGGGTCCTTGGTGCTGGTTAGTTTGCCTCTTAACAAAGCTACCTGTAGATCTTCCAACAGGCAGTTTGATACTCATCTTGGCACTAGAATTGTGCCAACAGTCTATGGCAAAATGGCCTATCTTGCCATAACACCAGCACTCAAATCTATTGTACCTTTGCTTAGGTACAATCTTAGCTGTTCTATCTACAGCAGGCTTGTTGAATACTGGGGCTTTGCCCTTAGACTTGGACTGAACAGTCCTAGCAGGTTTAGTAAACCCCAATCCAGTTTTACCCTTGTGAGGTATTAACTCATCTATCAGAGGTAGAACTGATTTTGGTTTAGAGAACCTTGCTACTATATCTCTCTCCTTCTGAAGACTAATCTCCAGATTTCTGATTTGATCATTCTTGAATGTTATAGTCCCCATCTGAATAACAGTTATGTTCTTCAGCCTGGCTATTTCATTTAGTTTTTGATCAATCAATTTATCAAAATCTGTTGCAGCCTCTTTGAGATTAGCAATCTCCTTAGCCTGACTCTTGGCCAAGGATTTGCTTTTCTTAAAAGCATGCAATAGTACTCTATATTCATCAATCAACTGATGAATATCCCCTTCAGATTCAGATCCACTGGCATCACTTGATGCTGATGTAATTGAATCTGAACTAGCACTAGAAATTGAACTTAAAGAACAATTTTGTACCTGACTAGGTCCAGGCTGCTCCTGGATTTTGTTTCCTTCTGATAAGGCCATCAGTCCCTGGCACTGATTGTCCTCTTGCTCATATATAGAGTTCATTAACTGGATGAACTCCTCTTCTTCTTCTTCAGCAAACAGTCCAATGTAAGCTTCTGCTTCTAAATCAGTTTCTGAAGATGATATGTCTGACAGGCTTTTGTCCTTCTTGGCAACAAAGGACCTTTCCTTTTTGCCCTTGATTTGAATCTTCTTCTTATCATTAGACTCTTTCCTTTTCTCTGCACAGTCAGTAACAACATGTCCTTGTCTGTTACAACAATAACATACAATTTTTGATAAAGTTGCTTTGCTTGACTTGGGCTTTCTCCTGTCTTTCTTTGATGACTTCTTGTTCTGATAATATTCATCTTTTCCCCGTGAAGTGGATGGCTTTGACCTCCACTGTTTCTTCTTTAGAAACTTCTGAAAGTGTCTTGTGAAAGCTGCAAAGTCCTCATCACTCTCACTGCTTTCAGAATTCCTGCTTTCTAATTCATCTGACTCAGTCTTAGCCACTTTTGGAGGTGGAGATGAAGACTTACTTTTATATCTCTTGGTGGCTTCTGTCTTGAATGCCACTGCTCTTTCATTATGCTCACTTCTTGTAGTCTTCTCCTCCTCCTTCCTTACCATCAACTGCATCTCATAGGATAGCAGTTTTTCAAACAATATTGGAGGAGGAATATCTGCTAACTTGGCCATTTCCCTTATGGCACAGATCTTGGTGTCCCAATCCTTTGTTAGGGACCTCAATAACTTATCATTCAGCTCAAAATTGCTAAAATCTCTTCCATAGGACATTAACTCATTAACTATCCTATAGAATTTCTTATAGCATTCTGTTATGATATCAGACCTGCCTTGTCTGAAGCTCTCATATTCTTGGTTTAACAAAGACTTTCTATCCTGTCTAACTTCTTCTGAACCCTCCATGTACACTATCAGAGTATCCCACATCTCCTTTGATGTCTTACAGTGTATCAAGTTCTGAAATGTAGCATCATCTATGACACTTACAATGATATTCTGAGCCCTCTTGTCCACAGTGGCCAGAATAATCTCATCTTTTGTCATTTCAGAAAAGTCCTTAGGTGTTCTCTGATTTGCATCCAGGACTGATACTTTCATAGGCACATATGCCCCTTCTTTAACTGTGATATAAATTCTAGGGTCTGAGGTTTCCATAAATAGTCTCACCCTTTCTTTCCAGATGCCAAAAATCTCCTTTCTGCATATTGGCAACTTCATGGATCCAAGTTCTTTGTGATTCTATGTGGAACCCATTTTCTTGATTTTCTTGATTCTGCACTTGATTAAACTGAATCTGCCAACAGAATCTACTCAGACAGTTATGTCCTTTTTGAGTAACCTGGCTCTGATACCACTTGAAAGAAATTGTACCTAATCACCTAGAGGGGGGGGGGGTGAATATGTGACTTGATCTTTTTAAACTTTTAGGCAGATTATATCACAGATTTCACAGAACTATAAACAACTATCACAGAATCACACACATACACAGAGTACACACAGTTTTATAGTAGTTCCCCAAGGTTTGGGTACATCCACTTTCCCCCTTCGCCTATCTAGTAGTGTACTAGATTCGGCCAAACTCCTCCACTATTCCTCAGATCTTACACTCAGAACCCCAACCAGGTTCCTACAGCTCAGGCCCAATGCCCTACAACTCAGTCTTCACAAAGACCTACACTCAGCCTCCACCAAGGCCTACACTCAGCCACAAGGGCCTACACTCAGAGATATGAATCTCCTACACTCAGGCACACAGGCCCTACCACTCAGCCTTTATAATTTCAGGCTTACAACTCAGATCCCTAGGGATCCTACAAGAAATTAAGAATACAATGTATATGCCTACAACTCAGAATAAGAGAGAAGAGTTGACAGGTTTCTTGATGAGTTCTTGGAAGAACTCTGCTGAGATCAACCTCACTTGGCTTTCTTCAAAGCTTCTTGAATGTAGAACACAATAGGGTTGATACTCTCTACAACTGATCTTCAATTACTGCTAACTTAAGTTTCAGATCTCAATCTGAAACCTTCTTCACAGCCTGGTTCCAACAGCTGTCTTCTTGGAAGGAGCACTCTCTCTCCAACTACTTAGATCTTCACTTGAATTGATTCTTCAATGAATTGCTTGATCTTCTTCTCAATCTCTTATTGTTAATCTACTTCTTCTGTTGACAGAATAAGCCTTTATATAGGCTTACTTCATGGTAACCGACTGATCTGGTTCCTAATAGTTTTCTGACAACTCTGACAGTTGCAGTAGACCGGCTGGAATGGCAGCTGTCATGTCATCCAATCACTTCTTGAAATATCTGTAACTGTCTGAAAGTGTCGAGACAGTCTGTCTTTAAGTGTCGATACTTATAAACTAAGTGTCGACACAAGTAGACTAAGTGTCGACACTAGCCTTCAAGGTGTCGACACAACTCCTTGTGGTGTAGAATTTACTTCTCAACACAGCTTCTTCAATATGTGTCGACACTGATATTGTGTGTCGACACAACTCCTTGTTCTTCAGTACTTAGTTGAATTCTGCTAAGTGTCGACACTACTCCTTTGTGTCGACACATCTTCTTGTGTTGAACTTGTTCAGTGTCGACACATCTTCTTGGTGTCGACACTTGCCTTCTGTGTTGATACTTGCTGAGTGTCGGCACAGCTCCTTGTGTCGACACATTCTTCTTCTGTTGAGACTTTGGCTGAGTGTCGACACATCTCCTTTGTGTCGACACTTGTACTTAGAATTTGTTGAACTTTGCTGAGTGTCGACACAACCTCCTAGTGTCGACACTTTCTTCATGTATTGAGTCTTCTGCTGAGTGTCGACACATTCTTCATTATGTCGACACTTATACTTAGACTATGTTGAAATTTGCTGAGTGTCGACACAGCCTCCAAGTGTCGACACTTTCTGATGTAGACAAAGTTCCTCTGGGTGTTGACACTGCTTCTAAGTGTCGACACTTCTTCACTGGACATTTCTTCATTGAGTGTCGACACTTTCTGTATGTGTTTACACTTTCCTTCTGGTGTCGACTATGCATCCCTGGTGTCGACACAATTACTCCAAGTGTCGACACTGCTTCTCTGGGTGTCGACACAAGTCTTCTTAAGTGTCGACACTTTTCTTCTGGGTGTCGACACATGGACTTAGAAACTTTTCAGCTTTCTCTGCAAATACTTAACCTGCACAACTAAACTCAAAACACATCAAATACATTTTGATGTATGTCATTGAGTAGGGTGAGGCTTCTTCAAATCAGGTACATTTATTCCAATGTACCCAACACATAATGAGAGTCTTAGGCCTGCGCGCCGGTAAGACTAAATGCTCAATTTACCGTCGGGTATTGGACCTGGAACGATGGTGGGACCCTGGTTCGCCGGTACACCAAGAATGTGCCCTGAGTGCTCGGATCGTCGGACCGCGTGGCTGACAGTTATGATGGATTGTTTGTGCGTGGGAGCACAATGTGTGATATAAATATATCTGCATATGAATTACTATGCCTGTAGGGAAGGAATACCACTGCCCTGACAAGGGGGTAGAGTCATTATAAATTGGTCAGCTAAATACTGACCGTTGCCTTGTTTGCCACCGTTGAGTGAGCTGTCCTTGTGCATGTGCTGGAGAGCCGAGCGGGACATATAAAGGCTGAAGTCCCTGCTGCTGCTGCTAGCCCTTGAAGGCTAAGCTCAAAAAATGTTGTGTTTTGTTCATGTGTGGTCGGCCTACGCGCCGATGTTTGGAAGCCACTGTAAGGCCATAAGGCCAAACGATATTATAGTTGGTGTACATTCCTATATAAATGTGGGTGTTTATATCAGTGGACATTCATGGTTGGAGTTCAGTATTTCTGTTAAAAGCTTTCGCTACAATGCTATGAGTTAGGATGCGCAACTCTGATATCAACCGTAACTTCGCTGTCTGTTTTGTGGCATATAGTGTGGGGCCCCGACCATACCTTCTATTATATGCTATATGAACAGATGAAGTCGTTATATTTTTGGTATCCACGTGTACGTGCGAACCACGTTAACACTAATGAACTCTTGAATGTCCACTTAGGAATGCAAATACACTTTTTTGAGGAACCTGCGCGTTCCTAGATTGTTGTTATTACTTGTGCGAGGTCGCTAATGTGTGTGTCTTGTTCACCTATAGGTGACGCGGAGTGGTGTTGGGAAGTCGGAGCCCCAACGTTCGGATGAGAGTACGACACCAGCTGAGGTGCCTACACCTCCGCCTTCTGCGGAAACTGTTCGATTAGTTGCTGAGGCGCTGTTTGCGATGTTTCAAGCACAACCTACTGGGCAGGCGCAAGGGCAGGCGCAAGGGCAGGCGCAGCCGGCATCGAGGCCAGAATGGGTTGGTGTAATGCCAGAACCTGTTGCGGCTGTGGATCCTCGAGCAGCTGAAAGGTAGTTGAAGCAGTTTATGAGCTTCAATCCGCCGACGTTTACGGGTGTGGGATCCCCTACGCAGGCGGAGGACTGGTTGTCACGCGTCAAGCGTATATTGACGGTGATTAGGACGGAGGAAGATCAGAAGGTCACCTTGGCCACCTTCTTATTGGATGGAGAGGCTCGGTTATGGTGGGACGAGATCAAGTTACACCACTTGGCGGGCAGGCAGTTAACACAAGTTTCGATTGAGGAGTTCTCGCGACTCTTCTTGGCAAATCACCTACCAGCGGCACAACGCATTACCATGGAAAATGAGTTCCAACAGTTAACACAAGGAGAAAGTAGTGTGGAGACGTACCTGCATAAGTTCACACGGTTGGACCGTTATGCAGACTCCATCTTCGCCGATGAGCAGCGGAAAACCAATAGGTTCTATGAAGGATTGCGAGACAAGTTGCGATTCCTGCTTTCAAGTTCAGAGAACCAAGGGTTCCAGGCGTTGGTTGATACTGCGTGCGCGCTGAAGAAGGATATGAAGAGGGTGCAAGGAAAAAGGGCATTGGCTGTGACAAAGCCGAAGTTCAAAGTGCCCCGACCTGACAAATCGTATTATAAAAAAATAGGGCAAGAGGTCCAAGTCGTCTAGACAAGCTCCTTCTACTGTTGCATCGGGTGCAATGTCAGGGGCCACTTCGAGTCCAGAGACTTGTACTTGCTTTACTTGTGGAAGAGTGGGGCATATAGCCCTTGATTATCGGGTTGGTCCGCCAAAGGGCGAAAAGAAGGCAGGAGCATCTTATGCTGAGAAGGGAAAGGCAGTGGTGGAGTCCTCTGCATCCCAGGTGCAGCCTCGAGTCTACAATCTTGGCCAGTAGGAGGCCATAAAGCAGAGTGACGTCGTCACAGGTACGAGTTATGTTATTGATTGCTTTTCTTATGCATACTTTGTGTGTGGCTTGTGTGTGATGTGTGCGCCACAGGCTTTGTTATGATTCGGAACACACTGGCGAGAGCACTGTTTGATACGGGTGCTTCGCATTCATTTCTGTCTAAGGACTTTCGTAGCTCGAATTAGATTACCTAGTCATGTGAAGACAGAGAGCGTAAGGGTGTTATTACCGAATGGTTGTTTGATGCTTGCGGATAAGGCGTGCGATGTGGCGGTTCAAATTGGAAGTCGGGATTTCTGTTTAACTGCATCTGTATTGCCGATATCGGAATTTGATGTGATTTTTGGTATGGACTGGCTCGCAGAGCAGCGTGCCTTGATTGACTGTCAGTCAAAAGAGATCACACTGGGCCAGAATACCGAGCATGAGACTAAGTTCGCTGGTATGCGAGGAGTGAGCGGGACCTTGATGTCTGCACTCCAAGTCGTCAATGTTGTTCGAAAGGGCGCAGAGTTATACTTCATGCTGATTCAGGCGGTTGAGCCAAAGGCCAGTGTGAGTGATGTTTCAGTTGTATCAGAATTTGCGGATGTGTTTCCTAAGGATCTTCCTGGGCTACCACCCCAGCGGGAGATCGACTTCACTATTGAGTTGGTGCCAGGTGCAAAACCTGTGGCCCGCTTGCCATATCGCGTCGCGCCAAAGGAAATGACTGAGTTGAAAGTCCAATTGTAATAGTTGCTGGAGCAGGAATATATATGCCCAAGTATGCCACCTTGGAGCGCACCTGTTCTGTTTGTGAAAAAGAAGAACAGTGGTTTGCAGTTATGTATTGACTACTATGAATTGAATAAGCTGACAGAGAAGAACAAGTATCTGATTCCACGAATAGATGAATTGTTCGATCAGCTAGTGGGATCAACCGTCTATTCCAAATTGGATTTGAAATCTGGATATTACCAGTTGAGGATTCGGGAAGGTGACATTCCCAAGACCGCATTTGGAACACGCTACGGTCATTATGAGTTCACGGTAATGTCATTTAGGCAATGCAATGCGCCATCGGTATTCATGGACCTCATGCACCAAACGTTCCGAGAGTACTTGGACTTGTTCTTGATTGTATTCATTGATGATATTTTGGTGTACTCTCAATCTGAAGCTGATCACGCAAACCACTTGCGGTTGGTGTTATACACCTTACGAAGGAATAAACTCGAGGCCAAGTTCTCGAAGTGCGAGTTTTTGCTGTCGTCGGTGGCTTTTCTTGGCCATGTGTTAAGTGGAGAGGGCATAGCAGTGGATCTGTCAAAGATAAGAGCCATTCAGGAGTGGCCGGTGCTGTCTTAGGTGGCCGAAGTCAGGAGTTTCCTTGCACTGGCAGACTACTATAGACGTTTTGTTGAAAACTTCTCGCGGATCGCTTTGCCTCTGACCACACTGACGAGGAAGGATCAGAAGTTCATTTGGACGCCGGAGTGTGCACGAGATTTTGAAGAGCTAAAGAGTCGTTTGACCACGGCGCCTGTGTTGACATCGCCATGTGGTACAGATGGCTATGAGATCTATAGTGATGCTTCAGGAAGAGGCTTAGGCTGCGTTCTTCTGCAATTTGGAAAAGTGATTGCTTATGGCTCACGCCAATTGAAAGTGCATGAGTGAAATTATCCCGTCCATGACTTAGAGTTGGCGGCAGTGATCTTTGCACTGAAGTTATGGCAGCATTATCTTTATGGCGTAAAAGTGGATATCTTTACGGACCATAACAGCATAAAGTACTTGTTGGAGCAGAAGGATCTGAATATGCGACAATGAAGGTGGCTGGAGTTCCTTGGGGACTATACCTTTGAGATTCATTATACTCCCGGGAAGGAAAATGTGGTCGCTGATGCCTTGAGTTGGAGGGTTCCGTCAAGGGAAAATTGATTGCAGATGCATGATGAGCGTCTGATCCAGGAGTTGGAAGCGTTAGCAATTTCTTGTGTTGACAAGAATTCTATAACTGATGTATGTTTGAACTGAACGGAGGTACAATATGACCTGGTAGACATGATTCGACGAGCAATAGAGCTGGATGAAATTCTCCAACGCTATGCAAAGGATGGGCTGGATGACCAATTCTCCTGGGATGACGACCTTTTGCGGAAAAAGGGCCGGTTGTGCGTCCCGAGTATGGGTAAGTTGCGAGAAGAGTTGATGTACGAAGCTCACTTTACAAAGTACTTAATTCACCACGGGAGCACAAAGATGTTTAGGGACATGAAGAAGCTGTTCTGGTGGCCGAGACTAAAGAAAATATTGCTCATTATGTGGCGAAATGCCAAACTTGTGCTTTAGTGAAGGCGAAATTCCAAAATCCTGGTGGTTTCTTGAAGTCGTTACCGATTCTGGAATGGAAGTTCGATGATATTTCAATGGATTTCGTGCACGGGTTGCCGAGATCTCAACGCGAGAATGATTCAATCTGGGTGATTGTACACTGGTTGACGAAAGTGACGCACTTCCTTCCGAACAAGCAGGACGATTCAATGGAAAGTTTGGCAAAGCTCTATGTGGAGCAGATCGTACGGCTACACGGTGTTCCTCGTAGCATCGTAAGTGATCGTGATGGGCGATTTACATCGAATGATTGGAGGCTAGTCTATCAGCTGTTGGGCACGAAATTGACATTTAGTATGACCTTTCATCCCCAAACAGATGGCCAAACTGAGAGGACCAACAGAACAATGGAGGATATGCTCCGAATGTGCGCCCTGGACTTTGGTAAGAGATGGGAAGATCATCTCTATATGGTGGAGTTTGCCTACAATAATAGCTACCAAGCGAGCATCGATATGACACCGTTTGAAGCTCTGTATGGTCGGAAGTCCCGTACACCGTTAGCTTAGGCAAGAGCAGGCGAATCCAAACTGTATAAGCGTAAAGAAGTCGATGAAGCTAACTCGACGATACACACTATTTGAGAGAGGCTACTGATAGCCCAGGATCGACAAGCGAGCTACAACGCCAAACATCGAAACGTGGAGTTCGCGGTGGGCGATTGGGTATATTTGAAGATCAAACTCTTCAAAGGCGTGTTCAGGATTCAGCGTCTGAAAAAGTTGAGTCCGAGATATCTTGGTCCGTTTGAAGTGGTGGAGCGAATTGGGAAAGCTGCATATCGGCTAGCTCTTTATACATACTTGGGTGGATTGCATGATGTGTTTTACATCTCTGTGCTTAGGAAAGCTGTCAAAGATCCAGCTCAAGTGATCGAGAATGATCGTGTGCCGGTGGAGTATGGGCTAACGACGAAGGTTAGGTCCATTCGAATCGAGGATCGCGACGAAAAACAGTTGCGGAACAAGACAATCAGGATGGTCAAAATCCGGTGGGACAACTGTGGCCGTGAGGAGCTAACATGGGAGCGAGAAAAGACCATGCGAGCTGAATTTTCCGAGCTATTTTTGTAGACTGTTATGCAGTGCGTGTCAAGGTGTATTAAACCTTGGTGCAGTTATAACATCTTGTTTTTGATTTCCTTACTGTGTGCAAATTTTCGGGACGAAATTTATTGTAAGAAGGGGAGGGTTATAACACCCCAAATCCCAAATTTGGGTTCAGGCTGGGCAACACGGCCTGGGACACGGGCGTGTCCCAGGGCATGTCCAACTCTGTATGGCTGAGCAGCCTGTCGAGTGCTCGACGAACTGCACTCGACGAGTTCTCGAGATGGAACATGCCCTGCGACACGGGCGTGTCAGAGGGCATGTCACCCTCTGGTCGACGATCTTCGCTCGACGAAATGTACGTTGGAAGCGTATCAGCAGTCGTGTAAAGGCACACGGCCTGTGACACGGGCGTGTCACATGACCGTGTCCTTTTCTGGATTTGGCCAGGGCAGTGAGGCCTGGTGACCACGGTCAAGACACGGGTGTGTCTCTAGGCACACGGCCTGTGACACGGGCATGTCACATGGCTGTGTCTTGCTCGGGTTAAGATGGTTGTGTACCCCCTAAGGTACACGGGCTAGACACGGGCGTGTCTGAAGCCGTGTCAAGTCACATGGCCTGTGACACAGGCGTATCACATGGCCGTGTACTCTTCTGGATGAGTCGATTATGTGCCGCTTAAGGTATACGGCTTGTGATACGGGCGTGTGACAGGCTATGTCAGCCAAAAATGAGACTTTTGTGGACGAATCGTGGCCGTCCATTTTCTTCAGCTAGGATCTGATGGCTTAGGCTCCTACCTGCTGCATTAAGGCCGAGAATGAGATGGGAATTCTCATTTTGATCTTGGACATTCTCTTTCTAAGGAAACTAGAGAGAAGAGAGAGGAAGGAGGAGGAGGAGAGGGGAGCCTGCCACCGGTGGAGCTGCTGAGTTTCGATTCGAGATCCGAGGCCAGCGTTGTGGAGGCAAGGCCGCTGCGGTGCTTTCCAGCCGACTAGAATTTCATGGCTCCAAAGAGGTCGTCAAGGGTAACGATCTTCTTTCTTGGACATGTGAAGTCCTTCCTTTTGACATGTGTATGGATTTCCCCCACCAGAGGGTGGATTGCTAAGGGATTTCCTTGGGTTGATTTGTGGAATCCCCAATAGTTTGGCATATAGATCCAGAAATGGAGCACGGAATAGACATGCTGTGTGAAGCCCATCTGGACAGGTTGGTCTGGATTGGTGATGCTGCATTTACACACCGGAGAAGACTCCGCGATGGGACGTGTAGGTTATGAAGTCGATGGGTTGGACCTGTGAAGGGCAGTAGCAGGAAGTATTGTAGTGGTAGTCCAGGAAAACACTCTTGTGATACTTGTGATGCTTGATGGGTTGTGCCTGTGAAGGATAGTAGCAGGAAGTACTGGTGTGGAAGCCCAGGAAAATACCCGCAAGTGCTTGTGTTGTATGCTTGAAAGACCAGTGTTTCTGGCACTACACATGGCTGCAGGAATTGCTGGTCGCGTGAGCCAGCTAAGGTTGGGGCTAGGGTCGGAAAGTGAGTTCTGTAGCTAATGCTGGGCGTGGCTCCTAGCTAACCTGTGATTATGAAGCCAATCCGTGGTGGACATTATGGCTAGTGTGAAGCCAGTCCGTGGTGGATATTGTGGCTATTGTGAAGCCAGTCCTTGGTGGACAATGTTGCTATTGTGAGCTTGATGAGTTCCTGAAAAAGGCCTGGTGCTGAACAGGAAAGGTGAAATAGACCCGCGCCTTATATTTAGCCGCGAGTACGTTGGTATTCGGTGATGGCAAGGTGACTTGAGCAACGAGGGGTGGTTGATATGTACCCGCATTATGTCCGTTCGTCTCGAAGACCTGAAAGTGTGGTTAGTTGGAGCGCATAATGAGAGTCTTAGGCCTGCGCGCCGGAAAGACTAAATGCTCAATTTACCATCAGGTGTTGGATCTGGAACGGTGGTGGGACCCTGGTTCGCCGGTACACCAAGAATGTGCCCTGAGTGAACGGATCATCGGGCCGCGTGGCTGACGGTTGTGATGGTTTGTTTGTGCGTGAGAGCACAATGTGTGATATAAATATATCTGCATATGAATTACTATGCCTGTAGGGAAGGAATACCACTGCCCCGACAAATGGGTAGGGTCGTTATAAATTGGCCAGCTGAATGCTGACCGTTGCCTTGTTTGTCACCGTTGGGTGGGCTGTCCTTGTACAGGTGCTGGAGAGCCGAGCGGGACATATAAAGGCTGAAGTCCCTATTGTTGCTGCTGCTAGCCCTTGAAGGCTAAGCTCAAAAAATGTTGTGTTTTGTTCATGTGTGGCCGACCTGCGTGCCGATGTTTGGAAGCCACTGTAAGGCTATAAGGACAAACAATATTGTAGTTGGTGTACATTCCTATATAAATGTGGGTGTTTATATCAGTGAACATTCATGGTTGGAGTTCAGTATTTCTGCTAAAAGTGAAAGTCCACCTAGTGTCGGCTATGTGCACCTATGGGGGGGGGGGGGATAGGTGACGTGTGGTTCTTTTGCGGAATTTACAGATGTACCTGCACAATAAAAACAACAAACACAGCACACAGAAAACACAGCAAATTTATAGTGGTTCCCCGACTTGGGTACATCCACTTTCCCCCTTCGACCTATCTCCCCAACAAGGGACGACTCGGTCACTTCACCAACGGGATTGAAATCCAATCCCTTCACTAACGGAAGGAGCCCTTCCACACGTGAGAGTCAACACTCCCACAAATCGGGTTGCACCCAACCCTTACAACACGGAACTAAAGTTCCTTTACAATGAAATAAAAGTAGAATGTACACGTGATACAAACTTCTCTTGGAGACACCGGTGTTCCTCTTTGTTCGACGACGTGTTCTTGAAGTCGATGAAGAGTCTACGACCTTGGTCTCTCTTGGAGAGGATTTCCCCGGAACCGGCGGCGGCACACGAGCGGCGGCTAGCTTCGGGATCGGTGGCTACGATGAAGAGCAGCTGCTGAACTTGGAGATCCAAACTTCGTTGCGAAGCAAGCTCGGTCTACCAACGGTCACACGAGGATCGGTCGTCTCGATCGATTCAGATGGGAAGTGTTTCCGATCAACAAATCGAGAGACAAAGGATCTCTGGATAGACTCGTGAGACTCAAGCCTTGCTAAGCTACTGTCGCCGGAGATCGGGAAGAAGATCTATCGGTGGCGGCGACGGACTTGCGCGAGCGGCGACGGAGGCGGCAGAAGGATTTCGCGATTTTAGGGTTTCCGTGAGCTCGCGTATTTTTCTGTGTGGGTACTGTTCAAAATACCCATGTATTTATACTGTAGCTACCCCCAATAAGACCGTTTGTGGGACCCACAGAGGTAGCCCCCAAGTCCCGGTCCAGATATTAAACAGCGGCAGAATCCGGTTCAGGAAATTAGCTGAGACAGAATCCGGTTCAGGAAATTAACTGAGAAAACGCCAAGGAAAAATCGGCGAGAATCGCAGACGATTCTCGACGAATCGGCGAGAATCATCAAGTGATTCTCGACGATTCGTCGAGAATCGATTGTGATTCTCGTCGAATTACTTGTCGATTCTCAACGAATTCAACTTGTATTCATGGGCTGCATGACCATTGGTTCGGCGGGAATTACAAGCGATTCTCGCCGAATCTTACTTGGCACCATATTGAGATGGCCAGAAGGAGTCGGCGAGAATCATTGATGATTCTCGTCGATTCGGCGAGAATCACCAAGTGATTCTCGCCGATTCGGCGAGAATCACTTGGTGATTCTCGTCGAATTTGCCTTGGACGATTTTTCGTCTTCCACCAAGGAGCTGCTCCTTGATCCTCCATGCTCCTTGTCTTCTCTTGCATATGAGCGGCCCTGTACTTGAAAGTAAGTGCACTCCAATAGAGAGAGTACACATAGGCCAACACACTGATCTGCTCAACGAGGGATTACGTCGTGCAGATCCGTGTATATTGACCTACTGCACCCTGACATTGGTGTGCACTTAGCGTGGAGAAACTGCAAGTACAACTTGAAAAAGTTTATCAAATACATAGTCTATTGACCTTAGCTTGTCCAGGGGCTTCTTCAAATCAGGTACATTGTGGATACAATACCCAACAATCTCCCCCTATTTGAAGAAGCCTAAACCCTACAAGCTAAGGTGAATAGAGCAAGTGAAAAGGAAAGCAACTGAAGACCATAAACGTAACATCATTAAGTGGAGACATCCCTTACCAATACCGAGTGCTTGGGAGCAAGCTGGAGCCACCTTAGCCTTGACCCCGAGAGGGTTATCTCCCCCTTTTCGGCTTCGGCAAATCGGGATCAGGAACCTTTGGCCCTTAGCTCCCCCTCAGTTCTTGCATCTGTACTCACGCTGGAGTTCCCGGCTCCCCCTCAGATTATGCACGAGTTGGGAGCCTCTGTAGTCTTCATTCTTCATAATTGAGCATCCCCAATTCTGTCTTGAAAAGATTGAACTTTGCCTCGTCTAGGGGCTTTGTGAATACATCATCAATCTGCTTGTCCGTGGGGACATAACAGAGAGAGATATCCTTGTTCTCCACGTGCTCCCTAATGAAGTGGTAGCGTACTTCAATATGCTTCGTTCTGCTGTGCGACACCGGATTGTTGGCAATGGCAATTGCACTGGAGGAGTCGCAGTACATTGGAACTTCCTTGAACTGAAGGTTGTAGTCGGCTAACTGATTTCTGATCCAAAGGAGTTGTGCGCAACAGCTTCCTGCCGAGATATACTCGGACTCTGCTGTAGAGGTTGCAACGCAATTCTGTTTCTTGCTGTTCCATGAGATAAGCCTCCTGCCGAGGAATTGACACGTCCCGGAGGTGCTTTTCCTGTCATCCCTGCTCCCTGCAAAATCAGCATCTGAAAAGCCTATTAGCTCGACATCATTGTTCCTCGGGTACCACAAGCCAAGATTAAGAGTACCTTTAAGGTATCTTAGAATTCGCTTTGCAGCGACATAGTGAGATTCCTTAGTGTTCACCTGATATCGGACACATACACATGTGGAGAACATAATATCCGGTCTACTGGCAGTAAGGTAGAGCAGGGATCCAATGATGCTTCTGTATTTGGTTTCATCGAAAGGTTTACCTTTCTCATCCTTATCCAGAGACATGGTGGATCCCATTGGAGTCCTCATAGAGGTTGCACTCTCCATACCGAATTTCTTAAGGAGTTCATTTGTGAACTTCGTCTGAGAAATGAAAATTCCATCCTCAGACTGTTTCACTTGAAGGCCTAAGAAATACTTGAGCTCTCCCATACTGCTCATTTCAAACTTTCCTTGCATAAGTTTGGAAAACTTTTTGCAAAGATTGTTGTCCGTTGAGCCGAATATTATGTCATCGACATAGATTTGCACCAGCAAAATCTTGCCTTTGACTTCCCGGAGAAACAATGTTTTATCTATTTTACCTCTGGAGAACTTGTTCTCATGAAGAAAGCTAGATAAAGTCTCATACCAAGCTCGTGGAGCTTGTTTCAACCCATATAAGGCCTTATTAAGAAAATAAACGTGATTGGGATAAGTAGGGTCGACAAAACCTGGGGGTTGAGCGACGTATACTTCCTCTTTCAGGTCTCCGTTCAGGAATGCCGATTTCACATCCATTTGGTAGACAGTGAATCCTTTGTGTGAAGCATATGCCAGGAACAACCGGATTGCCTCGAGCCTTGCGACTGGTGCGAAGGTTTGGTCGAAGTCAATCCCTTCCCCTGTCTGTAACCTTGAGCCACCAGCCTGGCCTTGTTCTTTATGATGACACCTTGTTCATCCAGCTTGTTTCTGAAAATCCACTTCGTGCCAATGACATTCTGCTTGTATGGTCTGGGAACCAGCGTCCAAACCTTGCAACGTTCGAATTGATGTAGTTCCTCTTGCATGGCCAGAATCCATGCCGCATCCTTGTTCGCCTCATCGAACTTCTTTGGCTCAACCTGAGACAGGAAGCTGAGATGCAATACTTCGTTAGTTGTACCTCTTCGAGTTCTGACGCCTACACGAGGATCTCCGATGATCTGTTCTCTAGGATGATCCCTCACGTGACGGAGCTCTAGAAGTCTGGCGTCTGGAGCTTCAGCTACTTCTTGTGCTTCTCGTTCTTCTAAAAGATTTATTCCATCTTGATCTTCAACATTTTCAGATGACGTGGAGGTGGAAACTTTGACGTACTTGGGTGCGTCATCTTTAGGGGTCTCATCCAGATTCAGCTGGTCAAGTCTAGCACCTGCATCTTCAAGAATACAACTGGAAGAATTGCTGTTAAGCAAGCTTCCTTCATCAAATACAACATTTATTGATTCTTCTACCACTAAGGTTTTCTTATTGAAGACCCTATATGCCCGACTATGGGAACTATATCCCATGAATATGCCTTCGAAGCATTTTTCACCGAATTTAGTACGCGGATACTTCCCATTATTTAGTACATAGCATCTGCAACCAAAGATCCTCAAGTAGGACATGGTTGGTTTCCTGCCTTTCAGTAGCTCGTAGGGCGTCTTACGATGATGTTTGTTGATCAACGCTCGGTTTTGTACATGACATGCCGTATTGACACCCTCTGCCCAGAAGTATTCCGGGAGAGAAGCATCTTTCAACATAGTCATGCATGCCTCAATGAGAGTTCTATTTCTCCTCTCCGCAACTCCATTTTGCTGAGGAGTGCGCGGGGAGGAAAACTCATGAAAGATACCTTGTTCTTCACAAAATTCTGTCATAGCACCAGATTCGAATTCTGTTCCATGGTCACTTCGGATTTTGACCACGGAGCAGTTAAATTCGTTCTGAACTTGCTTGACAAAATTAGTGAAGAAGTCAAAAGTATCTGACTTTCGTTTCAAAAAGAACACCCATGTAAACCGTGAGTGATCATCAACTATCACTAGCGTATATGACTTGCCTCCCAAACTATGAACTTGCATTGGGCCAAACAAGTCCATATGTAGCAGATAAAGACATCGGGAAGAGTCTTTGTCTGCAATGCTCTTAAAGGTAGCCCGTGTCTGTTTGCCCATCTGGCAAGCATGACAGGGGCTATCCTTGATGCACTTGATACTGGGAGCATCTCTTACTAAATTCTTAGAAAATAGCATACTAATTGTCTTATAATTAATATGTGCCAATCTCTTGTGCCATTGTTCACAAAGAGAAGCACTGCCTGTTGCCACAAGGCATACGGGGGTAGATGAATCTATACTAAGAAAATCTAAGCAGAAGATATTTCTGCTCCTAATGCCTGATAATACCGTCTCAGAGGAGGAACGTGAAATTATCAGACATTTATCCTTGCAGAACTTAACGTCATAACCTTTATCACATAACTGACTTACACTGATCAGGTTATGGTTTAACCCTTCAACATAAGCCACGTCGGTGATAGAGATTATACCGTTGGAAATCATACCATAACCTCTGGTGACTCCTCGATCTGACCCTCCAAAGATGACTTTGGGTCCATTCTCGACTGGAGTGTAATCACGCAGCAGGCTTCTTGTCCCGGTAATATGCCGGGAGCATCAACTGTCCAAATACCAGATTGGCGTTCTGGTGGCCTTTGGACATTCCTGCAAAACAAGATTAATTTGCCTTAGGAACCCAATCGAACTTGGGTCCTAGATTCCTGGTTAGCACACTCCCCCTCGGTCGGTTAACCCTACGAGTGGTCGGTCTCGCATTGTTAACATGGGGAGTCTCGTAGTTCCTTGGATTAAACCAACAATCCACGGCAAAGTGACCGACTTTGCCACAGCACCAACAGTCGAACCTGTTGTATCTCTTCCGAGGCTCCTGCCTTACCCTGGGAACAACGGGTACAGCTGGGGCCTTGGATCTGGAGGTGGAGGCCTCATGGTGATGGCAGTCACATGACTTTGTCACCTTTTGAATAACAGGCTTGACTTTTGGCGCCTGCTTTCCATTATGGCCGCTAGAGAACGGACCATAATTTCCTATGTGGATCTCCTCATAAGGTGCCTTGAAGACACTCTCACCAAAGTTCCGGGGGAAGTTCCAACCGTCATACCGGCTCTTAGGCTTTGCAACCGAGGGCCGGAAATGATGCCCAAATGTTGACTCAAAGTCATGTTGGTTGCAAGGAAAGCCAGGCTTTCTGAACGCAACAGGACTAAGAGGAGCCTTCCCCTTTTCATCAGCAGAGGCCTTCTTGGCGGCCTTATTCTTCCTCTGGTTCTTGTTTCTCCGAGATGAAGAACCAGATGCCCCAACATGCCCCAAGCCAGCTCCTTTGGCCTGAGCAGAGAAGGTGTCAACGACTGGAAGCACTGTTTTTGGCATAGAGAAGCTCTGTACGATCTTCCTTTCTGCCGCAAGTAGTTCTTCCAATTTGTTGACTTCCTCCTGCTTGAGATCAAGGAGCTGCAAAGACTCTGAGTGCTTTGAAGTCAGGTCAAGGTGTTCCTGCCAGAGAGAAATCAAACTAGTGACCTCTTCCCTTAGGGATACACACTCACCCTTAAGGAATTTTACTTCCTTCTTCTCAGCCCTCAGTCTCTTACGGCACTCGTCGAAGGTGTTGAGCAGAAGCTCATACTTCTCGAGGAGTTCAGCTTCGCGGGCCGAAGGGCCATCCTCAGGTTCATCATCCTGAGACTCAGGATCAGAGTCGGAGTCGGAAAGAGGGGTGTGAGCTTTTACCTTCCCAGTAAATGGGGGACATTCTCCTTCTGAGTCTGAGCGACCCACCAGCCCGAAGTACGCTTCCTCATCATCACTGGAGTCTGAGGAATCAGACTCACTTAGTGTCTTTGGTCTTCTTGCGATGTAGCTCCGCTCCTTCTTATCTCTGGAGGATTTGAGCTCCTCTCCTTTCCCTTTATCTCTTTTGTTTTGATGGCAGTCGGCCACGACGTGACCTGGCTTATTGCATCCAAAGCAAATAATATCAGAAGAACGATGTTTGTTAGGTTTAGATGCATACCTGTCAGAAGAGTAGTTTTTCTTCTGATGTCTGGATGAGGAGCCGTCTCTCTTCCTTTGATTCCTCATCTTGAGGAATTTCTTGAACTCTCGAGTGATGAGGGAGAAATCCTCTTCCGACAGTTCTGAGCTGGAGGAGCATGGATCGGAGTCCTCCTCTTCTTCCTTATTTCTGGCACGGTACGACACCGCACCCTTCCCTTTTCTGGAGTGACTGGCTTTTAGGGCCACAGTCTTTTCTTTTGCAGCAGCCTTCTCTGCTTCTTCCTCTGCCTTCCTGGTGTTCAGCTGAAGTTCATAGGACATCAGCTTCCCGAACAGGATTTGTGGATCAGTTTCTGCTAGTCTGCCAAATTCTCTGATGGCGCAGATCTTTGTATCCCATTCCTTAGTAAGGGACCTAAGGAATTTGTCATTGAGTTCACCATTGGTGAACACTCTTCCATAGCCCTTGAGGGCGTTAACAATCTTCAGGAAGTTCTCGTATGTGACTCCGATCTCTTCCTTAGGCCCTTGCCGGAAGGCCTCATACTTCTGGTTCAGGAGGGATCTCCGATCATCCCTCACTTCATCCGTGCCCTCCATTAGGATGATCAGGCACTGCCAAATCTCCTGAGCTGTCCTGCAGTTGCTGAAGTTTTGCATCATAGAGTCGTCAACCGCGCTGACCAGGATGTTTCTTGCCTTCATGTCAAGGCCCACTAGGACCATCTCATCCTTGTCCATTTCAGAGAGTGTCTTTGACACTTTCTTGGTGGGATCAATGGTGGAGGCCTTAGTGGGTACATAAGGTCCCTCTAGCACGATCATGAACAGTCGAGGGTCCACTGCTTCCATATAGAACCTGATCCTTTCCTTCCAGATAGGAAAGTTAAGTCTGTTGCACACTGGGATCTTGCCGGAGTACTTGAGCCCGTCCATAGTAGCTGTATGTCTCCTTGTTGACACTAGTGGCAGGATTCACCTCAAGGTGTTAGCCTTTTTGTTGAGGAACCTCGCTTTGATACCACTTGAAAGTCCACCTAGTGTCGGCTATGTGCACCTATGGGGGGGGGGGGATAGGTGACGTGTGGTTCTTTTGCGGAATTTACAGATGTACCTGCACAATAAAAACAACAAACACAGCACACAGAAAACACAGCAAATTTATAGTGGTTCCCCGACTTGGGTACATCCACTTTCCCCCTTCGACCTATCTCCCCAACAAGGGACGACTCGGTCACTTCACCAACGGGATTGAAATCCAATCCCTTCACTAACGGAAGGAGCCCTTCCACACGTGAGAGTCAACACTCCCACAAATCGGGTTGCACCCAACCCTTACAACACGGAACTAAAGTTCCTTTACAATGAAATAAAAGTAGAATGTACACGTGATACAAACTTCTCTTGGAGACACCGGTGTTCCTCTTTGTTCGATGACGTGTTCTTGAAGTCGATGAAGAGTCTACGACCTTGGTCTCTCTTGGAGAGGATTTCCCCGGAACCGGCGGCGGCACACGAGCGGCGGCTAGCTTCGGGATCGGCGGCTACGATGAAGAGCAGCTGCTGAACTTGGAGATCCAAACTTCGTTGCGAAGCAAGCTCGGTCTACCAACGGTCACACGAGGATCGGTCGTCTCGATCGATTCGGATGGGAAGTGTTTCCGATCAACAAATCGAGAGACAAAGGATCTCTGGATAGACTCGTGAGACTCAAGCCTTGCTAAGCTACTGTCGCCGGAGATCGGGAAGAAGATCTATCGGTGGCGGCTACGGACTTGCGCGAGCGGCGACGGAGGCGGCGGAAGGATTTCGCGATTTTAGGGTTTCCGTGAGCTCGCGTATTTTTCTGTGTGGGTACTGTTCAAAATACCCATGTATTTATACTGTAGCTACCCCCAATAAGACCGTTTGTGGGACCCACAGAGGTAGCCCCCAAGTCCCGGTCCAGATATTAAACAGCGGCAGAATCCGGTTCAGGAAATTAGCTGAGACAGAATCCGGTTCAGGAAATTAACTGAGAAAACGCCAAGGAAAAATCGGCGAGAATCGCAGACGATTCTCGACGAATCGGCGAGAATCATCAAGTGATTCTCGACGATTCGTCGAGAATCGATTGTGATTCTCGTCGAATTACTTGTCGATTCTCAACGAATTCAACTTGTATTCATGGGCTGCATGACCATTGGTTCGGCGGGAATTACAAGCGATTCTCGCCGAATCTTACTTGGCACCATATTGAGATGGCCAGAAGGAGTCGGCGAGAATCATTGATGATTCTCGTCGATTCGGCGAGAATCACCAAGTGATTCTCGCCGATTCGGCGAGAATCACTTGGTGATTCTCGTCGAATTTGCCTTGGACGATTTTTCGTCTTCCACCAAGGAGCTGCTCCTTGATCCTCCATGCTCCTTGTCTTCTCTTGCATATGAGCGGCCCTGTACTTGAAAGTAAGTGCACTCCAATAGAGAGAGTACACATAGGCCAACACACTGATCTGCTCAACGAGGGATTACGTCGTGCAGATCCGTGTATATTGACCTACTGCACCCTGACATTGGTGTGCACTTAGCGTGGAGAAACTGCAAGTACAACTTGAAAAAGTTTATCAAATACATAGTCTATTGACCTTAGCTTGTCCAGGGGCTTCTTCAAATCAGGTACATTGTGGATACAATACCCAACAAAAAGCTTCCGCTAGAATGCTATGAGTTAGGATGCGCAATTCTGATATCAACCGTAACTTCACCGCCTGTTTTGTGGCATGTGGTGTGGGGCCCCCGGCCGGACCTTCTATTATATGCTATATGAATGGATGGAGTCGTTACACATCCTCCGTAGGCATTTTAGGAAGTTTGTAGTTCGCGGTCTAGTGACCCCATTTTTCACAGTTATGAAACTTGTCATTCTTCCTTTTAAAAGAAATCTTTTTGGCCTATAATTGTGACGAGGATTCACCTTTAAGTGTTAGTGGCTTTTTTTAAGGTTTGTTGGAATACAAAACTAAGTTAGCAGCCTGAACGTGTTGATTAACTTGTTTTGTGCACTTTATAGTAAAGTTTTAATCCTCAATATGGATGAACCTTTTATGTTCAACAAACCCTATCTTCTCTTTTAGTTTGTGCACTTCAGTATAGAAAGTGTTCCACCTAGGAGGCAGCTTGCTAATAATTAGACCGACAAAAAGATTATTGGACATGTCTTACATGTCATCCTTCAACTTGTTTCACATATTTTCTAGTTCAATAAGCTGAGAGGTGACTGTCGAATTCATATTATTGAATTGAAGATCAAACAACTTCTCTGTAAGGAGAGTTTTGATAGTCCCTCTTATTTTTGTAAATGAGCAATCAAGCAATCCCAAATCTCTTTTTTGTCTTATGTTCACCGTAGGTCATGCTAAGGCAAGGATTCAAGGAATTCAGAAGGTAATCCGTGCATAAATTCTCGTCTTTGTTCCACTGAAGTTCATTGACCAACTAAATCCTTTTATAAGGAGATTTTAAGAACCAATTGAGTCTTTTTCATAAGGATACTCTTAGAACCAAGTCTGAATTCTTTTAGGAGGGATTCAAAATTTTTTTTTTCTGAATGAAGATGTAGAAGCATATTTTACACAATATGATTCTTCTTCAACAAAGCTTTTGAAGAATCATGATCTTTGATGCACTGTGTGGATTCTTGATTATAAAAACAACAACAGACAATTCCTCTAGATAGAGAGGGATGAATTCAATAGAGAGAAGGTTGAATCCAATCATGTGAGGAGTTATGATGAAGAAGCATATGAAATTTTGAGAGAAGGAGAGCCTTAGATCTGAGAGAAGAAATTTTGCTGGCTAGGGTTTCTGACGACAAATTCTTCTTGAGGGAAGAAGAGAGCTCTGAATTTTGAAGAAGCGAACCAAATTCAGCCTTGAGAAAGAGCTAAAGAAGAGCTATTCTTTCTTTTTAATTCTTAACATATATATGATTGCTTCAATTAGAATTCTTACATGATTTATGTCAATAAACGTAGTCACCTTCTTGAAATAGACTATCAACGACTCTAGTTAAATCTCAAACAAGGCCTTAATCTACTTGAGAATTAATAACAACAGTCTGGAGAGAATTCAATATTCTATTATCAATGCGTCAAATATATGTCGACGTACGTCAAAATGTTAAGTAGAGAGAATTCAACGTAAGCTCAATATTTGTGTTCTGAGCAGACTTTCCTTTAGGAAAAAACTCGACGGAAGGGAGAATCATTGCTTTCGATGTGCATCAATTACTTCTTGACACATGAAGGGTGAATTTTACAAATAAAAAACTTGGAAGGGTGAATTTTACATAATAATTGTAGAAATATGCAATAAAAAGACTGTTTTTAATGGAATAGAACTATTTTCATAATGGAATATAACTATTACTATGAATGCACAACCTATAATGAAATATAACTATTTTTATGATTGTATATCTTTAGCATCTTGGGTCATTTTACCCAATTCATTTTTAATGAAATTTAATATTTAGTCAGTTAATGTGATGGCTACTGCTCATCTCCCACAGGACTAACGCTCCGTAAGGTCCAGTTCATGCGGTCGTAACCGCTTGACCGGTGAAAATAAGTCCCCCAAACTTGAAAGCGGGATTTTTAGAAGGAAAACCACAGGGTTTTGGTTCTGTCCAAAAAAAAAACTTTTACGAGTAATAGTCCAAATAAAAGAAAACTTAAGCAAATGTGACAATTAAGGCGCTGCTTATTTTATCATGATAACACGAGAATAAATGCGTGCCGTTCATCGCCGTGCATCAGAGCGTGTCCTTGAGCTTCTTGAGATTACATGATGCACATGTTGGTCAAGGTTGTCAGGATCGCGATCCAGATCATAGGATCTCACGATCCTACTATACGATCCAGATTTTGTAAATCAATCCTGATTTTGTAAAGCGATTCTCGATCCAACCCTACTATCAGATCCAATCCTACCTCGAAACGATCTCATCTAGGATCTCGATCCTGACAACCTTAATATTGGTACAAAGCGAGAACAGAGAGCAAGAGCAGTTCTTAAACCTCCACTATGAGCAATTTGGAGAGAGCACAAGGCAACACGCTTGAATGTGCAAGGGGAAGAATTCTTTTGCCTTAAATCAGTTGTAGCTTAGAAAAACACCCGACCCTTTAAATAAAGATTTTGCGCCTTTTATGGTTTTCAGAGGGCATTTAGGGGATTTTTCCACGAATCACCAATTTTGATGGTTTGATAAATCCGTACCTCTGGCAGATTGGGCAGCCCCGGTCAACCCGTCCGATGGTGGCAGCCACCTTACTCGAAAGAATGAAAGTTCTCCGGCCTCATGAAAATGTTTGAGAAATTTCATTTTGACTTTATTTGCCTGTAGATGGGTTACTCCCATGTATCTCTAGGTGGGAGATACGGCCGAGATTTGCAGTTTAAAAAGGATTAACGGCCGAGATATGGCCGTATCAATGCGCGGTACATACGGTTGTATCTCCAACAGATACGATCGTATCTCGGCCGTTGAATGCTCGATCCTACGGTAAATACACACTCCCACCTAGAGATACATGGGAGAAACGCCCCTACAATTTTCTCCAGAAGAGAGGCTAAGTATCATTGTTGGAATGATTAGTAAATCATGCAATAAAGAAAGAGCGGCTGGATTTGGCAAAGTTAAGCACGCCCACTTTTGTAACACTTATAAGGAAATCCCAAATGTAAAATTGTTAACACCTAAAAAAACTCTAAAAATGAAAAAAATTGAAAACAAAATGCACTCAAGCCAAGATATCTTGGGGGAGGTGGATGAGAGGGAGGAAAAAATCAAAATTACCTAGTGTAGGCGAGGTGGTGGCGCAGATGCTTGCGGCGAGGAGATCAGCAAAAACGACAAGGAGGACGTGCGATTTCTAATTGCGTGAAGAAGATCCCTCAGATATTCTTGCAGAAAAGTGCAATTGTAAAAGAGGGTTGTTTTTCAGACCAATCTCCGTTACGAAATCAACATCTGGTTGAAGCGTTGCGTTGCGGCCTCGAGGAAGCTACAGGGATGGAGGCGGTAAGCAAAAATTAAAAATCTAAAGAGAAAAGCGAACCCGTTATTGCTCGTGCACGATCAGCCCCGGTGTCCGGCTAATAATTAAACCGACAAAAAGATTATTGGACATGTCTTACATGTCATCCTTCAACTTGTTTCACATATTTTCTAGTTCAATAAGCTGAGAGGTGACTGTCGAATTCATATTATTGAATTGGAGATCAAAGAACGTCTCTGTTGTTAGAGTGCTCGAAGCATCCGCGTGACCATCTAGTTTGGAATGACCTACCCGTTGCCCCCAGCAGGGTATTTATAGACGAAACCCTAAATCCCCGACTACGGGTTTGGATGCCTATCGGATCCTAACCGACCCGTTAAGTAGCCCATTAACACGAATATAAATATAGCTCAACAATCTCCTCCTATATTGTATATAAGTGTTAGCATAAGAAAATGACTACTTATCCAATAGTTAATAATGAGCAAACAAAAGAGTTTTTCCAGAAATATAAATATGAATTTTAGATAACAAAATACTAAACTCAAACTAAATGTCTCAAACATGAAATAAAGCAATAAACTGGAAAGCTCAAACCGATAATTGATCTAAGCGAAAAGCAGATCATCATCATCTGGGTCAAAATCAACTGTCTCTCCTCCAATCTCCACTTTTCCTGCAAAAAATTACAACAAGAATGTCATGAGACAAATCTCTATGAATTCAAACATTTGCAGAAATAAAGTGATTAGTTCTAACAGCGGGTGAACTTAATACTCTAACTGGAAGGAAAGAATCTCAAAAACAACATCTCTATCTAATTTACACAAAATTAGACTAATTGATTTCATAGGATCAAAACATGTTCCTTCGATTATTAAGATTATTATTAACGTTCCACAATTGTGCTATATCATCAAGTTTGGAATGATACAACAAGCTGTGACTATTATATCATCAAGTTTGAAATGATATAACTAATAATCATAATATCAGGACACATATCAGCAACCTCAGTACTCCTTTTTGGAATGATACCCAATTCAGCCTTTGGCAAAGAATAGTTACGTAAGTCATCAAGTTTGGAATGACTGGCAACTATATCACCTCTAGCTTTCATCAGATAACATCTGAAATACTTTAGTGTGCTCAACGTAGATGCTTGAATGTAAGCAGACAACGGTTCTTAAATTTAAAACATAAGCTAGGTATTAAGTCCTCCTAAATGGACGTTAATCCCATCTCCCCCGATATTTTAGATGTGAGAACCTTACATAAGACCTTAGTAAGGACATCGGCTACATTATCTTTTGATCTCACGTCCAATAGGGAGATTATCCCCTGACTGGTGAGATAGGTCAACCAGGCCTGTTTCATCTTAAGTTGCCTTCGCTTGCCATTGAACAACGTATTTGTAGCAATGTTCTTTGTGGCCTGATTGTCACAATAAATCGAAATAGAGTGCATTTTCAGACTCGTCATTGGAATGTTCAATATCAGATCTCTTATCCACTCTGCTTCTTCTCCAGCTGAAGCGAGAGCATAGAGTTCCGATTCCATAGAGGATAGTGCAATGCACGTTTGCCTCTTAGACTTCCAAGCTACTGCGGCTCCTCCTAGTGTAAACACAAAACCACTAGTGGATCGACAATCAGCTATTTCCGAGCACCAAGATGCGTCGAAGTACCCTTCAAGCACTGGAGGATGCCTACTGTAACATAAAGCATACTTCTCAGTATACTTTAGGTATCTCATTAGCCTGTCTAAGGCGTCCCAGTGGTCCTTCCCAGGGTTACTGGTGAATCTACTCAACATGCCGACCGTAAAAGCTATGTCAGGTCTAGTGCAGGTAGTAGCGTACATGAGACTTCCTATGAGTTTGGAATAATCCAACTGTCTGATAGCCGAACCTTCATTCGGTTTCAGTCTACTGTTATAATCGTATGCAGTCTCAGCCTTTTTGCTCTTATTGTAACCCCACTTTTCCAGTAGATTCCTAATGTAGTGACTCTGACTCAAGGCAATACCCTTTTTTGTGAAGTTCACTTTCATTCCTAGTATGTTTTTCACCTCACCTAGGTCTTTCATGCTAAATTGTGCCGTCAATGTACAACCCCGTGTCCGGCGAGCGGGTCCCGCCAGGGAGGTTGAGCAGACCTGGTCCCGCGACCCGCACCCGAATGGCAAAACAGATATACGACAGAAGAGCGAGCCGGCGAGGTGAGCGAGCAGGTCGCGCGAAGAGTCCTTGGCCAAAGCAGATGAGTTTGGCGACCCGCGACTGGCGAGTCGATCGGGGTCGCGGTGACCGCCGGCCAACCCCCACACGCGACCTGGCTGCCGGTCCGCCCGGCAGAAGACAGGCAGGTCGCGACGGCTCGGCTCGCGCTCTCCCAGGGAGGATAGGCGAGCCACGAGAGCCAGGTCGTGCCCGCCTCCCGCGGAGGGGGATTGGAGGCGAGCTGACTCCCCGTGGGGTGCGAATAGCTACTCAGGACAGCGGAGCTTCGCTGTTGGCAGACCAGGTTGGACTGCGCATAGCCGCTCAGAACAGTGGAGTTTGGCTGTTGGCAGACCCAACCAAGGGCTTTTTGGTATTTTCAGGTCAGTCCTTTTGGTTATTGGCAGTTCAGGTTCCAAAGAGCTATAAATAAGACCCAAGGGGTACCACAGAGGGCACGCTTTCAGTGCCTCCTTACTCTCATTCTCAAGTGCTCTCTGAGGGTACCTTAGCTCGGTTTCTGGCTAAGGTGGGGATGCACTCAGAGATCTTCCGGGTTTGTGGTGGGACCTCCCTGCCGAGCCCTTGGGTCTGTTCTTTCTTGTCTCTTTCGTTGTTTTTCTTGCAGGAGCAAAGTAGGCGCGAGACCACCCCTTCCCCAAGGGTCGAACTCCACAAGAGGCCGGATTCCGGTTTCAACATTTTGGTGCCGTGAGCGTGGAGAGTGGTCAGTGCGAAAAAGCTTCGGCGAGCTCAATGACGGGAGGACAAGGATCTGACAGGCAGGACTCGCCGCCCCCCGCCTCTCGCAACAGTAGGGATGTTGGAGAACTTCAGGAACGAGGTACTGGGCCTCGTCAGGATCACGCTCGGCGCGCGGGCCGAGTACTCGACGCCGGCAGCCCAGATCGCGGCCGCCCCCTCTTTGGGCGAGGACGCCCCTGGCCGGCGAGCTGGAAAGGAAGTTGCCGAGGAAGGCCGGGGATGCGAGCTCCCAGGGCGCGAGCTTTTCCCCGGGTCGGCAAGCCGAGGCAGGTTCGGTGAGCTGGGTCCGCGAGATTCGCCGGCTCGCCCAGTGGGGGGAGGCAGTCCTTTCAGCGAGCTGGTCTCCTCAGCACCAGTACCAGAAGGGTTCAGGGAGCCCGAGATGTCCTACTACATCGGGAAGGGAGGCCCGGTTCAGCACGTCCAATGGTTCGAGGACGTGGTCTCCATCCGTCAGATGTCGGACGGATTCAAGTGCCGTCTCTTCGCCATCACCCTCCGAGAGAAGGCAAGGGAGTGGTTCCACCAGCTGCCGGCTAGTTCCATCTATTGCTTCGAGGACTTGCGCCGAAGGTTCATGTTGAGGTTCACTACCTCAAAGAAGAGGAAGAAGGAGTCTGAGTCCTTGTTCCACATAAAGCAGGGGGTGAACGAGACGTTGGGGAGCTACGTGGACCGATTTCAGGAGGAGGTAACCCAGGTCCAGGAGATGCCGGGCCATAGTCTGATGATGGCCTTCACCCTAGGCCTGCAGCAGGGTTTCTTCCAAATGGAGCTGAAGAGAGTTCCTCCCCTCTCCTACGAAGAACTGATGGAGAGGGCGGCAAGAGAAGTCGACGGGGAGGCGTCGAATCCGGAGTTCGCAAGGAAGCTAGCCAGATGGGCCGCCGAGGAAGAGAAGGAGTCGAAGGGAGGAAGAGCGCAGGAGGAGAGAAGAGGGGAGCCCAGGCAGAGGGAGCAGAGGCAGCTCCAAGGACAGCAGCCGGGGTGGGGGCGTCAGGAGCCCGACCGTCGGCTGGGCTGGAGACCAGAGTGGCAGGGGCAGGGGCCATAGAGAGGGTACTTCGGAAGGGGTCACTATCAGGGGAGGCAGGACCAGTTCCACCCACCGGGCTGGAGGCAGGGACAGAGGCCCCGGCTCCCCGATCAGGAGGAGGCCATGGCCATAGCTTTGGGAGCAAGGAGGGGGATCATGAGAAGGAGGAGAAGGGAGTTCAGGGTGGAGCTGCCCTATTGCGATTTCCATCAGGAAGAGGGGCACGCAATGGCCACGTGCCCGGAATTCTTGAGATGAGAGGCAACAGGGAGCGACAGCAGCAACAGGAGGAAGCGCGGCAAGAAGTGAGAATCGAGGAGGTCCTTACTCGGGCGGAGGAGGATCACTGTGAAGACCGGGTGGATGTGGGGACCCGAGGAGGGATCAGAGTGATCCACGGGGGAGTGGGGATCGAGGCTTCCCGCAAGGCAAGCCTCCACACCATGTACCGGCGGAGCGTCGCCTCTACATCCCAAACCCCGCCCCCGGAGGAGAGGATCACCTTCTTCAGAAGTGATATGCCTAGACCACGAGGATCCGTTCTGTGATGCGCTGGTCATCAAGACCGCCATCGAGAATTTCACTGTCTCTTGGATCCTCGTGGACAATGGGAGCTCCGTCAACGTAGTCTTCAAAAAGGCGTTTGACGCGATGAAGGTGGAGGCTAAGAGGGTGTTGGCCTCAGACGGGCCCTTGTTCGAGTTCTCGGGAGAGAGGAAGGAAGTAGAGGGAGGGGTTGGCCTCCATGTCACCCTGGGGGGGCAGTCCCGAAACTGCAAGTTCGTCATCGTGGACGCCCCCAACAGCTACAGCGCCATCTTCGGGAGGCCTCTCATCAGCGCCTTCCGCTGCGTCCCCTCGTCTTTCCATCAATGCTTAAAGTTCAACGCCGAGGGGATCCAGGTCCGGGTCAGGGGGGACCCAAAGGTGGCACGGGAGTGCTATGTCACCGCGGTGAACACTATCTCTTGGCAGGAGGGAGCCGAGGAGATGGGTCGGAGGATGGAGGAGGTCAAGCAGGAAGCAGGCTGCGAGGAGCCAGGAGTGAAGGACCACGCAGGAGAGGCGGCAGGAGGAGAGCCGGAGGAGGTAGCCGAGGTGGGGGACGCGGGAGAAGAGATGGAGGTAGAGGTCCCCGTCCCGGAGGAAGGGGATGCTGAAGGATGGGCGGAGCAGTCCAGGCTGGAGGCCGCGGAGGAAGTGGTGGAGCTGGAAGTGCTCACCCGTGGAGGCAGGATGGAGAAGATCCGCGTCAGCGGGGGGCTGACCCCGGAGGACCAGGGCAGGATGCTGGAGTGCATCCAGAAGAACGTGGACATCTTCGCCTGGAGCGCCGCAGAGATGCCGGGGGTTGACGCGGATGTGGCCTGCCACCGCCTCAACTTGGACCCGGGGACACGCCCCGTCCAGCAGAAAAAGAGATCCACGGCGGACAAGCTGGCGGAACCCATCAGGGAGGAGGTGGCGAAGCTTCTCAAAGCTGGTTTCGTGTCCGAAATTCAGTACCCCGGCTGGGTCTCCAACGTTGTGATGGTCAAAAAAGGAGACGGCCGCTGGCGATTGTGTATCGATTTTTCCCTTCTTAATAAAGCTTGTCCTAAGGACTGTTATCCTTTGCCTCGGATCGACGCGCTGGTTGACTCAGCCGTCGGCTTTTCTGTAATGAGTTTTTTAGATGCCTTTTCAGGTTACCATCAGATCAGGATGCACCCCCCGGACATCAAGGATGTCTCATTCATCACAGGGGATGACTACTACTGCTACAAGATGATGCCATTCGGGCTGAAGAACGCCGGGGCCACCTACCAAAAAATGATGGACAGGGTCTTCAAGGAGCAAAGGGGGAGGAACTTGGAGGTGTACGTGGACGACCTCATGATCAAAAGCCGGGATGTGGACTCCCACCTCCGGGACCTGGAAGAGACCTTCGCCACCCTACGCAGATACAAGATGCGGCTGAATCCCCTTAAGTGTGTCTTTGGGGCCGACCGGGGAAAGTTCCTGGGGCATCTCCTCACCCCCGCGGGGGTCGAGTCGAATCCAGACAAAGTCAAGGCTATCTTGGAGCTAGGGTCCCCGCGGAATGCAAAGGAGGTCCAACGGTTGACAGGGAAGTTAGCAGGGCTGAGTCGCTTCCTTTCTCGGGCAGGGGAGAAGTGCTCCCCCTTCTTCAAAACGCTGAGGGGAGGCCAGAGGTTCGAATGGACCAAGGAATGCGAGGAGGCCTTCCAGGCCCTCAAGGTGCAGTTGACACAGGCTCTGCTGCTCCAAGGGCCGAAGGGGGGGGGGGGGTGAGGATTTGTTCTTATATCTCGGGGTCGGGGCAGAGGCCTTGAGCTCCGTCTTGGTGCATGAAGAAGGGAAGAGGCAGCTCCCTATTTATTACGTCAGCCGGGTCCTGAGGAAGGCCGAGCTCTGGTATCCGATCTTGGAGAAGCTTGCATTCGCACTAATCATCTCGGCTCGGAGGCTACGACCTTACTTCCAGGCACACTTGATCCGAGTGGTGACCGACCATCCTCTCCGCAACATCTTCGAGGGGGTGGAGCATTCAGGCCGGCTGGCCAAGTGGTCGATGGAGCTGAGCGAGTTCGATGTCTCCTTCGTTCTGCGGCTCTCGATCAAAGCTCAGGCGATGACCGACTTCCTGGCCGACTACGTGGTAGAAGTAGCGGAGGAGGAGCTCACCCGCCCGACTCCTTGGAAGGTGAGGGTGGATGGAGCCTCAGGAAGGCATTCTCTTGGAGTAGGAGTGGTTCTGGAAAGCCCTCAAGGGACTCAGATTGAGCAGACAGTGGTGGTGCATTTTACCATTACCAACAACCAGGCCGAGTACGAAGCAGTGATAGCGGGGCTGCGCCTAGCCAGGGAGTTGGGGGTGCTGGATGTGGAGGTCCTAACCGACTCCATGGTGGTGACTTCCCAGATCAACGGAGAGTTCGAGGCAAGGGAACCCACTCTGAAGCTGTACTTGGCCAAAGTGAAGGGGGTCATAGGGACCTTCCAGACCTTCTCCATCCGACATGTGCCAAGGGAGGAGAACGAACAAGCCGACCAATTAGCGAAGCATGGTCCCCGGGCAGGGGGCACCATCACCGACCTGTTCCGCCCCTCCATCGAAGAAGGGGAGCTCATGGAGATCGATCAGCAGCCTTCGTGGATGGATCCAGTAGTAGTTTTCCTCTCCACGGGGGAGTACCCGGAGGGGGTGGACAGGAAGAAGCTGAGGCACAAGTCAGCTTACTACCTCCTCAAGGACGGGCAGCTGTACAGAAAGACCCTCTCTGGGATGCTGGCTCGCTGCGTAGCCGAGAATGAGGCACAGAGGATCTTGGAGGAAGTCCACTCCGGGGAGTGCGGGAGTCATTCCGGGAGTCGAACTTTGGAGGGGAGGATAGTCTGGCAAGGGTATTTCTGGCCCACCCTGGGCCGAGACGCCGCGGAGTTCGCAAGGAGATGTCATAAGTGCCAGCTGTTTGCCCCCCTCCAGCTACAGCCGGCCCAACAACTCAAGAGTATCACAGCCCCCTGGCCCTTTGCAATCTGGGGAATGGATTTGGTTGGACCGTTCCCACAGGCCAGCGGTCAGAGAAGGTTCCTCCTAGTGATGATCGACTACTTATCGAAGTGGATGGAGGTAAAGGCGTTGGCCAAGGTGACCTCCCAAGTGATCAGGAACTTTGTCTGGGGGGAGATCATCTGTCGCCATGGGCTGCCCCAGACCATCGTCACCGACAACGGACCCCAGTTCGCCAGTGCCGAGTTCACTAGCTTCTGCGAGCAGCTTGGGATCGACCTCAGGTTCGCCTCGGTCCACCACCCCAGGAGCAATGGGCAGGTGGAGGCCGCGAACAAGATCATCGTCAATCTCCTCAGGAAAAAGGTGGAAAACTTGAGGGGGAGCTGGGTGGAGCAGCTCCCCGCAATTCTTTGGGCCCTAAGAACCACCCCTAACACGGCCACGGGGGAGACCCCCTTCAAGCTCTCCCATGGGTGCGTGGCGGTGCTCCCCATAGAATTTGAAGTACAAACACCGCGAGTCGGGGGGGGGGCCAGAGAGGGCCGAGAGGAATGGCGAGCCGAGAACGAGGGGGAACTGAGACTCTCCCTTGACATGGTGGAGGAATTGAGGGACCTTTCGGCCATTCGACAGGAGGAGGTAAAAAGAAGGATGACCAAATACTTCGACAAGCATGTCAGGGTCAAGCAGTTCGCGGAAGGAGACCTGGTGCTGAAGAAGGTGGACGCGGCAGAGAGGTCAGCGTCCGTAGGGAAGCTCAACCCCAGCTGGGAGGGGCCGTTCATTGTGAAAGAAGCTTTGAAGTCAGGGAGCTATCGACTCCAAAATGTAGAGGGCGAGACCCTGAGTCTCACCTGGAGCGGAGACGACCTGAAAAGATTTTTTCCCTAAGCACCTGTAAGCAACACGTTGGTTATAATGAATTCCTTTCCCCCCCCCCCCAATATCGTCGTAGCCATCTAGCATAGAGAATTAGAATGTGTTTGGACCCCGAGAAGATCCCGCTGCCAGGCTCCCACCTAGCTGGCATGGCCGGAAGTCACTCGGTGTCATCCCTAGCCTCGAGAAGATCCCGTTGCCAGGCTCTCACCTAGCTGGCAGGGCCGGAAGTCACTCGATGGAATGAGTTTGGACCCCGAGAAGATCCCGCTGCCAGGCTCCCACCTAGCTGGCAGGGCGGAAGTCACTCGGTGTCATCCCTAGCCTCGAGAAGATCCCGCTGCCAGGCTCTCACCTAGCTGGCAGGGCCGGAAGTCACTCGATGGAATGAGTTTGGACCCCGAGAAGATCCCGCTGCCAGGCTCCCACCTAGCTGGCAGGGCCGGAAGTCACTCGGTGTCATCCCTAGCCTCGAGAAGATCCCGCTGCCAGGCTCTCACCTAGCTGGCAGGGCCGGAAGTCCCTCGATGTAATGAGTTTGGACCCCGAGAAGATCCCGTTGCCAGGCTCCCACCTAGCTGGCAGGGCCGGAAGTCACTCGGTGTCATCCCTAGCCTCGAGAAGATCCCGCTGCCAGGCTCTCACCTAGCTGGCAGGGCCGGAAGTCACTCGATGGAATGAGTTTGGACCCTGAGAAGATCCCGCTGCAGGCTCCCACCTAGCTGGCAGGGCCGGAAGTCACTCGGTGTCATCCCTAGCCTCGAGAAGATCCCGCTGCCAGGCTCTCACCTAGCTGGCAGGGCCGGAAGTCACTCGATGGAATGAGTTTGGACCCCGAGAAGATCCCGCTGCCAGGCTCTCACCTAGCTGGCGGGGGGGGGGGGGGGGGGTCACTCAATGGCAATAACTTGCGACCCAGAACGAATCACGCTGCCGGACTCCCACCTAACCGGCGAGGCCGGGAACTACTCAAACGATGTTAACAACAGGTCGGAATCACAAAAGTTAATCAAAAAGGGGAGGGGGTCTAACATAGCCCCCCCAGCCCCAGGAAAGGCGGCCGAGTGGAGGCGAGAACCTGGGCGAGAGTCCGCAAGAAATTAGGCAATACAGACGAGGGACGAGCCGGCTCGCCTCGCTCGGCGGGCGAGCAGCCGCCTCATCGGGGCCGGGCCGCAGGGGCAGGTCGCGTCGCACGGCAATAGCAAATGTATAAATAAGGTGGGCGAGAGAGCATTGATAAAAGCAACAATAGCTGAAAAACACGGAGTATAGGCGCAGCCCGTGTGTACATCTCAAAACAGGTAAACATAGATGATAATATACATCTAAAAAATAAATGTCAAAAGGTAGGGGAGACGCGAGATCCGGGGCAAGAAGTCCTAAATGGGCTGGAAGGCTTTGTCCCCAGGGTCCGGCACGGGGAGAAATAACGTCGGCACCATGTCTTCCGCCGAGAGTTCCGCCGCCTCGCTCGTAAGGAGATCCGCGCGTCGCAGCATTTGCATCGTATACTTCGCGGCACTGGCGGCGTTCTTTTGCATCAACACTTCCAAGTCGTAGTCGGAGTGGTGCTCGAGCGGACAGACCCTGCTGTCTGGAGGAGGGACAGCGGCGGCAGACTCCAGCTCGCCTACCCGCGCCTCCAACGCCACTTTGTCCTGACCAAGTGTGGCGATCTCGGCACCCATCCGGCTCGCCGTCGCCGCATCCTGGGAAAAGGAAGGAGAAGTATCGTGAGCTGTATTCGCGAGAAGGGGCGGTAGTTCAGGGTGAGTACGTACCACCCCGCCCAGGTACTGTGCGAGGGTCTCCTCTGCCGCGTCGGCCCGCCTCCTCTGAAGGTTCGCGTCCTCCTGAGCGAGCTTCTGAGCCTCCTCCCTCTCGTCCGCCAGCTTCTTCAGGGAGGTGGCGTTCCGCTCCAGCTGAGTGCAGCGCCTCCCTACTATGTGAGCTAGCTCCAGGCCGCGTAGCTGGGCCCACGCGCTTTCGTGAACCAATACTCGCGTCGCCTCTTTGTCGTAGATGGCGGCGTCTTCTCGCGAGTACAGGCCGAACGAGAAGTTGTAGGCTTCCCCGCCGATGGTGTCCTGCTCCATCCAACTCGGCAGCAAGGTCGAGATCGCGGCGCGATTCGACTCCTTGTCCCACGAAAGGAGCGGAGCGCCGAGCTCGTCCAGATATCTCTCGCCGTAGCCAAAGTTGCGGTGACCCCTCGGCATCGGCTCCGCAGCAACTTGAGACCCGCCCGGCAGCGCGGAGGTGCCCGCCGCCCAGACTGGGGAGTCGCTGGTCGAAGCAACCAGCGGGGGCGATGGGCCCCCGGCCGGTAGGACCGCAGGGGCCTTGCCCTTCCTTTGGCTCACGGTGGGTTGCTGATCCGCGGTCTTCGCTACCTTCGGCGGAGGGGTGGGCTGTCCGCCACCCGGCCGCTTCTTGGCCGGGATTGACGGGATGTCGCGCTGAGCGACATCCGCAGCCTGAGCTCGGGCGAGAACCCCGGGGGGAATCCGAGCGCTCTCGTAAGGGGGGTGAAGAGGGATGTCGCGCTCACCTGCCAGGAAGAAGGGGTGAGGTAAAGGAAAAAAAAAGGGGTAAGGCATAACAGCGGCGAGTGGCAAACCTCCCCCTGGCGGGACGGCGGCGAGGTCGTCAAGATGGCGGCGCAGGTACGCGACCTCAAAATTCTTCCCGGCAAAGAACGCGCACAAGTCGGCTTCATGGCCCCCTAGGCTGGGCGGACGGTAGCTCGGCTCGCTAAGCTGCACCGACGAGAAGGGGACGTTGCCGAAATCCCCTTTGACGAAAAGGAACTTTTTGAGCCAATTATGACTCTTATTGACTGTCTCCCGCACCTTGAGGTGGGCGCTGGAGAAGTAGGCGGTCCCGTCCCGATTCGCCCGGAAGGAGAACAACTTCCGGAAAACGGCGAGGCTGAACTCCACTCGCTCCTCTCGCAGGAAGCAGACGAACCCCACCATGACGGCTATGGAGTTCGGGGTCATCTGACCTAGGACGACCCCGAAGTATTTCAGCACCTGGCACACCTCGGGCCACAGGGGGAGTCGCAGGCCCACCTCAAAGTGAGCTAGCGGGATGGCGAGCTCGTCCCTGGATAAGTCGTTGATCTTTTCCCCATCCCCGGGCCGTCTCGCAGAAAAGCCCGGCGGCACGTGGTCGCCAAGAGCATCCAGGTACTCGCGTTCAGAGATGACAGCGTGAGGAAAATCGTGTTCTGAGAAGGTCCAAGCGCACTTACTTCGTCCGTCCACGTCGTCGCCGCCTCTGCCCATTCCCATCAGATCGCCGCCGAACGTGCGAGACAGATCCAGAAGGCGAGCGCGAACCGTACTTCGCGGGAAAAAGGAAGCGAGAGGACGTTTGGAATCGGTGAGGGAATAAGAGCCGGCAAGGCCTATTTATAGGGAAAGTGAAAGGGCGGGAAACTTCCCGCCGAAAGAGGGGTGCAGATAGCAAAAATCAGCCCGACGGTTCGACTTCCCCGCGCGCAACCGCACCCCAAAGGCTGTTCAGGCGCGGGCCTCGCCCGGCCGCGTCCGCGGAAGACCCGAGCGGGCGAGTCTCGGCCCACACCTGCCCAGGATTCCGCGCGAGTCGGGAGGCTCCTGTTTGGCGAGCTCCTCGGCTCGCCCTCGCCCCGATCAGCACGAGGGGAAGAGCGGATCTTTCCCTTAACCCGCCCGCAGAAAGTGATAACTTCGCAAAAAGAAGTTATCTTCATCTCTATTTTAACCATTTTTAGCCATGTTATGTGATATTTATACATGAAAAGTAGATAAAAATCCAATTGCCGCTTGTTTTGGAGTCAAAATGTTTGTACTTTAATTGTTTATATGTTTTTATGATAGGATTCAGGGAGAATTTAAGTCAAGGATTGAAGACTAAGGATTGTGAAAAATCTGGGAAAAATGTTACAACATATTCTCAACATTCTGGCAGGTCAAACTGTGCAGAAAAACAGAACCAGAAATGTTGCAACATATTCACAACATTTTTGGCAGTTACAGGAAATTCAAATCCGAAAATGCCAAGTTTTGGACAGTTACAACCTATTTCAAAGCATCCATTCAGCATTTTAAAATGACTGGATGTGGGGCCCACTAGGAGAAAAAGAGGGAAAGTTTAAAAGAGGAAAATTTCAGCCATAAAAGGGGGATTCATTTCTATTCTTGGAGAGCCATTAGAGGAGAAAAACTGCAGGGAGAAGAATTCGGGAGAGGAAGAACCAGTCCAGTCTTGGCATTCGGGCTGAAGGAAACGCTTCCCCATCACTGGAGAAGGGAAGATTCGCATTTCTTTTGAAATGTTTAGTAAGATCTCTTCAGTTTTGTGTTATTTTCCCGCAGTCATGAACTAAAACTCTCTAGTCTTGCATGATGAGAGTAGTATGTGTATTTTGATGATGAACATCTTTGATTTTGAGTTTGTTTTGTGATTATCTTTATAGATCTTGTGATTTTTATGGTGAAATTGTTGGATCATGTCTTTTTATTATATTGCGCCGCGAGAATCGAGAGAAGAGCGGCGTAACGTTAATTTAAGGGCTAGTTTATCACAGTGCGAGAATCGAGAGATGAGCACTGTGAATCATTAACCAACATTTCTTTATTTTTACGGCGTTTCAAGAGTCGAGAGAGGAGAAACGTGCGTGCATCACAAGATCTATTGAGTTTTGAAAAGTGAAAGAGATTTCCTTTTTATGCTTGCGAATTTGATCCTTGCACTTCATAATATTTTCGTTTTTTCCTAAGTTAGAGATAACTAGGGGTGCGTAGATATTAAGACTCCGTGTATCGAGAGATAAATGTTTCTTCTTTAAAAATCATCGTAAGATAATCCAAAGTTCAACCAAATGAAATATTTATTTGATCACCATCATGTTACACATATGAAATCAGAAATGCAAGACTATTTTCTCTAATTGCTAAGAAATTACTTTAAGATCTAGTTAAATTAGTTTTAATATTTATCTAAAAGTTCTAATCTATTTTCAGAAAAATCAATTAATCGTTTTACTTGGATTCATAGAAACGGTGTAACTAGTAATTGTAAACGCTAAACTCATCACTTCTCCGTGGGAACGATCTCACTCACTTTGTATTACTTGTACGGCACGTATACTTGCGTTTTCAAGCTCTATTTTGCGCCCATCAGAAAGCAAGAGCAACAACATGATATTTTCAATAGACCTCAGCAGTAAAAAGTTAGGCCCATAGGCGGGCAAAAAGAGTCGCAAATGGTTACAAATACAAGATAACTTTGAAATAACAGCGACCCCGCGGTATCCCGCAAGCGGGGGGCAGAAGGCTGGATCAGTACTCGACCCACTTCCACCTGTGCCGCCGCTTCGTTCCCGATCGCGGCGGCACGCGAGGGTCGTGGTAATCGCGAACCGCCACCAGTTCCCGCTGAGCCAGGCCGACTTGCTCTGTGGCGATCCTAAGATGCCCCTCGGCTCGCGTTATATGCACGCCCGGTGAAGTGACATCGTCGTCTTCCGCTGCGCGTGGAGGTCCCTCCAAGGCCGCGAGCCGGGCCTCGGTCTCGGCCTTGTCTTCATCGACCCTCTTCACGATCTCCTGCAGCAGCAGCGTGTGTTTTTGGAACAGCCGCGTCACCTGCCTCTTCATCCCCACCGCATCTGTCGGGTCGCCCAGGTAATCAGAGACACTGTCCACGTTGGGCGGAGGCGAATACCCTTCGCTCGTCTCAGTTTCGGGGGAGGCCCTGTTATAGCCTACAAACGGGCGAGTCAGAAGGAGCGAACAAGGATAAAGCCAACGGTAAATACCAGCTCACCAGGGGTTGGCACGTCGCCCGCACCGACGGATGGGCGAGAGGAGCCCGGCCGACCCTGAAAGGTTTCTCCCTCGAGGGTCTCAAGAGATTTTCCCAGTCCGTGGGAAGCCGGCGGGCGGGGGTTTCCGGAGGTGGGCGGTCCAGACCTGGGGAACTAGCGACCCTCTCGGGCGACAAGCGAGGGGGCGATCCTCTCCCCCGTTCCCCACCTCTTCACGAGGAATCGCCTGCAAAACAAAAGATCAGAGGCACAGCGATAATCCGCGGAAGGTCACGTACCCAGGGACGACCTCAACACCCGCCGCCGAGCTGGAGCCCGGACAGTCACCCGCCAGAGACCGCCTAACAATCTTTCCCTTCGCCGGCCTAAAGAGAGGGCCGGGACACCCGCGTGCTAGCCAAGGGGCGGCCTCGAGGGCCTCCTCCTGAGTCTTCAGGACCGCTGCCGCCAGGCGAGCTCGCACCTCTTCGCTGACCGGCATCGAGAAACTAAAGTCTGCTCAAAGAAAATGAAGGGATCTGGGGAGCCTCCTCCCGGGGTCAGCGGTATGTATTTATAGCCGGACAGTGGGGCCCCACCAGAAGATTCCCTGCCAGCTCAGCACAGTGCTCGCCGAACACGCGGGTTGGATGATTCTTTCCGAGCTTGAATCAAGCTCAAAAAGAGCGGGGATTGTGTACAACCCCGTGTCCGGCGAGTGGGTCCCGCCAGGGAGGTTGAGCAGACCTGGTCCCGCGAGCCGCACCCGAATGACAAAATAGATATACGGCAGAAGAGCGAGCCGGCGAGGCGAGCGAGCAGGTCGCGCGAAGAGTCCTTGGCCAAAGCAGATGAGTTTGGCGACCCGCGACTGGCGAGTCGATCGGGGTCGCGGTGACCGCCGACCAACCCCCACATGCGACCTGGCTGCCGGTCCGCCCGGCAGAAGACAGGCAGGTCGCGACGGCTCGGCTCGCGCTCGCCCAGGGAGGATAGGCGAGCCACGAGAGCCAGGTCGCGCCCGCCTCCCGTAGAGGGGGATTGGAGGCGAGCTGACTCCCCGTGGGGTGCCAATAGCTACTCAGGACAGCGGAGCTTCGCTGTTGGCAGACCAGGTTGGACTGCGCATAGCCGCTCAGAACAGCGGAGTTTGGCTGTTGGCAGACCCAACCAAGGGCTTTTTGGTATTTTCAGGTCAGTCCTTTTGGTTATTGGCAGTTCAGGTTCCAAATAGCTATAAATAAGACCCAAGGGGTACCACAGAGGGCACGCTTTCAGTGCCTCCTTACTCTCATTCTCAAGTGCTCTCTGAGGGTACCTTAGCTCGGTTTCTGGCTAAGGAGGGGAAGCGCTCAGAGATCTTCCGGGTTTGTGGTGGGACCTCCCTGCCGAGCCCTTGGGTCTGTTATTTCTTGTCTCTTTCGTTGTTTTTCTTGCAGGAGCAAAGTAGGCGCGAGACCACCCCTTCCCCAAGGGTCGAACTCCACAAGAGGCCGGATTCCGGTTTCAACAGTCAAGGCAACTTTTACGTCTTTCACCTCAGACTGATCAGAGCCCAGAATTAGCATGTCATCAACGTACAAGCATATGATGGCTACTTTATTTTCACTTGTTCTAACGTACAGACATTTATCTGATAGACTGGATTTGAAACCAAGCCTTTTATACATGTGTCAAATTTTTCATGCCACATTTTAGGTGCTTGTTTCAATCCGTATAGTGACTTAATCAACTTACAGACCTTATTTTCTAGACCTTCTATGACGAACCCTTCAGGCTGGTGCATGTAGATCTCCTCAGTCAGATCTCCATTCAGAAATGCAGTCTTGACATCCATCTGATGAACAGTGTAGTGTTCAATAGATGCTAGTGCGAGAAGAATCCTAATTGTCGCATAGTGACATACAGGTGAGTATATATCAAAGTAGTTTACACCACTCACTTGAGTGAAGCCTTTGGCAACTAGACATGCTTTGTATTTTGCGATACTCCCATCAGGATTAAGCTTCTTCCTCAGAACCCACTTATTGCCAATGGTTTTAGCCCCTTTGGGCAAATCGACCAAAGTCCATGTGTTGTTCTGCATGAGAGAGTTCATCTCTTCGTCTATGGCTTCTTTCCATAATAGAGAGTCTGTAGATCACATCGATTCCTTATAAGTGGATGGATCAGCTTTAACGTGGTAAGTCACGAAGTCTGTACCGAAGCTTTTAGGCATTTTCTCTCTACTAGATAGCCTTCTGGTATCTAAACCACTCGTGTCTACAAGCTCAGTGTTAGAGTTACGTTGTCCTGGCTCAACTAAAGGCTCAGTACTAGTGGCTGGCAGACCTGGCAGTGTCAGGTTCTTGTCCTTAAGGAACTTATCCTCAAAGAAGACAGCGTCTCTTGATTCTATTACAGTATTAGTTGAGAGATCCAGAAACCTGTCTGCAGCACTATCATCTGCACATCCTAGGTAGACGTATGTATTAGTCCGGGGTCCAATCTTAGCTCTTCTAGAGTCTGGTATCCTAACATAAGCGATACAACCCTAGGTCTTAAGATTGTCAAATCTAGGAGGCCTCTTAAACCAAAGCTCATAGGGTGTCTTAGTCAACTTTGCATGGGGAACTTTATTAAGAATGTGATTTGACGTGAGGACGACTTCACCCCAATAGGCCACAGACATGCCAGCAATCAGCAACATAGAATTCAACATTTCTATTAAAGTTCTTTTTTTTCCTTTCAGCGATGCCGTTGGATTGTGGGGAATATGGAGCGGTGGTTTCAGGGATTATGCCATTGCTGGCAAGGAAATCTCTGAACTCCCCCGAGACGTATTCTCCTCCTCTATCACTTCTTAGCCTTTTTATTTTCATGTCAAGTTGATTTTCAACCCTATTTTTGAAAATATGGAATTTTTCAAATGCTTCATCTTTGGTTTTAAGAAGGTAAATGTGACTGAATCTAAAGTAGTCGTCGATGAACGTTATCAGATACTTCCGACCGCCTCGAGTGACAAAACTTTTGTAGTCACAAATATCGGAATGTATTAACTCTAACAATTGTGTGCTCCTAGAAACCTGACTAAAAGGTGTTCTAGTTATCTTAGTTTGAGCACAAATTTCACATTTTTCAAATTTGATTTTTGTGTCAAGGGGTATGTTGTGAGTTCTAGCTAGCAGGAGAATTTTTCTATAATTGACGTGTCCTAGTCTTGCATGTAAAGTCTTAGGATCTATCAGATTAAAGTTAACCTGATTTACTACCTCGTATGCTAGACTCAGCCTATTGATATGTCCCGTTAACGACATATGCGCAGCCAAAGTAATGTGAGTGAACCATAAGGGTTAACCGACCACCACTAATGTTAAAAGACATACCCGCATCGCACAACAGGCTAATAGAAATTAAATTAGAAGCTAATGTCGGTATAAATTTAACATTTTTCAAAGTAAGAGTCTTACCTGAGGAGAGAGTCAAGGTAGCATTGCCGACCTTCAGCACGTCAGCTACAACTCCATTTGCAACAGTGACAGTCTCTTCCACCTCTTTTGCATCCTCCAGAAGCTTTGGATTGTGACAGACGTGGCAGGTAGCACCTGAATCGAGCCACCACTCTGAACTTGCCGTCCCGTTACCGACCATGGCAACAAAGTCGGTAGGCGCAGTCTGATAAACCATGTTGGCTTGATTATCAGTCCTTGGTGTGCTGGATTCGCCCCGTTTGGGTTGACGGCACTCGGAAGCACAGTGACCCCACTTATTGCAGTTGTAGCACTTGCCTTTGAATTTCTTCTTTATTTGTTTGCTGGTGGCAGCAACTGCGGGCGCACTGGTCGGTGGGCGAGTCTTGCCAGGCTTAGGCTTCCGCTTAGGATGCGTGATCATGTTAGCAGTAGAGGACTGCTTGCTGATCGTCTCTATAGCGTGCCTAGTCCGGTTCTCATCCTCAATGCAGATGAAGCGCTTGAGGTCTTTAAGACTCACCTGCGTCTTCTTCCGGTACATCTCAGTATTGAAGGAATACCAGGCCGAGGGCAATTTGAAAATGATTGCCCCTGCAACAAATCCATCTGGCAGAGGGATGTTCTCACTGTTGAGCTTGTCCACCAAATTTTCAAACTCAGCAACCTGTGGCAGAATTTCCCTTTCCTCAGTGAAGGTGAATGCCATAAACTTGTCCACCAGGTGCGTCTTGAACATATTCTCCTCCTCCTTGAACTGCTCCTCTAAGGCTTCCCAGATCTCCTTGGCCCTTTGCATCTTGCCGTACGTCTCTGCAAGCCTGTTGGAGAGGCAATTCAGGATGTAGTTTCTGCAGAAATCCTCGTCGTTGACCCATTGATCTTCAACATCACTTCCTTTGAATTCTTCAAAGACAGTCTGCACTGTGTAGAAGATGTTCAGGTACTTCATGCCGAACTATGTGTTACGCTTCTAGGCACTGAACTTGGCGTTGGAGAATTTCTCCAGCTTGATCATCGACATAGGAGAGGAGTGATTGATCGCCTTTGACATTGCGTGTTTCTTTCCAAACGATAGTATTCTACTAGCAATCTTAATTACAAGCAGAAAAATACTAAAAAGAGATCACCTGAGCGAGACGATGACGGTCTTCGGATCCAATCCAGGAAATTGTTTTGCTCTTACTCTTCGTGGCACAAAAGAGATGAAATTCTGCAACAAGAGCTTTCACCACGTACACAAGTGGTTGCGACAGATGAGCACAATTCCAACAAATAGATCCGCTGTTGTATGGGATTCGTCAAAGAGAAAATTAGGACAGGAGATTTCCTATTGCAGCAAGAAGCCGACAGATTTTCCACTGTCATAAGCTAATTTCTTCCTGATCTTGGCAAAATCGGTCACAACGAACAGTGGCGCTGGAATCCCGAGCGGGGGAAACCTCCTTCCTCGAGATTGCGGCAACAGGATAACCTTTCTTCCCGATCTGAGAGGTGCGGCAGGTCAGGCAACGGGAAAAGCAGCAGCGGCGAAATCCAGAGCGGCGTGACCAACACGATCCGCAGCGGCTTCCTCCAATCGATCGGCTAGGGCAGGAGAACCGTGAACGGAAGAAAAAATCGGGAGTAACGACTTTCTCCCTTTTAGATCTCCATCCCGATTGAGAGATGCAGCGACAGTCACTGGATCAGCGACACACTCCTTCACGATCGTCTAGGGCAGAGAAGTCACGAACGGCGGTTTCTCCCTTCTTCCCGATCGGCTAGCACAGTAGCGGCGACCGAGAAACACGCGAACAGCAGCGGTGCTCGTTCGTTTTTCCCGATCGACGAAAACAGAAAAAAAACGCGAGCGGGATTCGCCTCTTCTTCGCGATCGGCGACAGCGATCCAGAGAAAATCGCGAACAGGGAGGAGCAGCGGGATCGGTCATGGGAGCGGAGCGGGGCTAGGGCAGACTTCGAGAATGTTATAGTGCTCGAAGCATCCGCGTGACCATCTAGTTTGGAATGACCTACCCGTTGCCCCCAGCAGGGTATTTATAGACGAAACACTAAATCCCCGACTACGGGTTTGGATGCCTATCGGATCCTAACCGACCCGTTAAGTAGCCCATTAACACGAATATAAATATACCTCAACATCTATAAGGAGAGTTTTTGATAGTCCCTCTTATTTTTGTAAATGAGCAATCAAGCAATCCCAAATCCCTTTTTTGTCTTATGTTCACCATAGGTTATGCTAATGCGAGGATTCAAGGAATTCGGAAGGTAATCATTGCATAAATTCTCGTCTTTGTTCCATTGAAATTAATTGACCAACTTAATCCTTTTATAAGGAGATTTTAAGAACCAAATGAGTCTTTTAATAAGAAGACTCTTAAAACCAAGTCTGAATTCTTTTAAGAGGGATTCAAAAAATCCTTTTTTTCTGAATGAAGATGTAGAAGCATATTTTACACAATATGATTCTTCTTCAACAAAGCTTTTGAAGAATCATGATCTTTGATGCACTGTGTGGATTCTTGATTATAAAGACAACAACAACAGATTCTTGATTATAAAGACAACAACAACAGGCAATTCCTCTAGATAGAGAGGGATGGATTCAATAGAGAGAAGGTTGAATCCAATCATGTGAGGAATTATGATGAAGAAGCATATGAAATTTCGAGAGAAGGAGAGCCTTAGACCTGAGAGAAGAAATTTTGCTGGCTAGGGTTTCTGAAGACAAATTCTTCTTGAGGGAAGAAGAGAGCTCTGAATTTTGAAGAAGAGAACCAAATTCAGCCTTAAGAGGGAGCCAAAGAAGAGCTATTCTTTCTTTTTAATTCTTAACATATATATGACTTCTTCAATTAGAATTCTTTCATGATTTGTGTCAATAAACGTAGTCACCTTCTTGAAATAGACTATCAATGACTCTAGTTAAATCTCAAACAAGGTCTTAATCTGCTTGAGAATTAATAACAACAGTCTGGAGAGAATTCAATATTCTATTACCAATGCGTCAAATATATGTCGACGTACGTCAAATTGTTAAGTAGAGAGAATTCAACGTAAGCTGAATATTTGTGTTCTGAGCAGACTTTCCTTTAGGAAAAAACTCGACGGAAGGGAGAATCATTGCTTTCGATGTGCATCAATTACTTCTTGACACATGAAGGGTGAATTTTACAAATAAAAAACTTGGAAGGGTGAATTTTACATAATAATTGTAGAAATATGGAATAAAAAGACTGTTTTTAATGGAATAGAACTATTTTCATAATGGAATATAACTACTACTATGAATGCACAACCTATAATGGAATATAACTATTTTTATGATTGTATATCTTTAGCATCTTGGGTCATTTTACCCAATTCATTTTTAATGAAATTTAATACTTAGTCAGTTAATGTGATGGCAACTGCTCATCTCCCACAGGACTAACGCTCCGTAAGGTCCAGTTCATGCGGTCGTAACCGCTTGACCGGTGAAAATAAGTCCCCCCAAACGGAGCCTATGTGAGGCTTGAGGTTTTGGATTGTGCAAGATGTCATCATTTGATACAAGAGCTTGTCTATTCTGTGTAAAAAAAATGAAATAACAAAGGAATCCCTCCAAAATAAACTATGCAACGACTCCAATAACAACACCGTGAGAGATTTCATGCTCATGCTCCCTATTTTCTTCCCATTCATCCAAAAAAAACTTGATAAAAAATCTCTCGAGCCCGCTGGCATGCTGATTAATGAGGATATATGAGTTTGAGTTTAGGTCGCAATTGAGCCTGAGCTTGCCACACTCGATCTCAAGTCGTGCTTTTATCGAGTAGGTTCATCGAGCTAACTCAACTCAACTCGTTACTTTGAGTTACATACAATCTCGCACAACCCAAAATTACAAACCACACCTAGCCCCTGGACAGATGAGAAGTAGCCATCACATTAATTGGCCAAGTATTAAATTACCTGTAAAAATGAAGTGAGCAAAATGCTAAAGATATACAATCATAAAAGTAGTTATATATCATTATAAGCTGTGACAATCATGGATTGATAGAGTTTGATCGTTTTAGCTCGAGAGGGATTGATTCAAAATCAGTCAAAAAGAGAGTCGAAAGCGGGATTTTTAGAAGGAAAACCACAGGGTTTTGGTTCTGTCCAAAAAAAAACTTTTACGAGTAATAGTCCAAATAAAAGAAAACTTAAGCAAATGTGACAATTAAGGCGCTGCTTATTTTATCATGATAACACGAGAATAAATGCGTGCCGTTCATCGTCGTGCATCAGAGCGTGTCCTTGGGCTTCTTGAGATTACATGATGCACATGTTGGTCAAGGTTGTCAGGATCGCGATCCAGATCATAGGATCTCACGATCCTACTATACGATCCAGATTTTGTAAATCAATCCTGATTTTGTAAAGCGATTCTCGATCCAACCCTACTATCAGATCCAATCCTACCTCGAAACGATCTCATCTAGGATCTCGATCCTGACAACCTTAATATTGGTACAAAGCGAGAACAGAGAGCAAGAGCAGTTCTTAAACCTCCACTATGAGCAATTTGGAGAGAGCACAAGGCAACACGCTTGAATGTGCAAGGGGAAGAATTCTTTTGCCTTAAATCAGTTGTAGCTTAGAAAAACACCCGACCCTTTAAAATAAAGATTTTGCGCCTTTTATGGTTTTCAGAGGGCATTTAGGGGATTTTTCCACGAATCACCAATTTTGATGGTTTGATAAATCCGTACCTCTGGCAGATTGGGCAGCCCCGGTCAACCCGTCCGATGGTGGCAGCCACCTTACTCGAAAGAATGAAAGTTCTCCGGCCTCATGAAAATGTTTGAGAAATTTCATTTTGACTTTATTTGCCTGTAGATGGGTTACTCCCATGTATCTCTAGGTGGGAGATACGGCCGAGATTTGCAGTTTAAAAAGGATTAACGGCCGAGATATGGCCGTATCAATGCGCGGTACATACGGTTGTATCTCCAACAGATACGATCGTATCTCGGCCGTTGAATGCTCGATCCTACGGTAAATACACACTCCCACCTAGAGATACATGGGAGAAACGCCCCTACAATTTTCTCCAGAAGAGAGGCTAAGTATCATTGTTGGAATGATTAGTAAATCATGCAATAAAGAAAGAGCGGCTGGATTTGGCAAAGTTAAGCACGCCCACTTTTGTAACACTTATAAGGAAATCCCAAATGTAAAATTGTTAACACCTAAAAAAACTCTAAAAATGAAAAAAATTGAAAACAAAATGCACTCAAGCCAAGATATCTTGGGGGAGGTGGATGAGAGGGAGGAAAAATCAAAATTACCTAGTGTAGGCGAGGTGGTGGCGCAGATGCTTGCGGCGAGGAGATCAGCAAAAACGACAAGGAGGACGTGCGATTTCTAATTGCGTGAAGAAGATCCCTCAGATATTCTTGCAGAAAAGTGCAATTGTAAAAGAGGGGTTGTTTTTCAGACCAATCTCCGTTTCAAAATCAACATCTGGTTGAAGCGTTGCGTTGCGGCCTCGAGGAAGCTACAGGGATGGAGGCGGTAAGCAAAAATTAAAAATCTAAAGAGAAAAGCGAACCCGTTATTGCTCGTGCACGATCAGCCCCGGTGTCCGACTAATAATTAAACCGACAAAAAGATTATTGGACATGTCTTACATGTCATCCTTCAACTTATTTCACATATTTTCTAGTTCAATAAGCTGAGAGGTGACTGTCGAATTCATATTATTGAATTGGAGATCAAAGAACGTCTCTGTTGTTAGAGTGCTCGAAGCATCCGCGTGACCATCTAGTTTGGAATGGCCTACCCGTTGCCCCCAGCAGGGTATTTATAGACGAAACCCTAAATCCCCGACTACGGGTTTGGATGCCTATCGGATCCTAACCGACCCGTTAAGTAGCCCATTAACACGAATATAAATATAGCTCAACAATCTCCTCCTATATTGTATATAAGTGTTAGCATAAGAAAATGACTACTTATCCAATAGTTAATAATGAGCAAACAAAAGAGTTTTTCCAGAAATATAAATATGAATTTTAGATAACAAAATACTAAACTCAAACTAAATGTCTCAAACATGAAATAAAGCAGATCATCATCATCTGGGTCAAAATCAACTGTCTCTCCTCCAATCTCCACTTTTCCTGCAAAAAATTACAACAAGAATGTCATGAGACAAATCTCTATGAATTCAAACATTTGCAGAAATAAAGTGATTAGTTCTAACAGCGGGTGAACTTAATACTCTAACTGGAAGGAAAGAATCTCAAAAACAACATCTCTATCTAATTTACACAAAATTAGATTAATTGATTTCATAGGATCAAAACATGTTCCTTCGATTATTAAGATTATTATTAACGTTCCACAATTGTGCTATATCATCAAGTTTGGAATGATACAACAAGCTGTGACTATTATATCATCAAGTTTGAAATGATATAACTAATAATCATAATATCAGGACACATATCAACAACCTCAGTACTCCTTTTTGGAATGATACCCAATTCAGCCTTTGGCAAAGAATAGTTACGTAAGTCATCAAGTTTGGAATGACTGGCAACTATATCACCTCTAGCTTTCATCAGATAACATCTGAAATACTTTAGTGTGCTCAACGTAGATGCTTGAATGTAAGCAGACAACAGTTCTTAAATTTAAAACATAAGCTAGGTATTAAGTCCTCCTAAATGGACGTTAATCCCATCTCCCCCGATATTTTAGATGTGAGAACCTTACATAAGACCTTAGTAAGGACATCAGCTACATTATCTTTTGATCTCACGTCCAATAGGGAGATTATCCCCTGACTGGTGAGATAGGTCAACCAGGCCTGTTTCATCTTAAGTTGCCTTCGCTTGCCATTGAACAACGTATTTGTAGCAATGTTCTTTGTGGCCTGATTGTCACAATAAATCGAAATAGAGTGCATTTTCAGACTCGTCATTGGAATGTTCAATATCAGATCTCTTATCCACTCTGCTTCTTCTCCAGCTGAAGCGAGAGCATAGAGTTCCGATTCCATAGAGGATAGTGCAATGCACGTTTGCCTCTTAGACTTCCAAGCTACTGCGGCTCCTCCTAGTGTAAACACAAAACCACTAGTGGATCGACAATCAGCTATTTCCGAGCACCAAGATGCGTCGAAGTACCCTTCAAGCACTGGAGGATGCCTACTGTAACATAAAGCATACTTCTCAGTATACTTTAGGTATCTCATTAGCCTGTCTAAGGCGTCCCAGTGGTCCTTCCCAGGATTACTGGTGAATCTACTCAACATGCCGACCGTAAAGGCTATGTCAGGTCTAGTGCAGGTAGTAGCGTACATGAGACTTCCTATGAGTTTGGAATAATCCAACTGTCTGATAGCCGAACCTTCATTCGGTTTCAGTCTACTGTTATAATCGTATGGAGTCTCAGCCTTTTTGCTCTTATTGTAACCCCACTTTTCCAGTAGATTCCTAATGTAGTGACTCTGACTCAAGACAATACCCTTTTTTGTGAAGTTCACTTTCATTCCTAGTATGTTTTTCACCTCACCTAGGTCTTTCATGCTAAATTGTGTCGTCAATGTACAACCCCGTGTCCGGCGAGCGGGTCCCGCCAGGGAGGTTGAGCAGACCTGGTCCCGCGACCCGCACCCGAACGGCAAAATAGATATACGGCAGAAGAGCGAGCCGGCGAGGCGAGCGAGCAGGTCGCGCGAAGAGTCCTTGGCCAAAGCAGATGAGTTTGGCGACCCGCGACTGGCGAGTCGATCGGGGTCGCGGTGACCGCCGGCCAACCCCCACACGCGACCTGGCTGCCGGTCCGCCCGGCAGAAGACAGGCAGGTCGCGACGGCTCGGCTCGCGCTCTCCCAGGGAGGATAGGTGAGCCACGAGAGCCAGGTCGCGCCCGCCTCCCGCGGAGGGGATTGGAGGCGAGCTGACTCCCCGTGGGTGCGAATAGCTACTCAGGACAGCGGAGCTTTGCTGTTGGCAGACCAGGTTGGACTGCGCATAGCCGCTCAGAACAGTGGAGTTTGGCTGTTGGCAGACCCAACCAAGGGCTTTTTGGTATTTTCAGGTCAGTACTTTTGGTTATTGGCAGTTCAGGTTCCAAAGAGCTATAAATAAGACCCAAGGGGTACCACAGAGGGCACGCTTTCAGTGCCTCCTTACTCTCATTCTCAAGTGCTCTCTGAGGGTACCTTAGCTCGGTTTCTGGCTAAGGTGGGGATGCACTCAGAGATCTTCCGGGTTTGTGGTGGGACCTCCCTGCCGAGCCCTTGAGTCTGTTCTTTCTTGTCTCTTTCGTTGTTTTTCTTGCAGGAGCAAAGTAGGCGCGAGACCACCCCTTCCCCAAGGGTCGAACTCCACAAGAGGCCGGATTCCGGTTTCAACATTTTGGTGCGGTGAGCGTGGAGAGTGGTCAGTGCGGAAAAGCTTCGGCGAGCTCAATGACGGGAGGACAAGGATCTGACATGCAGGACTCGCCGCCCCCCCCGCCTCTCGCAACAGTAGGGATGTTGGAGGACTTCAGGAACGAGGTGCTGGGCCTCGTCAGGATCGCGCTCGGCGCGCGGGCCGAGTACTCGACGCCGGCAGCCCAGATCGCGGCCGCCCCCTCTTTGGGCGAGGACGCCCCTGGCCGGCGAGCTGGAAAGGAAGTTGCCGAGGAAGGCCGGGGATGCGAGCTCCCAGGGCGCGAGCTTTTCCCCGGGTCGGCAAGCCGAGGCAGGTTCAGCGAGCTGGGTCCGCGAGATTCGCCGGCTCGCCCAGTGGGGGGAGGCAGTCCTTTCAGCGAGCTGGTCTCCTCAGCACCAGTACCAGAAGGGTTCAGGGAGCCCGAGATGTCCTACTACATCGGGAAGGGAGGCCCGGTTCAGCACGTCCAATGGTTCGAGGACGTGGTCTCCATCCGTCAGATGTCGGACGGATTCAAGTGCCGTCTCTTCGCCATCACCCTCCGAGAGAAGGCAAGGGAGTGGTTCCACCAGCTGCCGGCTAGTTCCATATATTGCTTCGAGGACTTGCGCCGAGGGTTCATGTTGAGGTTCACTACCTCAAAGAAGAGGAAGAAGGAGTCTGAGTCCTTGTTCCACATAAAGCAGGGGGTGAACGAGACGTTGGGGAGCTACGTGGACCGATTTCAGGAGGAGGTAACCCAGGTCCAGGAGATGCCGGGCCATAGTCTGATGATGGCCTTCACCCTAGGCCTGCAGCAGGGTTTCTTCCGAATGGAGCTGAAGAGAGTTCCTCCCCTCTCCTACGAAGAACTGATGGAGAGGGCGGCAAGAGAAGTCGACGGGGAGGCGTCGAATCCGGAGTTCGCAAGGAAGCTAGCCAGATGGGCTGCCGAGGAAGAGAAGGAGTCGAAGGGAGGAAGAGCGCAGGAGGAGAGAAGAGGGGAGCCTAGGCAGAGGGAGCAGAGGCAGCTCCAAGGACAGCAGCCGGGGTGGGGGCGTCAGGAGCCCGACCGTCGGCTGGGCTGGAGACCAGAGTGGCAGGGGCAGGGGCCACAGAGAGGGTACTTCGGAAGGGGTCACTATCAGGGGAGGCAGGACCAGTTCCACCCACCGGGCTGGAGGCAGGGACAGAGGCCCCGGCTCCCCGATCAGGAGGAGGCCATGGCCATAGCTTTCGGAGCAAGGAGGGGGATCATGAGAAGGAGGAGAAGGGAGTTCAGGGTGGAGCTGCCCTATTGCGATTTCCATCAGGAAGAGGGGCACACAACGGCCACGTGCCCGGAATTCTTGAGATGAGAGGGAACAAGGAGCGGCAGCAGCAGCAGGAGGAGGCGCGGCAAGAAGTGAGAATCGAGGAGGTCCTTACTCGGGCGGAGGAGGATCACTGTGAAGACCGGGTGGATGTGGGGACCCGAGGAGGGATCGGAGTGATCCACGGGGGAGTGGGGATCGAGGCTTCCCGCAAGGCAAGCCTCCACACCATGTACCGGCGGAGCGTCGCCTCTACATCCCAAACCCCGCCCCCGGAGGAGAGGATCACCTTCTTCAGAAGTGATATGCCAGACCACGAGGATCCGTTCTGTGATGCGCTGGTCATCAAGACCGCCATCGAGAATTTCACTGTCTCTTGGATCCTCGTGGACAATGGGAGCTCCGTCAACGTAGTCTTCAAAAAGGCGTTTGACGCGATGAAGGTGGAGGCTAAGAGGGTGTTGGCCTCGGACGGGCCCTTGTTCGGGTGATCGGGAGAGAGGAAGGAAGTAGAGGGAGGGGTTGGCCTCCATGTCACACTGGGGGGGCAGTCCCGAAACTGCAAGTTCGTCATCGTGGACGCCCCCAGCAGCTACAGCGCCATCTTCGGGAGGCCTCTCATCAGCGCCTTCCGCTGCGTCCCCTCGTCTTTCCATCAATGCTTAAAGTTCAACGCCGAGGGGATCCAGGTCCGGGTCAGGGGGGACCCAAAGGTGGCACGGGAGTGCTATGTCACCGCGGTGAACACTATCTCTTGGCAGGAGGGAGCCGAGGAGATGGGTCGGAGGATGGAGGAGGTCGAGCAGGAAGCAGGCTGCGAGGAGCCAGGAGTGAAGGACCACGCAGGAGAGGCGGCAGGAGGAGAGCCGGAGGAGGTAGCCGAGGTGGGGGACGCGGGAGAAGAGATGGAGGTAGAGGTCCCCGTCCCGGAGGAAGGGGATGCTGAAGGATGGGCGGAGCAGTCCAGGCTGGAGGCCGCGGAGGAAGTGGTGGAGCTGGAAGTGCTCACCCGTGGAGGCAGGATGGAGAAGATCCGCGTCAGCGGGGGGCTGACCCCGGAGGACCAGGGCAGGATGCTGGAGTGCATCCAGAAGAACGTGGACATCTTCGCCTGGAGCGCCGCAGAGATGCCGGGGGTTGACGCGGATGTGGCCTGCCACCGCCTCAACTTGGACCCGGGGACACGCCCCGTCCAGCAGAAAAAGAGATCCACGGCGGACAAGCTGGCGGAACCCATCAGGGAGGAGGTGACGAAGCTTCTCAAAGCTGGCTTCGTGTCCGAAATTCAGTACCCCGACTGGGTCTCCAACGTTGTGATGGTCAAAAAAGGAGACGGCCGCTGGCGATTGTGTATCGATTTTTCCCTTCTTAAAAAAGCTTGTCCTAAGGACTGTTATCCTTTACCTCGGATCGACGCGCTGGTTAACTCAGCCGTCGGCTTTTCTGTAATGAGTTTTTTAGATGCCTTTTCAGGTTACCATCAGATCAGGATGCACCCACCGGACATCAAGGATGTCTCATTCATCACAGGGGACGACTGCTACTGCTACAAGATGATGCCATTCGGGCTGAAGAACGCCGGGGCCACCTACCAAAAAATTATGGACAGGGTCTTCAAGGAGCAAAGGGGGAGGAACTTGGAGGTGTACGTGGACGACCTCATGATCAAAAGCCGGGATGTGGACTCCCACCTCCGGGACCTGGAAGAGACCTTCGCCACCCTACGCAGATACAAGATGCGGCTGAATCCCCTTAAGTGTGTCTTTGGGGCCGGCCGGGGAAAGTTCCTGGGGCATCTCCTCACCCCCGCGGGGGTCGAGCCGAATCCAGACAAAGTCAAGGCTATCTTGGAGCTAGGGTCCCCGCGGAATGCAAAGGAGGTCCAACGGTTGACAGGGAAGTTAGCAGGGCTGAGTCGCTTCCTTTCTCGGGCAGGGGAGAAGTGCTCCCCCTTCTTCAAAATGCTGAGGGGAGGCCAGAGGTTCGAATGGACCAAGGAATGCGAGGAGGCCTTCCAGGCCCTCAAGGTCCAGTTGACACAGGCTCTGCTGCTCCAAGGGCCGAAGGGGGGGGGGGGTGAGGATTTGTTCTTATATCTCGGGGTCGGGGCAGAGGCCTTGAGCTCCGTCTTGGTGCGTGAAGAAGGGAAGAGGCAGCTCCCTATTTATTACGTCAGCCGGGTCCTGAGGAAGGCCGAGCTCTGGTATCCGATCTTGGAGAAGCTTGCATTCGCACTAATCATCTCGGCTTGGAGGCTACGACCTTACTTCCAGGCACACTTGATCCGAGTGGTGACCGACCATCCTCTCCGCAACATCTTCGAGGGGGGTGGAGCATTCAGGCCGGCTGGCCAAGTGGTCGGTGGAGCTGAGCGAGTTCGATGTCTCCTTCGTTCCGCGGCTCTCGATCAAAGCTCAGGCGATGACCGACTTCTTGGCCGACTACGTGGTAGAAGTAGCGGAGGAGGAGCTCACCCGCCCGACTCCTTGGAAGGTGAGGGTGGATGGAGCCTCAGGAAGGCATTCTCTTGGAGTAGTAGTGGTTCTGGAAAGCCCTCAAGGGACTCAGATTGAGCAGACAGTGGTGGTGCATTTTCCCATTACCAACAACCAGGCCGAGTACGAAGCAGTGATAGCGGTACTGCGCCTGGCCAGGGAGTTGGGGGTGCTGGATGTGGAGGTCCTAACCGACTCCATGGTGGTGACTTCCCAGATCAACGGAGAGTTCGAGGCAAGGGAACCCACTCTGAAGCTGTACTTGGCCAAAGTGAAGGGGGTCATAGGGACCTTCCAGACCTTCTCCATCCGACATGTGCCAAGGGAGGAGAACGAACAAGCCGACCAATTAGCGAAGCATGGTCCCCGGGCAGGGGGCACCATCACCGACCTGTTCCGCCCCTCCATCGAAGAAGGGGAGCTCATGGAGATCAATCAGCAGCCTTCGTGGATGGATCCAGTAGTAGTTTTCCTCTCCACGGGGGAGTACCCGGAGGGGGTGGACAGGAAGAAGCTGAGGCACAAGTCAGCTTACTACCTCCTCAAGGACGGGCAGCTGTACAGAAAGACCCTCTCTGGGATGCTGGCTCGCTGCGTAGCCGAGAATGAGGCGCAGAGGATCTTGGAGGAAGTCCACTCCGGGGAGTGCGGGAGTCATTCCGGGAGTCGAACTTTGGAGGGGAGGATAGTCAGGCAAGGGTATTTCTGGCCCACCCTGGGCCGAGACGCCGCGGAGTTCGCAAGGAGATGTCATAAGTGCCAGCTGTTTGCCCCCCTCCAGCTACAGCCGGCCCAACAACTCAAGAGTATCACAGCCCCCTGGCCCTTTGTAATCTGGGGAATGGATTTGGTTGGACCGTTCCCACAGGCCAGCGGTCAGAGAAGGTTCCTCCTAGTGATGATCGACTACTTATCGAAGTGGATGGAGGTAAAGGCGTTGGCCAAGGTGACCTCCCAAGTGATCAGGAACTTTGTCTGGGGGGAGATCATCTGTCGCCATGGGATGCCCCAGGCCATCGTCACCGACAACGGACCCCAGTTCGCAGTGCCGAGTTCACTAGCTTCTGCGAGCAGCTTGGGATCGACCTCAGGTTCGCCTCGGTCCACCACCCCAGGAGCAACGGGCAGGTGGAGGCCGCGAACAAGATCATCGTCAATCTCCTCAGGAAAAAGGTGGAAAACTTGAGGGGGAGCTGGGTGGAGCAGCTCCCCGCAGTTCTTTGGGCCCTAAGAACCACCCCTAACACGGCCACGGGGGAGACCCCCTTCAAGCTCTCCCATGGGTGCGTGGCGGTGCTCCCCATAGAATTTGAAGTACAAACACCGCGAGTCGGGGGGGGGGCCAGAGAGGGCCGAGAGGAATGGCGAGCCGAGAACGAGGGGGAACTGAGACTCTCCCTTGACATGGTGGAGGAATTGAGGGACCTTTCGGCCATTCGACAGGAGGAGGTAAAAAGAAGGATGGCCAAATACTTCGACAAGCATGTCAGGGTCAAGCAGTTCGCGGAAGGAGACCTGGTGCTGAAGAAGGTGGACGCGGCAGGGAGGTCAGCGTCCGTAGGGAAGCTCAACCCCAGCTGGGAGGGGCCGTTCATTGTGAAAGAAGCTTTGAAGTCAGGGAGCTATCGACTCCAAAATGTAGAGGGCGAGACCCTGAGTCTCACCTGGAGCGGAGACGACCTGAAAAGATTTTTTCCCTAAGCACCTGTAAGCAACACGTTGGTTATAATGAATTCCTTTCCCCCCCCCCCCCAATATTGTCGTAGCCATCTAGCATAGAGAATTAGAATGTGTTTGGACCCCGAGAAGATCCCGCTGCCAGGCTCCCACCTAGCTGGCATGGCCGGAAGTCACTCGGTGTCATCCCTAGCCTCGAGAAGATCCCGCTGCCAGGCTCTCACCTAGCTGGCAGGGCCGGAAGTCACTCGATGGAATGAGTTTGGACCCCGAGAAGATCCCGCTGCCAGGCTCCCACCTAGCTGGCAGGGCCGGAAGTCACTCGGTGTCATCCCTAGCCTCGAGAAGATCCCGCTGTCAGGCTCTCACCTAGCTGGCAGGGCCGAAAGTCACTCGATGGAATGAGTTTGGACCCCGAGAAGATCCCGCTGCCAGGCTCCCACCTAGCTGGCACGGCCGGAAGTCACTCGGTGTCATCCCTAGCCTCGAGAAGATCCCGCTGCCAGGCTCTCACCTAGCTGGCAGGGCCGGAAGTCCCTCGATGTAATGAGTTTGGACCCCGAGAAGATCCCGTTGCCAGGCTCCCACCTAGCTGGCAGGGCCGGAAGTCACTCGGTGTCATCCCTAGCCTCGAGAAGATCCCGCTGCCAGGCTCTCACCTAGCTGGCAGGGCCGGAAGTCACTCGATGGAATGAGTTTGGACCCTGAGAAGATCCCGCTGTCAGGCTCCCACCTAGCTGGCAGGGCCGGAAGTCACTCGGTGTCATCCCTAGCCTCGAGAAGATCCCGCTGCCAGGCTCTCACCTAGCTGGCAGGGCCGGAAGTCACTCGATGGAATGAGTTTGGACCCCGAGAAGATCCCGCTGCCAGGCTCTCACCTAGCTGGCGGGGGGGGGGGGGGGGGGGGGTCACTCAATGGCAATAACTTGCGACCCAGAACGAATCACGCTGTCGGACTCCCACCTAACCGGCGAGGCCGGGAAGTACTCAAACGATGTTAACAACAGGTCGGAATCACAAAAGTTAATCAAAAAGGGGAGGGGTCTAACATAGCCCCCCCCCAGCCCCAGGAAAGGCGGCTGAGTGGAGGCGAGAACCTGGGCGAGAGTCCGCAAGAAATTAGGCAATACAGACGAGGGACGAGCCGGCTCGCCTCGCTCGGCGGGCGAGCAGCCGCCTCATCGGGGCCGGGCCGCAGGGGCAGGTCGCGTCGCACGGCAATAGCAAATGTATAAATAAGGCGGGCGAGAGAGCATTGATAAAAGCAACAATAGCTGAAAAACACTGAGTATAGGCGCAACCCGTGTGTACATCTCAAAACAGGTAAACATAGATGATAATATACATCTAAAAAATAAATGTCAAAAGGTAGGGGAGACGCGAGATCCGGGGCAAGAAGTCCTAAAAGGGCTGGAAGGCTTTGTCCCCAGGGTCTGGCACGGGGAGAAATAACGTCGGCACCACGTCTTCCGCCGAGAGTTCCGCCGCCTCGCTCGTAAGGAGATCCGCGCGTCGCAACATTTGCATCGTATACTTCGCGGCACTGGCGGCGTTCTTTTGCATCAACACTTCCAAGTCATAGTCGGAGTGGTGCTCGAGCGGACAGACCCTGCTGTCTGGAGGAGGGACAGCGGCGGCGGACTCCACCTCGCGTACCCGCGCCTCCAACGCCGCTTTGTCCTGACCAAGGGTGGCGATCTCGGCACCCATCCGGCTCGCCGTCGCCGCATCCTGGGAAAAGGAAGGAGAAGAATCGTGAGCTGTATTCGCGAGAAGGGGCGGTAGTTCAGGGTGAGTACGTACCACCCCGCCCAGGTACTGCGCGAGGGTCTCCTCTGCCGCGTCGGCCCGCCTCCTCTGAAGGTTCGCGTCCTCCTGAGCGAGCTTCTGAGCCTCCTCCCTCTCGTCCGCCAGCTTCTTCAGGGAGGTGGCGTTCCGCTCCAGCTGAGTGCAGCGCCTCCCTACTATGTGAGCTAGCTCCAGGCCGCGTAGCTGGGCCCGCGCGCTTTCGTGAACCAATACTCGCGTCGCCTCTTTGTCGTAGATGGCGGCGTCTTCTCGCGAGTACAGGCCGAACGAGAAGTTGTAGGCTTCCCCGCCGATGGTGTCCTGCTCCATCCAACTCGGCAGCAAGGTCGAGATCGCGGCGCGATTCGACTCCTTGTCCCACGAAAGGAGCGGAGCGCCGAGCTCGTCCAGATATCTCTCGCCGTAGCCAAAGTTGCGGTGACCCCTCGGCATCGGCTCCGCAGCAACTTGAGACCCGCCCGGCAGCACGGAGGTGCCCGCCGCCCAGACCGGGGAGTCGCTGGTCGAAGCAACCAGCGGGGGCGATGGGCCCCCGGCCGGTAGGACCGCAGGGGCCTTGCCCTTCCTTTGGCTCGCGGTGGGTTGCTGATCCGCGGTCTTCGCTACCTTCGGCGGAGGGGTGGGCTGTCCGCCACCCAGCCGCTTCTTGGCCGGGATTGACGGGATGTCGCGCTGAGCGGCATCCGCAGCCTGAGCTCGGGCGAGAACCCCGGGGGGAATCCGAGCGCTCTCGTAAGGGGGGTGAAGAGGGATGTCGCGCTCACCTGCCAGGAAGAAGGGGTGAGGTAAAGGAAAAAAAAGAGGGGTAAGGCATAACAGCGGCGAGTGGCAAACCTCCCCCTGGCGGGACGGCGGCGAGGTCGTCAAGATGGCGGCGCAGGTAGCGACCTCAAAATTCTTCCCGGCAAAGAACGCGCACAAGTCGGCTTCATGGCCCCCTAGGCTGGGCGGACGGTAGCTCGGCTCGCTAAGCTGCACCGACGAGAAGGGGACGTTGCCGAAATCCCCTTTGACGAAAAGGAACTTTTTGAGCCAATTATGACTCTTATTGACTGTCTCCCGCACCTTGAGGTGGGCGCTGGAGAAGTAGGCGGTCCCATCCCGATTCGCCCGGAAGGAGAACAACTTCCGGAAAACGGCGAGGCTGAACTCCACTCGCTCCTCTCGCAGGAAGCAGACGAACCCCACCATGACGGCTATGGAGTTCGGGGTCATCTGACCTAGGACGACCCCGAAGTATTTCAGCACCTGGCACACCTCGGGCCACAAGGGGAGTCGCAGGCCCACCTCAAAGTGAGCTAGCGGGATGGCGAGCTCGTCCCTGGATAAGTCGTTGATCTTTTTCCCATCCCCGGGCCGTCTCGCAGAAAAGCCCGGCGGCACGTGGTCGCCAAGAGCATCCAGGTACTCGCGTTCAGAGATGACAGCGTGAGGAAAATCGTGTTCTGAGAAGGTCCAAGCGCACTTACTTCGTCCGTCCACGTCGTCGCCGCCTCCGCCCATTCCCATCAGATCGCCGCCGAACGTGCGAGACAGATCCAGAAGGCGAGCGCGAACCGTACTTTGTGGGAAAAAGGAAGCGAGAGGACGTTTGGAATCGGTGAGGGAATAAGAGCCGGCAAGGCCTATTTATAGGGAAAGTGAAAGGGCGGGAAGCTTCCCGCCGAAAGAGGGGGTGCAGATAGCAAAAATCAGCCCGACGGTTCGACTTCCCCGCGCGCAACCACACCCCAAAGGCTGATCAGGCGCGGGCCTCGCCCGGCCGCGTCCGCGGAAGACCCGAGCGGGCGAGTCTCGGCCCACACCTGCCCAGGATTCCGCGCGAGTCGGGAGGCTCCCGTTTGGCGAGCTCCTCGGCTCGCCCTCGCCCCGATCAGCACGAGGGGAAGAGCGGATCTTTCCCTTAACCCGCCCGCAGAAAGCAAGAGCAACAACATGATATTTTCAATAGACCTCAGCAGTAAAAAGTTAGGCCCATAGGCGGGCAAAAAGAGTCGCAAGTGGTTACAAATACAAGATAACTTTGAAATAACAGCGACCCCGCGGTATCCCGCAAGCGGGGGGCAGAAGGCTGGATCAGTACTCGACCCACTTCCACCCGTGCCGCCGCTTCGTTCCCGATCGCGGCGGCACGCGAGGGTCGTGGTAATCGCGAACCGCCACCAGTTCCCGCTGAGCCAGGCCGACTTGCTCTGTGGCGATCCTAAGATGCCCCTCGGCTCGCGTTATATGCACGCCCGGTGAAGTGACATCGTCGTCTTCCGCTGCGCGTGGAGGTCCCTCCAAGGCCGCGAGCCGGGCCTCGGTGTCGGCCTTGTCTTCATCGACCCTCTTCACGATCTCCTGCAGCAGCAGCGTGTGTTTTTGGAACAGCCGCGTCACCTGCCTCTTCATCCCCACCGCATCTGTCGGGTCGCCCAGGTAATCAGAGACACTGTCCACGTTGGGCGGAGGCGAATACCCTTCGCTCGTCTCAGTTTCGGGGGAGGCCCTGTTATAGCCTACAAACGGGAGAGTCAGAAGGAGCGAACAAGGATAAAGCCAACGGTAAATACCAACACACCAGGGGTTGGCACGTCGCCCGCACCGACGGATGGGCGAGAGGAGCCCGGCCGACCCTGAAAGGTTTCTCCCTCGAGGGTCTCAAGAGATTTTCCCAGTCCGTGGGAAGCCGGCAGGCGGGGGGTTTCCGGAGGTGGGCGGTCCAGACCTGGGGAACTAGCGACCCTCTCGGGCGACAAGCGAGGGGGGCGATCCTCTCCCCCGTTCCCCACCTCTTCACGAGGAATCGCCTGCAAAACAAAAGATCAGAGGCACAGCGATAATCCGCGGAAGGTCACGTACCCAGGGACGACCTCAACACCCGCCGCCGAGCTGGAGCCCGGACAGTCACCCGCCAGAGACCGCCTAACAATCTTTCCCTTCGCCGGCCTAAAGAGAGGGCCGGGAGACCCGCGTGCTAGCCAAGGGGCGACCTCGAGGGCCTCCTCCTGAGTCTTCAGGACCGCTGCCGCCAGGCGAGCTCGCACCTCTTCGCTGACCGGCATCGAGAAACTAAAGTCTGCTCAAAGAAAATGAAGGGATCTGGGGAGCCTCCTCCCGGGGTCAGCGGTATGTATTTATAGCCGGACAGTGGGGCCCCACCAGAAGATTCCCTGCCAGCTCAGCACAGTGCTCGCCGAACACGCGAGTTGGATGATTCTTTCCGAGCTTGAATCAAGCTCAAAAAGAGCGGGGATTGTGTACAACCCCGTGTCCGGCGAGTGGGTCCCGCCAGGGAGGTTGAGCAGACCTGGTCCCGCGACCCGCACCCGAACGACAAAACAGATATACGACAGAAGAGCGAGCCGGCGAGGCGAGCGAGCAGGTCGCGCGAAGAGTCCTTGGCCAAAGCAGATGAGTTTGGAGACCCACGACTGGCGAGTCGATCGGGGTCGCGGTGACCGCCAGCCAACCCCCACACGCGACCTGGCTGCCGGTCCGCCCGACAGAAGACAGGCAGGTCGCGACGGCTCGGCTCGCGCTCGCCCAGGGAGGATAGGCGAGCCACGAGAGCCAGGTCGCGCCCGCCTCCCGCAGAGGGGGATTGGAGGCGAGCTGACTCCCCGTGGGGTGCCAATAGCTACTCAGGACAGCGGAGCTTCGCTGTTGGCAGACCAGGTTGGACTGCGCATAGCCGCTCAGAACATCGGAGTTTGGCTGTTGGCAGACCCAACCAAGGGCTTTTTGGTATTTTCAGGTCAGTCCTTTTGGTTATTGGCAGTTCAGGTTCCAAATAGCTATAAATAAGACCCAAGGGGTACCACAGAGGGCACGCTTTCAGTGCCTCCTTACTCTCATTCTCAAGTGCTCTCTGAGGGTACCTTAGCTCGGTTTCTGGCTAAGGAGGGGAAGCGCTCAGAGATCTTCCGGGTTTGTGGTGGGACCTCCCTGCCGAGCCCTTGGGTCTGTTATTTCTTGTCTCTTTCGTTGTTTTTCTTGCAGGAGCAAAGTAGGCGCGAGACCACCCCTTCCCCAAGGGTCGAACTCCACAAGAGGCCGGATTCCGGTTTCAACAGTCAAGGCAACTTTCACGTCTTTCACCTCAGACTGATCAGAGCCCAGAATTAGCATGTCATCAACGTACAAGCATATGATGGCTACTTTATTTGCACTTGTTCTAACGTACAGACATTTATCTGATAGACTGGATTTGAAACCAAGCCTTTTATACATGTGTCAAATTTTTCATGCCACATTTTAGGTGCTTGTTTCAATCCGTATAGTGACTTAATCAACTTACAGACCTTATTTTCTAGACCTTCTATGACGAACCCTTCAGGCTGGTGCATGTAGATCTCCTCAGTCAGATCTCCATTCAGAAATGCAGTCTTGACATCCATCTGATGAACAGTGTAGTGTTCAATAGATGCTAGTGCGAGAAGAATCCTAATTGTCGCATAGTGACATACAGGTGAGTATATATCAAAGTAGTCTACACCACTCACTTGAGTGAAGCCTTTGGCAACTAGACATGCTTTGTATTTTGCGATACTCCCATCAGGATTAAGCTTCTTCCTCAGAACCCACTTATTGCCAATGGTTTTAGCCCCTTTGGGCAAATCGACCAAAGTCCATGTGTTGTTCTGCATGAGAGAGTTCATCTCTTCGTCTATGGCTTCTTTCCATAATAGAGAGTCTGTAGATCGCATCGATTCCTTATAAGTGGATGGATCAGCTTTAACGTGGTAAGTCACGAAGTCTGTACCGAAGCTTTTAGGCATTTTCTCTCTACTAGATAGCCTTCTGGTATCTAAACCACTCGTGTCTACAAGCTCAGTGTTAGAGTTACGTTGTCCTGGCTCAACTAAAGGCTCAGTACTAGTGGCTGGCAGACCTGGCAGTGTCAGGTTCTTGTCCTTAAGGAACTTATCCTCAAAGAAGACAACGTCTCTTGATTCTATTACAGTATTAGTTGAGAGATCCAGAAACCTGTCTGCAGCACTATCATCTGCACATCCTAGGTAGACGTATGTATTAGTCCGGGATCCAATCTTAGCTCTTCTAGAGTCTGGTATCCTAACATAAGCGATACAACCCTAGGTCTTAAGATTGTCAAATCTAGGAGGCCTCTTAAACCAAAGCTCGTAGGGTGTCTTAGTCAACTTTGCATGGGGAACTTTATTAAAAATGTGATTTGACGTGAGGACGACTTCACCCCAATAGGCCACAGACATGCCAGCAGTCAGCAACATAGAATTCAACATTTCTGTTAAAGTTCTTTTTTTCCTTTCAGCGATGCCGTTGGATTGTGGGGAATATGGAGCGGTGGTTTCAGGGATTATGCCATTGCTGGCAAGGAAATCTCTGAACTCCCCCGAGACGTATTCTCCTCCTCTATCACTTCTTAGCCTTTTTATTTTCATGTCAAGTTGATTTTCAACCATATTTTTGAAAATATGGAATTTTTCAAATGCTTCATCTTTGGTTTTAAGAAGGTAAATGTGACTGAATCTAGAGTAGTCGTCGATGAACGTTATCAGATACTTCCGACCGCCTCGAGTGACAAAACTTTTGTAGTCACAAATATCGGAATGTATTAACTCTAGCAATTGTGTGCTCCTAGAAACCTAACTAAAAGGTGTTCTAGTTATCTTAGTTTGAGCACAAATTTCACATTTTTCAAATTTGATTTTTGTGTCAAGGGGTATGTTGTGAGTTCTAGCTAGCAGGAGAATTTTTCTATAATTGACGTGTCCTAGTCTTGCATGTAAAGTCTTAGGATCTATCAGATTAAAGTTAACCTGATTTACTACCTCGTATGCTAGACTCAGCCTATTGATATGTCCCGTTAACGACATATGCGTAGCCAAAGTAATGTGAGTGAACCATAAGGGTTAACCGACCACCACTAATGTTAAAAGACATACCCGCATCGCACAACAGGCTAATAGAAATTAAATTAGAAGCTAATGTCGGTATAAATTTAACATTTTTCAAAGTAAGAGTCTTACCTGAGGAGAGAGTCAAGGTAGCATTGCCGACCTTCAGCACGTCAGCTACAACTCCATTTGCAACAGTGACAGTCTCTTCCACCTCTTTTGCATCCTCCAGAAGCTTTGGATTGTGACAGACGTGGCAGGTAGCACCTGAATCGAGCCACCACTCTGAACTGGCCGTCCCGTTACCGACCATGGCAACAAAGTCGGTAGGCGCAGTCTGATAAATCATGTTGGCTTGATTATCAGTCCTTGGTGTGCTGGATTTGCCCCGTTTGGGCTGACGGCACTCGGAAGCACAGTGACCCCACTTATTGCAGTTGTAGCACTTGCCTTTGAATTTCTTCTTTATTTGTTTGCTGGTGGCAGCAACTGCGGGTGCACTGGTCGGTGGGCGAGTCTTGCCAGGCGTAGGCTTCCGCTTAGGATGCGTGATCATGTTAGCAGTAGAGGACTGCTTGCTGATCGTCTCTATAGCGTGCCTAGTCCGGTTCTCATCCTCAATGCAGATGAAGCGCTTGAGGTCTTTAAGACTCACCTGCGTCTTCTTCCGGTACATCTCAGTCTTGAAGGAATACCAGGCCGAGAGCAATTTGAAAATGATTGCCCCTGCAACAAATCCATCTGGCAGAGGGATGTTCTCACTGTTGAGCTTGTCCACCAAATTTTCAAACTCAGCAACCTGTGGCAGAATTTCCCTTTCCTCAGTGAAGGTGAATGCCATAAACTTGTCCACCAGGTGCGTCTTGAACATATTCTCCTCCTCCTTGAACTGCTCCTCTAAGGCTTCCCAGATCTCCTTGGCCCTTTGCATCTTGCCGTACGTCTCTGCAAGCCTGTTGGAGAGGCAATTCAGGATGTAGTTTCTGCAGAAATCCTCGTCGTTGACCCATTGATCTTCAACATCACTTCCTTTGAATTCTTCAAAGACAGTCTGCACTGTGTAGAAGATGTTCAGGTACTTCATGCCGAACTATGTGTTACGCTTCTAGGCACTGAACTTGGCGTTGGAGAATTTCTCCAGCTTGATCATCCACATAGGAGAGGAGTGATTGATCGCCTTTGACATTGCGTGTTTCTTTCCAAACGATAGTATTCTACTAGCAATCTTAATTACAAGCAGAAAAATACTAAAAAGAGATCACCTGAGCGAGACGATGACGGTCTTCGGATCCAATCCAGGAAATTGTTTTGCTCTTACTCTTCGTGGCACAAAAGAGATGAAATTCTGCAACAAGAGCTTTCACCACGTACACAAGTGGTTGCGACAGATGAGCACAATTCCAACAAATAGATCCGCTGTTGTATGGGCTTCCTCCAAGAGAAAATTAGGACAGGAGATTTCCTATTGCAGCAAGAAGCCGACAGATTTTCCACTGTCATAAGCTAATTTCTTCCTGATCTGGGCAAAATCGGTCACAACGAACAGTGGCGCTGGAATCCCGAGCGGGGGAAACCTCCTTCCTCGAGATTGCGGCAACAGGATAACCTTTCTTCCCGATCTGAGAGGTGCGGCAGGTCAGGCAACGGGAAAAGCAACAACGGCGAAATCCTGAGCGGCGTGACCAACACGATCCGCAACGGCTTCCTCCAATCGATCGGCTAGGGCAGGAGAACCGTGAACGAAAGAAAAAATCGGGAGTAACGACTTTCTCCCTTTTAGATCTCCATCCCGATTGAGAGATGCAGCGACAGTCGCTGGATCGGCGACACACTCCTTCACGATCGTCTAGGGCAGAGAAGTCACGAACGGCGGTTTCTCCCTTCTTCTCGATCGGCTAGCACAGTAGCGGCGACCGAGAAACACGCGAACAGCAGCGGTGCTCGTTCGTTTTTCCCGATCGACGAAAACAGAAAAAAAAACACGAGCGGGATTCGCCTCTTCTTCGCGATCGGCGACAGCGATCCAGAGAAAATCGCGAACAGGGAGGAGCAGCGGGATCGGTCATGGGAGCGGAGCGGGGCTAGGGCAGACTTCGAGAATGTTAGAGTGCTCGAAGCATCCGCGTGACCATCTAGTTTGGAATGACCTACCCGTTGCCCCCAGCAGGGTATTTATAGACGAAACATTAAATCCCCGACTACGGGTTTGGATGCCTATCGGATCCTAACCGACCCGTTAAGTAGCCCATTAACACGAATATAAATATACCTCAACATCTATAAGGAGAGTTTTTGATAGTCCCTCTTATTTTTGTAAATGAGCAATCAAGCAATCCCAAATCCCTTTTTTGTCTTATGTTCACCATAGGTTATGCTAATGCGAGGATTCAAGGAATTCGGAAGGTAATCATTGCATAAATTCTCGTCTTTGTTCCATTGAAATTAATTGACCAACTTAATCCTTTTATAAGGAAATTTTAAGAACCAAATGAGTCTTTTAATAAGGAGACTCTTAAAACCAAGTCTGAATTCTTTTAAGAGGGATTCAAAAAATCCTTTTTTTCTGAATGAAGATGTAGAAGCATATTTTACACAATATGATTCTTCTTCAACAAAGCTTTTGAAGAATCATGATCTTTGATGCACTGTGTGGATTCTTGATTATAAAGACAACAACAACAGATTCTTGATTATAAAGACAACAACAACAGGCAATTCCTCTAGATAGAGAAGGATGAATTCAATAGAGAGAAGGTTGAATCCAATCATGTGAGGAATTATGATGAAGAAGCATATGAAATTTCGAGAGAAGGAGAGCCTTAGATCTGAGAGAAGAAATTTTGCTGGCTAGGGTTTCTGAAGACAAATTCTTCTTGAGGGAAGAAGAGAGCTCTGAATTCTGAAGAAGAGAGAATCAAATTCAGCCGTGATAAAGAGCTAAAGAAGTGCTATTCTTTCTTTTTAATTCTTAACATATATATGACTTCTTCAATTAGAATTCTTTCATGATTTGTGTCAATAAACATAGTCACCTTCTTGAAATAGATATCAACGACTCTAGTTAAATCTCAAACAAGGCCTTAATCTACTTGAGAATTAATAACAACAGTCTGGAGAGAATTCAATATTCTATTATCAATGCGTCAAATATATGTCGACGTACGTCAAATTGTTAAGTAGAGAGAATTCAACATAAGCTGAATATTTGTGTTCTGAGCAGACTTTCCTTTAGGAAAAAACTCGACGGAAGGGAGAATCATTGCTTTCGATGTGCATCAATTACTTCTTGACACATGAAATTAATTTCTCGATGTATAGACTTAGTCTTAATCGATGTGTCAATTACTTCTCGACGCAAACTTAGTTAATTTTACTTCTCGAGTGTTTTTTGAGATTTTGGCATCCTGGGCATGATTACAACTCATACTTATACTGCTCACGTTATCACCTAGTAGCGAGAACTCTATACTTACACAATTCCATGATCACTTAATTAATCTGTTATATCAAATCATAAGAATTTTCCGAACAATATGTTAATTTGGTTCGGCCAAAGAAGTAGCTACCCATGTTATTCTCTTAAGGAAATTTTTTTGACCAATTGTGTTAGGTGGGAGGCTAGCTGACTGTGTTAAGTGGGAGGTTTGGTGGGTATATTTAGTGAGAAGTTAGATGGTTGTGTTAGGTGGAAAGTTAGATGGGTGTTTTAAGATATGATTGAAGGGCAAGCCAAATAAGAAAAAAACATCTACAAATAAAAAACTTGGAAGGCTAATTTTACATAATAATTGTAGAAATATGCAATAAAAAGACTGTTTTTAATGGAATAGAACTATTTTCATAATGGAATATAACTATTACTACGAATGCACAACCTATAATGGAATATAACTATTTTTATGATTGTATATCTTTAGCATCTTGGGTCATTTTACCCAATTCATTTTTTAATGAAATTTAATACTTAGTAAGTTAATGTGATGGCTACTGCTCATCTCCCACACGACTAACGCTCCGTAAGGTCCAGTTCATGCGGTCGTAACCGCTTGACCGATGAAAGTAAGTCCCCCAAAACGGAGCCTATGTGAGGCTTGAGGTTTTGGATTGTGCAAGATGTCATATTTTGATACAAGAGCTTGTCTATTCGGTGTAAAAAATGGAATTTTTACCAACATGTAGATAACAAAGGAATCCCCACCAAAATAAACTATGCAACGACTCCGATAACAACACGGTGAGAGATTTCATGCTCATGAGCCCTATTTTCTTCCCAGTCATCCAAAAAAAAACTTGATAAAAAAAATATCTCGAGCCTGCTGGCATGCTGATTAATGAGGATATATGAGTTTGAGTTCAGGTCGCAATTGAGCCTGAGCTTGCCACACTCGATCTCAAGTCGTGCTTTTATCGAGTCGGTTCATTGAGCTAACTCAACTCAACTCGTTACTTTGAGTTACATACAATCTCACACAACCCAAAATCACAAACCACACCTAGCCCCTGGACAGATGAGAAGTAGCCATCACATTAATTAGCCAAGTATTAAATTACCTGTAAAAATGAAGTGAGCAAAATGCTAAAGATATACAATCATAAAAATAGTTATATTGCATTATAAGCTGTGACAATCATGGATCAATAGAGTTTGATCGTTTTAGCTCGAGAGGGATTGATTCAAAAGCAGTCAAAAAGAGAGCCGAAAGCGGGATTTTTAGGCGGAAAACCGCAGGGTTTTGGTTGTCCAAAAAAACATTTACTAGTAATAGTCCAAATAAAAGAAAACTTCAGCAAATGTGACAATTAAGGCGCTGCTTATTTTATCATGATAACACGAGAATAAATGCGTGCCGTTCATCGTCGTGCATCAGAGCGTGTCCTTGGGCTTCTTGAGATTACATGATGCGCATCTTGGTATGAAGCGAGAAGAGAGAGCAAGAGCAGTTCTTAAACCTCCACTATGAGCAATTTGGGGAGAGCACAAGGCAACACACTTGAATGTGCAAGGGGAAGAATTCTTTTGCTTTAAATTGGTTGTAGCTTAGAAAAACACCCGACCCTTTCAAATAAAAATTTTTGGACGTTTATATTGACAGTCCTTATATGGCTATTGACAGCCCAAAGATAATAGCAACCAAAAAAATGGCTATTGACAGTCCATTGGATATTGACAACTCAAAAATTAAGCTTTTAAAAGACATTTTAAAGAAAAGTGTTCAACATAAAAGTTGTAGATCTCGACGAGATCTACAACTTTTATGCTGAACACTTTTTCTAAAAATATCATATACTAGGCCTATTTTTAAATGCCGCGGAATCCGGGCGGAACTCGCATAATTCCGCCAGGATTCCGCGACTTTTGAAAATAGACCAGCTATATGACATTTTTTAGAAAAAGTGTTCAACATAAAAGTTGTAGATCGACAACTTTCATGTTGAACATTTTTCTAAAAATGTCATATAATAGACTTTTTTTTTCAAAAGAAGCATGTTTCGTGTTTTGGACTGCTATTAGCGGCCATATTATTATTTTTTTTTATTATTTTGCTGGGCTGCCAATAGCCAAAGCTGAGCTGCCAATATAAATGCCCAAATTTTTCCCCTTTTATAGTTTTTAGAGGGCATTTAGGGGATTTTTCCATGAATCACCAATTTTGATGGTTGGATAAATCCGTACCTCTAGCAGATTGGGCAGCCCCGATCAACCCGTCCGATGGTGGCAGCCACCTTACTCGAAAGAATGAAAGTTCTCCGGTCTCATGAAAATTTTAGAGAAATTTCATTTTAAAGTTATTTGTCTATATGTGGGTTACTCTCATGTATCTTTAGGTGGGAGATACGGCCGAGATGTGCAGTTAAATAAGGATTAACGACCGATATATGACCATGTCATTGCGCGGTACATACGATTGTTTCTCCAACAGATAGGATCTTATCTCGGCCGTTGAATGCTCGATCCTACGGTAAATACACACTCCCACCTAGAGATACATAGGAGAAACACCCCTACAATTTTCTCCAGAAGAGTGGCTAAGTATCATTGTTGGAATGATTAGTAAATCATGCAATAAAGAAAGAGCGGCTGGATTTGGCAAAGTTAAGCACGCCCACTTTTGCAACACTTATAAGGAAATCCCAAATGTAAAATTGTTAACACCTAAAAAAACTCTAAAAATGAGAAAAATTGAAAACAAAATGCACTCAAGCCAAGATATCTTGGGGGAGGTGGATCAGAGGGAAGAAAAATCAAAATTACCTACTGTAGGCGAGGTGGTGGCGCAGATGCTTGCGGCGAGGAGATCAGCGAAAACGACAAGGAGGACGTGCGATTTCTAACTGCGTGAACCCGTTATTGCTCGTGCACGATCAGCCCCGGTGACCGGGGTACCGGGACCGAAAAACTTTGGGTGAAAGAGACCCCCATTTCAGATGCTTATATTAAGCACTGTGAGTAAATATTGTGATATCTGTAATTTAATTCGATTGTTGATACTTAATGAATGGTGTGACGTAGTGTTGCCTTATTAATAGTAAAAAAATGAGAATTCTCTTAATCTATAGTAATATGAAAATTCTCTTAATATATTGTAAAGATATAGTTCATAATTACAGCAGAATATGCAATAAAATTTGATCAACAATAAAACAAAAAAATTGTAATCTTTTTCATTAATTTGATTTAGAAATTTCAAAACTTTAAAATTCTCAAAGCAATATATTAAGAGAATATTCACATATCAATACATATTAAAAAAGCTCTTACATTAGTATATGTTGAGAGAAATTTTTATATTTGATATTGGCATAATCAAACTCATTACTATTTAAATAAAAATAGAATATAAAGCAAATATATAAAAACTGTTACTTTGGGCATAGTAAACGCATGGGCTAAACTGTAATTCGCGGCCACCTAAAAAACTGCATCTGTTTGAACGTAAAAGTGGACGAAGTTTCTTAGATCGTTAACGAATGACAATTTAACCCACATATTCACGACCGTCACACCCATGCCAAATGAAGCCTAGCTATGTGTCGCGTGAAAGTGCTACTACCCTTGTGTTATGTGAAGAAAGTGTGCTGCCGAGGTTTCCCAGACCCGACTATTTTTCTATTATTTATTACCTGCTAGATATTATACATGTATTATTAATCAATTAGGATCCTACATAGTTAAGAGTTAATTAAGACTGTCATCAATTAGCTTTTAGAATCGTTGCGGGTCACTTGAGGCGTGAGGTGCATTAATTCTAAGTGTGTAGTTACCTTGAAGTGGGTTCTGAGTGCGCAATGAGTACAAAGGTGTACTTACTGAGTGTGGAGGGGGCAGCGGAGGTTGTGGCGACAACAATGGTGAGCGTGAAAGTGAGCGTGGAGATGAGCGCAATGTTGAGCGCGACATTGAACGCGGTGGAGCGCGGCATTGAGCACGAATTGAAAGAATGCGACATTGACTGCAACGGAGCGTGAGCGTGCGAAGCCGCGCACGGAGCTACGTCCGTGGTGAGGCGCGCATCCCCGATGGGGGCAGAAATCAATCAAATCATCCCCCAACGGGGCCAATTTCAACGCCCCTCCTGGCCGCTGAAATCAGAGCCCAAGGGCACCGTACTAAAATCAACACTCTTCTTGGTGGGTAAGGGGGAGTAAAGTGTGGGGTGCACTTTACGATATAGTGCGGACATCCAACAATCTACATGGATGCATGCACACATCTCAAAGTAGACAAATCTCAAATCGCTTTGAGATGTGTGCGTGCATACACACGGATCGTTGGATTCCCACACTTTACGATAAAGTGCATCACCCGCACTTTACCTCCCCTTACACCTTGGGCGCTGACTAAGGCAGCTCCAAAATTGGGTGCTGACTTAGTCAGCGCCCAATGGGGAGAGGTGCTGAAGCGCCTCACCCTAGGGACTAGGGTGGCGCGCGACACCCACACGTGCCCACTGCGAGCAGTTGGGTGTAGTGCTACGCGTAGTTCCGCCCGCACTGCACGTGGTTGAGCGTAGTTTCACGTGCAGTATGAGCGAATGAGCAGTGCCACACACACTGTGCATTGCTGCGCAATGTCGTGTGCACTGTGCCCGATTGCGCAGTGCTGTATGCACTGCCTGCTGCTGCACAGTGATGTGTGCAATGTGTGCATTATGAACCAGTATTGGGCGTTTGACTTTCACATGCGTGCCCTTATGTGCTCCGACGTCTATTTGAGTAGTTAAATGATCTCAGATTTGTGCAGCCCGTTCGAATTGTATCGACGAGTCGGTCTACGTCGTAGCAAAAATTTCTCACTCGACCAAACTATTTCTTGGTAAACCCCATCAAATGCCCTCAATTTTTGGAGGTCGTGTTTTGTAGAAAGTGGGCCCAAATATTTTTTCTGACGGTCATATACCTTTAGATGCACGAGTTTGTTTTAAGGAATTTTCCTATTTTTTGCGAGCTCGAGCTGCATTTTGATGTATGTTTATCGGGCCTTTGCCTTTATTGCTTTCCTTAGCTCTTCACAGTTTTCTACACATCGTTGTGTATGGCGGCTGTTTGTAGCTTGTTTAGCTTGATGCGCTAGTACTGCTTGAGAGGAGGGTATCTGTTGTGAAATTGACACCGGCCCGCGAATACGGAACTCGTCGCGGACAAAGCAACGGAAGCAAATTTTTGAGCAAATAGTGGCGCGCACGAAACAAACAAAAGTATGAGATTCCAAAACACCATAAACACAAGAGATTTACGTGGTTCAGAGTTAAGTTTCTACATCCACGGTGAGAGCGCACCGGATCCACTAATCAAAAATAATATCCGATTACAACACAGGCACTCAACGATTCTCAACGGATCGACACTAACCTAGAATATGAATGAAAAAATAATAAGAAACAAGAGAGAGGGAAGAAAACTCCCCTATGCCGCTCGCAAGAAATGGCCAATCGGAGCCGCCGCTGCAGCCCCCTTTTCCTCTGATCGATGCCGCCGCTGCAGCCCCCTTTTCTCCCCTAGACGCTGCTGGCGAGAGACCGCCGCAGCCTGGATGTCGCCGGAGAAGAAGGAAAACACTGCCTGCCCTTGCCGCCGCCGGATCTCCAATATTGCCGGAGAAGAACGCCTTGATCGGTATCCCGATCCTTGCCGAAAAAGAACCGCCAGCCCAAGATTGGGCCCTATGCCCGCCGGAGAAGAAGAGCCGGCCCAAGATCGGCCCTATGCCCGCCGATCGTCGCCGGAGAAGAAGTGCCCGAAGCCGATCGTCTCTCCCGATCTCCCGATCCGCCGCTCGATCGCGTCCCGAAGCCGCCGCTGAGAACTGACGTCGCCGCACGATCTTTGCCGGAGAAGAACCGCCGCCGCCGCTTCGCTCCTCTTCTCCCGATGCCGCCGAGCCGCCGCTCTAATCCTCCCGATGCCGCCGCTCTTCGATTTCTGATCTCCCGATTTCTCTCTTAGGTTAGGTTATGTTATAATCGGAATTCACCTGTAAAACATTATATAGCAGTAAAGAAATAAAGGGGGGAAGGTTCAGCTGGACCGGTCCGGTTTGGACCGGTCCGATTTGGAACCATCAAAACGACAGTATATCCTATCAATGATGATGACTAGCCGATGGCTGCGATTAGGGACCAAACATACTATGATGGTGAAGATCTTTCTTGTTCGAACCAATAGTTGCGGTAAGGGGACAAACCTTGTATATCGGTGAAGAGTTCACTCGTTCGAACTGACGACAATAATGAGGGTGGCAGGCCTTGAGAGTGGCGAGGACCTACTATGACGGTAAAGTGCGAATGCATTTAAACCGATAGTTGCAGTCAAGGGTAGGAACCCGTATGGTGGTGAAGAGTGAATGCATTCAAACCGATGACGACCGTGAGGAGGCAGACCCTGTTGTAAAATCCGGTACAAAACGCAGTCACAACTATAATATAATGCAGGTAACAAGAACACATAAAACGACCACAAAATTTATATAATGAAAATATAAATTCAAATACAAGGAAAAACAGGAGAAAAATGACCATCCGGTGAATACGCCGAGGGTGCACCAAAAACGCACAATCCGCGGCGAGAATCTAAGATCTGTACCGCAATCCGCCTTGCGGACGCACATGGTTCATCGAACCTTCAACGTCGAAGTCCGACATTCAACCGCACCACCACCGGAGAACAACGCCACCACCGGAGAACAAACGCCACCACCGAAGAGAAACCTCCGCCGAGGCTAACTGCACCCGCGCATGCCGTCGACACCACACCTCTCAACACCAAAAAAAATCCACTGTAATGCCGACGACAAACTCCACCAAGCCCGACGGCAACACCTCTCTCAATGCTGGCGGTTATCTCCTCGAAGACCGACGACGAGCACTCTCGGCCGACGACCTCTCCGAGTGCACGAACGAGAGAGAGAAGAAGAGATGAGCGGTTCTCCATTGGATTGCTACAGGCGGCTCCTACTCGGGTGGTGTTCTCTTTCCCAACTTCTCACAGGCCGGTTTCTTCTCCAAATTTGCGGCTCCACACATCCAGATAGTTACATGCGACATCTATTTATTCACCAATAGGGGTGGCTATTATTCCATGCATATAGGTAAGACAAAATAAAATTGGAAATTCTTTATTGCCTCCCCTTTTAGCAACTCACGCCAAGTTCAATCAAAGAAAAAAATTCATTTTATTTCCTTTGATTGGATTCTGCATATTCCAAAGGTGGAAGGAAGTAATGCCCAATTCGAATACTAGCCAAATCTGATACGTGCCAAATTGGATCCGAAACAAACCAACAATCACCACCTTGGTTCGGGATCCGGAACCACCACCTGCACGAAGCACCAGTCTGCACAAAGCACCACCTCAAGAACCTGAGGCATCAGCCGACCTGCTCCAGTCGACTCATCCCTTCACGGGCTCAACCTCTGAATGTTGTCGCAACTGGATCGCTGAATCTGACTCGCCTAATTAGACTACCAGAAGGGCGATCTCCTGCACCACCTCAACCATCAACTCTATCAGCCACAGAAATCATGGGCACACCACCTCGTATCGTGGTCCCCATCAGCAGGTAAAGACTACCGCACTACATAGCTCGCATGAGCACTGTGCATCCTCGTGTCACCGTCAGAACTCCACCTCTCGCTGCAAAACTGCATCCTTTGGAGCCTAGACTGCCCAGCGATATCAAATTCCTGCGCAGCTTAGGTACCAGGTGTACCCGCTTAAGCCTACGCACTACTCCATCATGCAACCTAATGTCCACCGTCCCTATCCCCGTGACCTCACATGCTGAGCCGTCACCCAGAAAGACCGACCCAGTTATCACCTTCAGTGAACTGAACATCCCTGCATCCGAGCAAATGTGATGCGAAGCACCAGAATCCAATACCCAGCTATCAGGGTCACATGTACACTCATTGATGAGGAGAGACACATCACTATCATCTGCCGTAGCTACCATCGCCTTGTACGCATCCTGGACGTCCCCAGAAATCTGCGCATGTTGTGGACAATTTCTCCTGATATGGCCACTCTACCTGCAATGGTAGCACATCACTGCCTTTCACGATGCGGATCTGGCCCGTGCACTTCCAGATCCCTTCTCGAACTGCCTCCCTCATCGTCCTCCTACTGCTAAAGCATGCTCACCCTCAGGAGCGGGGTCTGGCAGCATCTGACTGGACAGTAATGCAGACGTGATCTGCTCCATGTCTACTGTATCCTTCTCATACAGCAGGGTGGTATGCATGTGCTTATACGACGCTGGGAGCGAGGTAAGAAGCAATAAGACCTTGTATTCTTCCTCCACCTTCACACCAACCACATGCAGTTGGCTCAGAAGTCCATTGAACACGTTGAAGTCTTCCTACAGGTTACCACCTTCCTGCATCTTCAGGACGTACAATCTCTGCTTTAGTAACAGCCTCGTGGTCAACGACTTGCTAATGTAATGTCCCTCCAGCTTCTCCCATAGCATGTCGGCGGACACTTCAATATCGACGTTAAACAACACCTTGTCGTCGACACACATCTTGATAGCGCTTGTGGCGGGCTCATCCATCTCCGTCCACTCAGAATCCTTCACTGAAGCGGGCAAAGTATCACGCCCCCACAACACTTGGATCAACCCCTGCTCAACCAGCATATCCTTGACCTGAATCTACCATAGGCGAAAGTTCCCGCTACCGTCAAATTTCTCCACCGAATACCTGGCCAAAACGGTATTCTTCGCTGCCATAGTTGCCTGCAGTACCTCTAGATGATTTGATTAATTCACAGATCAGATCTGGAAAGATAGGGAGCAGACCAATATCGTCACCCACCGTTTACCCAAACCCAAAATCGGAACGTCCAATCAGTCACCTACACGGAACCTGACTTTGATACCACTTGTTGTAAAATCCGGTACAAAACACAGTCACATCTATAATATAATGCAGGTAACAAGAACACATAAAACAACCACAAAATTTATATAATGAAAATATAAATTCAAATACAAGGAAAAACAGGAGAAAAATGACCGTCCGGTGAATACGCCGAGGGTGCACCGAACACGCACAATCCGTGGCGAGAATCTTAGATCTGTACTGCAATCCGCCTTGCGGACGCACAAGGTTCATCGAACCTTCAACGTCGAAGTCCTACGTTCAAATGCACCACTACCGGAGAACAATGCCGCCACCGGAGAACAAACGCCACCACCGAAGAGAAACCTCCGTCGAGGCTAACTGCACCCGCGCACGCCATCGACACCACACCTCTCAACACCAAAGAAAATTCACTGCAATGCCGACAGCAAACTCCACCAAGCCCGGCAGCAACACCTCTCTCAACATTGGCGGTTATCTCCTCCAAGACCAGCGACGAGCACTCTCGGCCGACGACCTCTCCGAGTGCACGAATGAGAGAGAGAGAAGAGAAAGAGATGGGCGGTTCTCCACTGGATTGCTACAGGCGGCTCCTACTCGGGTGGTGTTCTCTTTCCCAACTTCTCACAGGCCAGTTTCTTCTCCAAATTTGCGGCTCCACACATCCAGATAGTTACATGCGACATCTATTTATTCACCAATAGGGGTGGCTATTATTCCATGCATATAGGTAAGACAAAATAAAATTGGAAATTCTTTATTGCCTCCCCTTTTAGCAACTCACGCCAAGGCCAATTAAAGAAAAAAATTCATTTTATTTCCTTTGATTGGATTCTGCATATTCCAAAGGTGGAAGGAAGTAATGTCCAATTCGAATACTAGCCAAATCTGAAACGTGCCAAATTGGATCCGAACCAAACCAACAGACCCTAACAGGGGCAATGACATTCTATGATGGTAAAGAGCGAATGCGTTCGAATATATATATACAGTCATGGGTAGAACTCATGTGGTGGTGAAGAGGGAATGAATTCTAACCGATGACAACTGTGAGGGGGGCAGACCCTGATAGTGGCGTGACCTACTATGTCAGTGTAGAGAAAATGCTTCGAATGAAAAGTTGCAATCAGGGGTGGGAATTTAAAGTGTTTGTTTAGGATAGAGAGTGACCTAGAGGGTAGGGGGTGAATAGGTCCAATTTAAATCTTAGCTACTTTTAAGTCACCGAAATTTCTTATTGTGTTTATTAACACAGCCACAATATTCAAGAACACTGTATATCTACTAAATATAACACAAAACTAATTTTAACAATCACATCACAAATCTAATTTTAACAATCACAGCACAAATCTAATTTTAACAATCACAACACAAATCACAGTACAACACACAGTAGTTTTATAGTGGTTCTCCAATTTATGGGTACATCCACTTTCCCCCTTCGTCTATCTAGCAATGAGCCACATTCGGCCAAACCTCTTCTTACTTTTCCTCAGATACTCAGATCTTACACCTCAGAGCCCAGCTGACTCCTACAACTCAGTCAAAGCAATGTCCTACCTCAGATCCTCATGATCTTACAACTCAGGTTTCTCTTCAAGAACCCTACCTTAGAGTGATCCTCCACTCATACTGCTCAGACAAACCCTTGCCCTACAATCTCAGAACCTTCCAGTTCCTGCAACTCAGAGAAATAGCCCCTTCTCCTACCTCAGGCTCACACCCCTACCTCAACCTTTATAATTTAGGCTTATAACTGAGAGAAATCAATCTCCTACAACTCAGATCTACTGATAGGTCTTATAAAATTGTTATAACAAAAAGAATTTGAGTTTTGAAGTGTCACCCAGGAAGAAAGAAACTGGTGACTTTTCTTGATTAGATCTTGATGTGAAATCGTCTCCCTTAATCTTGGCTGTGAAGAAAAAGGTCAACCTTTCTTAGCTTTTTCAGAGTTTCTTGAAGGAGAAGGTAGAGTTGAACTTAAAAAAAAGGTAGAGTTGAACTTGGCTGGAGAAGATTGAAGTTGATCAACGACCTGTCTCCTCTCCACCTTTAGAATTCTATTGAAATGTTCTGACAGACTTAGATGAGAAGAATAAGAATGATCACTTTGTTTCTGTTGTGTTGTTCTCCTTATATATGCTTTGACAAGAGTGACCGCCTGTCCCGATTAATTCACTGACATTTGACAGTTCTGACAGTTGTCAGAACTTCAGGCTTTGAATTCTAGACTTAGAAGAATTTCTGTCTGAGAGCTTCTGCATGAAGGAGTTGACACTTCTGTACTTAGATTCTGTCGACACCAGTCCTGGGTGTCGACACTTCTCTTATAAGGATGTCGACAACAATCGAGTGTGTCAACACTGCTAGCTTCTTGTCTCAACACAAATTGTTAAAATGTGTCGACACTAGTACTGAGTGTTGACACAGCTCGCTTCCAGTCTCGACATAATTTGTGTAAAATGTGTCGACACTAGTACTGAGTGTCGACACATCTTGCTTCCAATCTCGACATAACTTGAGTAAAATGCGTCGACACTAGTCCTGAGTGTCGACACAGTTGGTTTATTGACTAACGGTGTCGACCTAAGTCCTGTGTGTCAACACAGCTTGCTTCCTGTCTCGGCACTACTTGAATAAGGCTGTCGACACTAGTCATGAGTGTCAACACAACTTGATTCCTCCTGAGTGTCAACACAACTTGATTCCTTGTCTCAGCACTGCTTTTACAAAGGTGTCGACACTTGTCTAGTGTCTCGAACTTTTGTACTTAGTTTGGTTTTCTTCAACATAGACACTGCACATGTAAACTCAACATTCATCAAATACAAATTTGTGTATATCATTGAGTTAAAAGGGCTTCTCCAAATTAGGTACACAATTCCCAATGTACCCAACAATCTCCCCATATTTGAAGAAGTCATAACCCCAATTCAATAATATACACCATAATACCAAAATAAGATGATAAAGATATATATTAAAAGTGCTGAATAAAAATATACAGAATATAGGAATGAACACACAAATATAATCAAGTTCAAACATACTTTTCATTCCAATTTGTTTCCCGTTGAAGCCAAAAATGACCTCAACGGGAGTTCAAAAACAGGGGTGCAGCCAACATTTACTTCTCTCAAGTCTCAACCCTCGACTAGCTGCAAAGGACCTAAGACTGACCCAAAGCCTCAGCAGGGAGGTCCCACCTCACACCCAGAAGATCTCTGAGAGCTTCCCCTCCAAAGCCAAAAGCTGGGCTAGGAGCTCCTCAGAAAGCACTAGAAGTTAGAAGATAATGAAAAGCCTCCTTTCCAAAGAGCCCTTATGGGTCTATTTATAGTCTTTGCTGCCTTGAGATTACTGAAATGCCATAGTTGATCTGCCAATAGCCGAATCCTGCTGTTTTCCTGAGGCTACAGGGGTAATTTCACCCGAGGGTAATTTGGTCATTTTACCCAAGGCCCTGGGCCTCACTCGACGAGAGCTCTAAACCGAGAGCCCTCTGTCCAGATCCCGGCGCAAGCGGTCTCGCCTGCCTATAGGTGAGAGCTTCTTTAAGACGATCTAGGTGCTAGCACAAGCGTTCTCGCGTTGGCTTCGTTCGACGATTTGGCTACGCTCGACGATCTGGGCTTGACGATCGACGAATATGGGGCGCCTTGCAGGCAAGAGCTCCTTTGAGACGGGAGCTTGGCGCTTAGCGCAAGCGCTCCCGCCTACTTGGGCGAGAACTTCTCTGGCCAGCCTAATGATGACCATTGCGCCTCCTGGTCTGACTCAGCGAATATGGGGTTGTACACAATCCCCGCTCTTTTTGAGATAGCTCTGCGCTCGAAAAGACACGTCCAACCCATAAATATTCGCTGAGCACGTGTCAACATCAGCGAATCTTTTGGTGGGCCGTACCGTGGCTATAAATATATGTGCTGATAGACGGTCATAATTCTCCCCTTGAATCATCATTCTTCGCCTGAGTTCTCGCCTCCTCTCACGATGCCTTCCAAGCGCGCCGACAAACCGCTTCCGCAGGATCTGCAAGACCGCATCAATGCGGCACAGGCGCGAGCTAAGGCTAACAGTGACTTGGTTGCCCCCTGGTTGGCGAGACAGTCGACAGCCGTTGAGCCTTCCCAGCCCAAGAAGAAAAAGAAGAAGGCGAAGGCGGTCCAGCGAGACTTGCCCCACGAGAACAGGAGCCCGCCTACCCCGACCTCAAGCCGCGCGGACAGTCCCTCTCCGCGGAAGGTATGTCTGATTCGCCAATTATTGAAAACCATAGTCGCTCTGTTGCAGACGCGATATTTCTTGCAGGAAACGGTTCCCGACGTCGTCAAGTCCCTGCGAGAACCCCTGGACCCATCATATCGTCCCCTTGAGGGCCAACCGCGGGTCACGGAAGCGCTCCTCCACCTGACCCGAGAACTGCAGGTAACTTTTCCACTCTTGCTCTTAACTCAAATCTTAGAACGCTGAATTGTCTTCCCGCAGTGCCAGCTTCCGCCCAGCCGGGTCTCGCTACCCGGGAGAACGAAGCAAGGGCCGCAAATCAGCCTGCCCTCGCGGTTGATTGCTCCCTACCGACGGGAGGAAAGACTGTCGAATCTTCCGCGCCTCCATTGGATGCCAGCCATCCCGCGGGAGAGGAGACCTCCCCACCGCTTCCGGCTAAGCCGGGATTACCACTCGCAACATCTACCCTCCGGGAAAAGGAAAACCGATCCACCTACTCTTTGGAACTGAGGGGGGGGGGGGGGGGGGGGGGCTGGGCCTTCGCGCCTGCCATCGACGATGGCGGTGGGAGCCTTATTGATTCGCGAGACCTCCCATTCTCTTCCACAGGCCTTCCCCTTCTCCGATGTACCCCGCTAATTTTATGTCTTAACTGACAACTTCGCTATCAACTCTGCTACTTTCTATTCGTCTCTCGCTTGGCGAGAGTAATAATTATTGCTGTTATTATTATTGTTTCCTGTTTAGTTTTCTCTTGGTGAGAGCAACCTGGCCTCCTGTTTAATTCATTTTTATTTAGCTCTTGCGTTAATCACCTGACCGTCAGTCACTGTCAGACTCGGACGGGAAAACGAATCGCCACCGACTTATGGTGTGACGGCTGTACCCCCGCCGCCTTTTGAAAAGTCATAATGATCACGACCCTTTATAAATAGAGGGTCCACCTGCTACATTTATTTCTCCGGTCCGAATTCTTTCCCTTCTCTTGTCGCTTTCGCGGTATTCCAAAAGCTCTCGGTTGCTTTCGGCTTCTACTCCCGTTCTCGCACGGTTCTCGCTCTCGCCTTCCTCCTAAAAGACCTCGCCTACAACTTCATTATCACGATGCCGGGCGGAAGTGAGGGACGTTCAAACTGCGCGGAAGCCTTCCAGAAGCACCTGTTTCCTTCCTGCACACTTACCGTGGATGAGTTCAACTTGACCCAAACTCGCTACATTCCCGCCGGCTTCACCGCGCGGAACCCCGACAACCACGATAAGGTAAACGACGTGGAGGAGGGGGAACTCGCCATCCCCCTTGAGCACTTTGAGGTGGGCTTCCGCCTTCCGCTGTGGCCCGAGATGCGCCAGGCCCTCCGGTACTATGGGGTGGTTCCCGCGCAACTGAATCCAAATTCAGTCGCGATTCTTGTGGCTTTCATTTGCTACATGCGATCCGAGAGGATCGAGTTCAGCCTTCCAATCTTCCGGAAGCTGTTCACCTTCCGCGCCAAGGGAGGGGTGGTCTTCTTCTCCGGGCAGCTGCTCAAGACCATCGGTCTCATCAACAAGCACCACCACTGGGGCGAGAGGTTCATCTTCGTTTCCGGCGACTTTGGGAACGTACCTCTCGCGACCATACAATATGAGGACGCCGCCTACAAGCCGCCTTCCTTGGGCTCGCGCGAGAGCGCCCTCCTCGACTTCTTCGGAACCAAGGACTTCGACGTCCAATTCCTCCGGCGGGACGTCGATTCTCTTCTCCCCGTGCTTCCGGGCGAAGGTACGATCTCGCCTGTCTTGTTATCCTCCCCCTTTCTTAAGATTAGAACTGAGTTGTTGCTTCCGCAGGGGAGCGCGAGATCCCCGTGCACCAACCTTTTGACGAGGCTCGCGCTACCGGGAGCCAATCTGCAAGGGATCCGCTGGCTCTCGCAAAGGCTGCGGCGCAAGCATGCCGGGACGAGCTGACCACGCTTCCTTCGACTGGCGTCAGGAAGCGAAAGCCCGGCGCCCCCCTGCCCCCACCACTCAAGAGGCCCAAGATCACTGCCTCCGAGAAGGGTAAAGCCGCCGTGGCGCCGCCCTCCCAACTTCCCGCTGTTGGCCGCTCCTTTGAGGAGATTTTGCAGGTCGCCAGCGAGATCGCTGTCGCCAGGAGAGGCGCCGAGGCCCCTGCCGAGAACCCTCCGGCCCCCGACGTAGCAGATGGCGAGGGAGCTGCTGCCGGGACCTCCGCTCAGCCTCAGCCTGGTGAGGTGCCGCGGGGTCATCGCAATTTCGGTCTCGGCATGAAGTGCCTGGACGCGGAAAAGAAGCCGCTGTTACAGTGGGACCCTGACATCAACAGGGTCTCAATCTCGTCTCTCCTTCCTAGCTGGGCGGAGCGAGATGAGGTCACCAGCGAGGCTTTCGCCTTGGGCTACTGCCTCTACAGCCGGGAGGACGCCAGCGTTTATGACAGGATGTCCACCAGGCTCCTGGCATATGACTCCACCCGGACCCTGATGCGCGGGATGGAGCTTGCGCACATGTGTGCTCGCAGGAGCATCACCATCGACCAGAACTTCCAGGATATGCTCAAGGCCAGGGAGGATGCAGTGGCTCAGGCGGATACCTTGAAGGGGGAGCTAGAAGACGCCACGCAACAACTGTCTTCTCGCCGGGCATAAGAGGTAAGCGAGACCTTTCTCGGCACTCGATCTCGCCACTACAGATTTTGACTTTATTTTTTTCCTTTCACGCTGACTTCTCGCCCTACAGGATTCGCTCAAGCCGCGGCGCTTCGCGAGGAGCTGTCCCAGGCGAGATACGAGAACGTCCTCCTGAGGGACCAGATCTTGCGCCTGGAGGCGAATGCGCCCCCTCCTCTGGATGAAATACTGAAGAGCCGCTACTACTCCGTCTACGATATCGACAAGATCCTTCAGGCCAACGCGCAAGCTACCGTCAAGCTGACCTTGGAGACGCTGCGAGATGTTGGATGCCTGGACGGGAGGGGCAAGGTCATTACCGCTCAACAGCTCGTCCCCTGGCTCTTCGAGCCTGTCCCGAAGCCCCCGGGCGCGCCTGATACCCCGCCCTCGGATGTCCCGAAATCCCCTCCCGCGGGTGGCGAGACATCCGGGGAGAGCTCGGGCGGGAGCCCCAGCGGGAGCTCAAGCGGGAGCTCTGAGGGGTACAACTTGTCTCCCTAAGGGGCCTTCCTTTTTTTCCTTTCCTTTTGTTGTACTGAGCGAGAACGCTTTAGATGTGTAATTGCATTAAATATATTGCAAATGTTTTGTATGCAGTCCTTTTCCTTTTTATTGCAAACACGCTTAATACCATAGTTCTGGCCGAGTGCCTCTTAAGCACGCTTCCGCCGAGGCCCTTGGCCTCCCTAGGATAGTCTCCCTTAGCGACGGATAGGCGGGAACCTATCAAAAGAGCCCAGGGCTCAGACATTTTGCTCCCATGCTCTGCCGAAAATAGTCTATTGGGAACGTCACTCATGGGCCCTTCGAGACGAGGCCGTCCCCCCTTTAGCTTGCGCGAACCGTTCCAAGCTTTCACATAACTCTTCCCCGTCTAAGAATATTATGAGCCTTCCCGCCGAGAACCTCCTTTGGTGAGATCTCCTTGACGGGGGTCTCCCTGCCGAGATCAGTTCTCGTCGAGACCTCTCCTATCTTCACCTCTTTCCATTTCGTGTTCCGGGTACGTTTCCTGCCTTGCCCAAACCAAACCTATCCCCCACAGGCGAGCCTTCGAACCTTGCTAGCTAGATGAGAGCCTGCGCAGCGGGTCTACCTGGGGCCGAGCCGAGCTCGGGGTGTCGACGACGTTCTCAAACCAACCAAACCTATCCCCCACAGGCTAGCCGTCGGACCTGCCAGCTAGATGAGAGCCTGCGCAGCGGGTCTACCTGGGGCCGAGCCGAGCTCGGGGTGCCGATGACGTTCTCCAACCAACCAAACCTATCCCCCACAGGCGAGCCTTCGGACCTGCCAGCTAGATGAGAGCCTGCGCAGCGGGTCTACTTGGGGCCGAGCCGAGCTCGGGGTGCCGATGACGTTCTCAAACCAACCAAACCTATCCCCCATAGGCGAGCCTTCGGACCTGCCAGCTATATGAGAGCCTGCGCAGCGGGTCTACCTGGGGCCGAGCCGAGCTCGGGGTGCCGATGACGTTCTCCAACCAACCAAACCTATCCCCCACAGGCGAGCCTTCGGACCTGCTAGCTAGATGAGAGCCTGCGCAGCGGGTCTACCTGGGGTCAAGCCGAACTCGGGGTGCCGATGATGTTCTCAAACCAACCAAACCTATCCCCCGCAGACGAGCCTTCAGACCTGCCAGCTAGATGAGAGCCTGCGCAGCGGGTCTACTTGGGGCCGAGCCGAGCTCGGGGTGCCGATGAAGATCTCAAACCAACCAACCCTATCCCCCACAGGCGAGCCTTTGGACCTGCCAGCTAGATGAGAGCCTGCGCAGCGGGTCTACCTGGGGCTGAGCCGAGCTCGGGGTGCCTATGAAGATCTCAAACCAAACCTATCCCCTACAGGCGAGCCTTCGGATCTGCGAGCTAGACGAGAGCCTGCGCAGCGGGTCTACCTGGGGCCGAGCCGAGCTCGGGGTGCCGATGACGTTCTCCAACCAACCAAACCTATCCCCCACAAGCGAGCCTTCGGACCTGCCAGCTAGATGAGAGCCTGTGCAGCGGGTCTACCTGGGGCCGAGCCAAGCTCGGGGTGCCGATGACATTCTCAAACCAACCAAACCTACCCCCCACAGGCGAGCCTTCGGACTTGCCAGCTAGATGAGAGCCTGCGCAGCGGGTCTACCTGGGGCCGAGCCGAGCTCGGGGTATTACAAAACACATAATTACGTCATATTATAAAAAATTCGACAATAGTCGAGAGAAAATCAATTGATGTAGTATAATAAGTTTATTTTTGAGATACATGGTTACATCCTTCCCCCTCCACGGGTAGAAGTGTTTTAGGTCATCACCGCTGTAGGTGCGACTTAGGGCCCTCCCTTCCACGTCCTGGAGGTAGTACCCTACTGTTCTGAGGACTTCCTTCATTATGTATGGTCCTTCCCAGTTCGGGTTGAGCTTGCCCACGGGAGCCGACCTTCCTGCCGCGTCAACCTTTCTCAGCACCAGATCCCCTTCAGTAAACTGCTTGACCCTGACATGCTTATCAAAATACTTGGCCATCCGCCGCTTGATCTCTTCTTGCCGGATAGCTGCCACGTCTCGCAGTTCTTGCACCATATCTAGCGAGAGGCATCGCCCCTCCTCATTCTCTAACCTCCAAGTCTCATCTCATTCGCCCGCCCGCGCTATGACCCATGGGACCGAAGCTCGAACTCCACTGGTAGGACTGCCTCACACCCATGAGAAAGCTTGAAGGGGGTCTCACCGGTGGCCGTGTTCGGGGTCGTTCGCAAGGCCCACAGGACCGAGGGGAGCTGCTCCACCCAGTTTCCCTTTAAGTTCTCCACATTTTTCTTTAGTAGGTTCACAATGATTTTGTTCGCCGCTTCCACCTGGCCGTTGCTCCGGGGGTGGTGGACAGAGGCGAATCTGAGGTCTATCCCCAGTTGGGCGCAGAAGATGATGAATTCTTCACTAGCAAACTGGGGGCCGTTATCTGTCACTATTGCTTGAGGCAACCCGTGTCTGCATATGATCTCCCTCCAGATGAAGTTCCTTATGACTTGCGAGGTGACCTTGGCTAGGGCCTTAACCTCCAGCCACTTTGAGAAATAATCGACCATGACCAAGAGGAACCTCCTCTGTCCACCAGCTGGAGGAAAAGGTCCAACTAAATCCATCCCCCAGATGGAAAACGACCACAGTGTCGTGATGCTTCAGAGCCTTTGGGCTGCTAAGAGCTGAAGGGGGGTGCAGAGTTGAAATTTTTGACACCTCCTTGCAAACTCCGCGGCATCCTTCCTTAGGGTGGGCCAGAAGTACCCCTGCCTGACCACCCTTGCCTCCAACATCCTCCCTCCAGAATGACTGCCTCACTTGCCCGAGTGCACCTCCCCCAAGATCTTCGGGATCTCTTCTTCAGTCACACATCTGGCTAGGAGTCCTGACAACATCTTACGATGCAGGCCCCCTTCTATCATTAGGTAGTGAGCTGTCTTGCGCTTGAAGCTTCTCCCGTCATTGGTCCCCTCAGGAAGTTCACCGGTGGTTAAGAAGGTCACCAATAGATCCACCCACGAGGGTCGCCGATCCACCACCATCAACTCTCCTTCATCGATAGCCGGTCGAAATAGCTCCGTCAAGGTCCCTCCTCCCCGAGGTCCAAACTTAGCTAATCAATCGGCAACTATACTTTCTTCCCTTGGAACATGTTGGATGGAGAACGACCGGAACCCACCGATGATCGCCCTTACCTTGGAGAGGTATTTTATGAGGGTAGGCTCCCGAGCCTCAAACTCTCCCCGGATCTGCGACGCGACTACCTTTGAATCGGTGAAGGCCTCCACATCCTGAATCTCAAGCTCCTTTGCCAAGCGAAGGCCGGCGATCACTACCTCATACTCCGCTTGGTTGTTGGTTACCGGAAAATGGTAGGCCACCGCTTGCTCTATCGCGACTCCCTGGGGGCTGACCAGCACCACTCCTCCCCCAAGGGAATGTTTTCCCGAGGCCCCATCGACCATCATCTTCCATGCTTCCCGTGGCTGCTGCTCTCCCTCCTCGACCTCGACAACATAGTCTGCTAGGAAGTCCGCCACTGCCTGCGCTTTGATGGAGAGTCTTGGAACAAAGGAGATGTCGAACTCGCTTAACTCAATAGACCACTTAGTAAGTCTCCCCGAGTGCTCTACTCCTTCGAAGATCTTGCGAAGAGGATGGTCAGTCACCACCCTAATCGAATGTGCTTGAAAGTATGGCCGGAGTTTTCTTGCAGATATGATCAAAGCATAAGCCAGCTTTTCGAGGATGGGGTAGCGGAGCTCTGCTTTCTTCAATATCCGGCTGACGTAGTAGATGGGCAGTTGCTTCTTTCCTTCTTCCCTCACTAGGATGGAGATTACCGTCTCCGCTCCTACTCCAAGGTACAAGGTCAAGTCCTCCCCTTCTTTTGGACTCTGAAGCAGAGGAGCCTGAGAGAGTTGTCTTTTCAGCCCTTGGAAGGCCTCTTCGCACTCGGCGGTCCATTCAAACCTTTGATTCCCTCGCAGCACCTTAAAGAATGAAGAACACTTGTCTCCTGCCCGGGAGAGGAACCTGCTCAGCCCAGCCAGTTTACCTGTCAAGCGCTGGACCTCCTTGGCATCACGAGGTGACTACAAATCCAGGATGGCCTTCACCTTGTCCGGGTTGGGCTCCACCCCTGCCGAAGTCAAGAGATGCCCGAGGAACTTCCCGCGGCTGGCCCCGAAGACACACTTCAAGGGTTCAGCCTCATCTTGAACCTCCTTAAGGTGGCGAACATTTCTTCCAGATCTTTCAGGTGCGAATCTATGCACTTGCTTTTGATCATTAGGTCATCGACGTAGATCTCCAGGTTTCTCACTCTTTGATCTCGGAAGACCCGATCCATCATGCGTTGGTAGGTAGCCCCTGCGTCCTTTAACCCAAAGGGCATCATTTTGTAACTGAAGCACCCCTCCCTCGTGATGAAGGAAACATCCTTGATATCGGGAGGGTGCATCCGGATCTGGTGATAACCTGAAAAAGCATCCAAAAAGCTAATGATAGAAAAACCGACGGCTGAATCAACCAGCGCGTCGATCTGAGGCAGGGGGTAGCAATCCTTAGGGCATGATTTATTTAACAAAGAAAAGTCAATACACATTATCCATTTACCACCCCCTTTTTTAACCATTACCACATTCGAGATCCAGCCCGGATACTGGATCTCTGAGATGAAGCCGGCCTCCAGGAGATTCTTGACCTCTTCGCGGATGGGCTCCTCCAGCTTGGTGGCGATGGCTCTCATATTTTGGCATATGGGGCGAGTGCGGGGGTCCAGGTTCAGGCGATGGCAGGCCACGTCCGCGTCGATGCCTGGCATGTCCGCCGCGCTCCAGGCAAAGATGTCGATGTTGCTTTGAATGCAAGCCCGCACTCGCTCCCGGGCCTCGGGACTCAAGCCCCCGCTGACCCGCACCCTTTGTACCTGCCCTGCACTGGTGAAGACCTCCATCTCCACCACTTCGTCGGCCGGCTCTAGCCGCGACTGCTCCCAGCCGACCCTTGCCTCTTCCTCCAGCTCCAGTTCTCCCCTTTCTACCTCCTCCTCAATCTCCATTACGTCCTCCAGCCCCTCCTGCTGCTGCTCAACTTCCACGCCCCTCCGGGCGTCTCCCTCAGTTCCTCCCGCTTCCTGTTCTTCTACCTCCATTGTTCCTTCCGGGCTCTCGTCCCCCTGTACCTCATACACATCTCCTTCCTACTGCTTCTCAGACTCCTCTCCTCCGACTTCCTCCTCAACTACCTCTCTCGCCTTCTCTAGGCTCACCTCCTCTTCTCCGACTTCCACTTCACGCTCCACCATCTCCACCTCCAACTCCTCTGCCTCTGCCATCCACGATATGGTGTTGACTGCCGTAACGTAGCACTGTCTTGCCACCTTCGGGTCCCCTCTTACCCTGACCTGCACCCCTCCATTATTGAACTTGAGGCACTGATGAAACGAGGAGGGGACGCAGCGAAAGACGCTGATGAGGGGGCGCCCAAAGATGGCGTTATAGCTGCTTGGGGCGTCCACGATCACGAACCTGCAGTTTCGTGACACCCCCCCAACTTCACATGCAACCCTACTCCTCCCTCCACTTCCTTCCTCTCTCCGGAGAACCCAAACAACGACCCGTCCGAGGCCAAGATCCTTTTTCCTTCCACCCTCATTTCATCGAAGGCCTTCTTGAAGATGACATTTACCGAGCTCCCGTTATCCACCAGTATCCTTGAAACTGTGAAGTTCTCCACCGTTGTCTGGATCACCAGGGCGTCACAGAATGGATCCTCATAGTCTGGCATGTCCGCAGACGAGAAAGTGATTTTTTATTTCGGTGGGGGAGCCTGGGAGGTAGAGGCGACCCCCCTTCGGTACATGGTTTGAAGGCTCCCCTTACGGGTTGCCTCAATCCCCACTCCTCCGTGAATCACCCCGATTCCTCCTTGGGTCCCCACATCTACCCGATCTTCACACCTATCTTCCATCTCCCCCGGTTGTACTTCTACGATCCTTACCGGTGGATCCTGCCTCCCTGCTCTTCTGGCTTCCCTCATTTCCAAGAACTCAGGGCAGGTGGCCGTTACGTGGCCCTCCTCCTGGTGGAAGTCACAAAAGAACAACGCCACCCACCCCTTCTTCCTTCTCCTCTCCATCTTCTCCCTCCTCCTCGAGCTCCTCTCCCCGTTCCTCTTCCTCTGTCCACTTCCATGGCCTCTTGCAGTGGTGGGACACGACCCCTTGGCTCCTGCCTCTACGCTGGTTGGTCGAACCTCCTAGGTTCACGTAGGTTATCTCTTCCCTGATAGCCTCCTCCTTGGCCCTGGGGCGACCCTCCTGGGGCCTCCAACCCAACCGGTTGTTAGGCTCCCAGGCCCCCATCCCTGCTGCTGCCCCTGCCTTCGGGGCTCTTCCCTCCTCCTTTCTTCTCTCTATTCCCTCTGCTCCCTTGGCTCCTTCTGCCTTCCCGCTGTAGGCTCCTTCACATCATCCTCCGCCAGCCTTGCCAACTTCTTGGCAAATGCTGGGTTTGCTCTCTCGAAGTCGATCTCCTTTGCCTCCCTCTCCATGAGCTACTCAAAGGAGAGGGGGGCACTCTCTTTAACTCCATACTGAAAAATCCCGGCCTCAGCCCCAGGGTAAAGGCGAGCATCAATGCATACCCTGGGACCTCCTAGACCAGGAGAATCTCTTCTTGGAACCGGTCGACATAGTGGCCCAATGTCTCATCCGGCTTCTGCTTCACTGCAAACATGCATTCCGCCTCCTTTCGCTTCTTCGATTTTGAGAACCTCAACAGAAAACTCCTTCGCAGATCCTCAAAGCAGTAGATCGACCTCGCTGGCAACTGATGGAACCAATCCCGAGCCTTCTCCTTAAACGTGATGACAAATAGCCGACACTTGAAGGAATCCGTCATCTGCCTTATCGAAACGACATCTTCAAACCATTGCACGTGTTGTACAGGGTCATCCTTCCCCGAGTAGTAGGACATGTCAGGCTCCCGGAACCCCTCCGGTACTGGAGCTAAGATGATGAGCTCACTGAACGGGCTCTCGCCTCCTGCCTGGAGAGAGGGCACGTCCCACGGCCTTGGTTGGCTGGCCCGATCCACGAGACCGTGCCCAGGGAAAAGCTCTCGCACTACTGCCTCCCTCTCGCCCAAATCTGTCAATGTTTCCTTGGCCGGGCGCTGGCTCTGGACTGGGAAGAGCTCCCGCGCCGCCACGTCTCTCTCGCCAGCCTCCGCCGGGACCTCCTTCCCAGGGCGCTGTCCAGGGGTGTTCTCGCCTAGGAGCGGGACCTCCTCTATCGGAACCTGAGGTGTAGCCCACTCGCTACTGGCCGAGAAGGCCAAGCTGATCGTCTGCAAGACTTCTCGCCTGAATTCATCTAGCATCCTCTTCATCGCTTCCTCTCCCCGGGTGGGGGAGCCTCCAGAACCAGACCCTTCACCTTCATCTCCAGCCATGGGACAAAACTTAAGGCTTTCTTGTATCGGCTGCTTTCCACGCTCACCGCACCAGAACTGTTGAAGCCAAAAATGACCTCAACGGGAGTTCAAAAACAAGGGTGCAGCCAACACTTACTTCTCTCAAGTCTGAACCCTCGACTAGCTGCAAAGGACCTAAGACTGACCCAAAGCCTCAGCAGGGAGGTCCCACCTCACACCCGGAAGATCTCTGAGAGCTTCCCCTCCAAAGCCAAAAGCTGGGCTAGGAGCTCCTCAGAAAGCACTAGAAGTTAGAAGATAATGAAAAGCCTCCTTTCCAAAGAGCCCTTATGAGTCTATTTATAGTCTTTGCTGCCCTGAGATTATTGAAATGCCCCTAGTTGATCTGCCAATAGCCGAATCCCGCTGTTTTCCTGAGGGTACGGAGGTAATTTCACCCGAGGGTAATTTGGTCATTTTACCCAAGGCCCTGGGCCTCACTCAGCGAGAGCTCTGATCCGAGAGCCCTCTGTCCAGAGCCCGACGCAAGCGGTCTCGCCTGCCTATAGGCGAGAGCTTCTTTAAGACGATCTGGGTGCTAGCGCAAGCGTTCTCGCGTTGGCTTCGTGCGACGATTTGGCTGCGCTCGACTATCTGGGCTCGACGATCGACGAACACGGGGCGCCTTGCAGGCGAGAGCTCCTTTGAGACAGGAGCTTGGCGCTTAGCGCAAGCGCTCCCGCCTACTTGGGCGAGAACTTCTCTGGCTAGCCTAATGGTGACCATTGCGTCTCCTGGTCTGACTCAGCGAATATGAGGTTGTACATTTCCAGTTTACACCTTTCAGTTTGTTACAAAGTTCTTAAAAAACAAAATTACAAAAGTTCAAGAATATTCTAGGAAAGATCTGGCTCTTTGATGACAATGCCTTTTCCAGATTGTATCTTGTGTTTAACTTCAGACACTTTGTCATCAACTATCTTTTTGCCTTTGTCATTCTTGGCTTTAGAGATCTTTTCCTCCTTAAGCCTTTGCCATTCAAAATAGTGATATGACTTGAGAAAGTATTTGCTGAGCTCAACAGAATTAGCTGGGATCTTCTCTATCTTCAGATCATTTCTGAATTTTTGGATGACCTCCTACTACTTTAAGTTCTTGGCCCACTCTTGCTCTGAATACCATTTTCCCCTTTCAATTGCATTATTATTTACTGCTTTCCATGCAGTAAAAATAATTGATATAGATTTTAGGCTCCATTGTTCAAAATCTGGCCTAACTTCTGCTTGTTCCCTGAACTTTTTCTTTAACAACTGAGTTTCCTTTTCTTTTAACATAGCAGAAATATTCATTTCAACCTCCTCACATACTATATTCTGAATTTGACCTGAAGAACTATACATGGATTGGACAGCAGTTTGGATGTCGTCAAAGTGAGCTAGCTTGTACATGAACTGGACAGGATTTTGAATGGCCTCAAAATGAGCTGGTTGACAACCAGACTTAAATGAGAAGAATAAGAATGATCACTCTGTTTTTGTTGTGTTGGTCTCCTTATATAGACTTTGGCAATAGTGACCGGCTGCCCCGGTTAATCCACTGACATCTGTCAGTTATGACAGTTGTCAAAACTTCAAGCTTTGAATTCTGGACTTAGAATAATTTCTATCTGAGAGCTCCTGCATGAAGGTGTTGACACTTCTGTACTTAGATTCTGTTGACACCAGTCCTGGGTGTCGACACTTCAATTATAGGGATGTCGACAACAATCGAGTGTGTCGACACTACTAGCTTCTTGCCTCAACACAACTTATTAAAATGCGTCGACACTAATCTTGAGTGTCGACACGGCTTGCTTCCAGTCTTAACATAACTTGTGTAAAATGTGTCGACACTAGTCCTGAGTGTCGACACATCTTGCTTCCAGTCTCGACATAACTTGAGTAAAATATGTCGACACTAGTCCTGAGTGTCGACACAGTTTGTTTATTGACTAACGGTGTCTACCCAAGTCCTGGGTGTCGACACAGCTTGCTTCCTATCTCGGCACTACTTGAATAAGGGTGTTGACACTAGTACTGAGTGTCGACACGACTTGATTCCTCCTGAGTGTCGAAAAAACTTGATTCCTTGTCTCAGCACTGCTTTTACAAAGGTGCCGACACTTGTCTAGTATCTCGACACTTTTGTACTTAGTTTGTTTTTCTTCAATATATACACTGCACATGTAAACTCAATAATTATCAAATACAAATTTGTGTATTTCATTGAGTTGAAAGGACTTCTCCAAATTAGGTACACAATTCCCAATGTACACAACAAGGACCTAGTATGAAAATGAATAAAGAATGCATTTGAACCGATGGCGACCATGAGGGGGGGGGGGAGGGTAGGTACTGATGGTGGTGTTATATACAATGATGATGGAGAGTGAATGCTTTCAAACCGATTGTGACAGTAAGGGGTAGGACCCCGTATGACGGTGAAGAGAGAATATGTTTGAATCAATGAAAACTGTGTGTGTGTGTGTGGGGGGGGGGGGGGGGGGTGGGTGGGGGTGGGGTGGGGGTGGGGGGCATGCCCTAATGATGACGGGACCTATAATGATAGTGAAGAGAGAATGCGTTCGAACTGAAAGTTGAAGTCAGGGGTAGGATCCCATATATTGATGTAGAGGGAATGCGTTTGATCTGATGGTGACCATGAGGGGGGATGCCCCGATGATGACATGACCTACTATGATGGTGAAGAGCAAACCGATAGTTGTAGTCTGAGGTAGGACCATGCATGATGGTGAAGAGCGAATGCATTTGAGACAGTGACGATCGTGAGGGAGCGGGCCCTGACGGTGGTGTGATTGACTATGACAGTGAAGAATGAATGAGGTTAGAATTAGTTATAACCTAATGCTAACCATGGGGAGTGCGTATTCCTGAAATTGAATGAGGTTAGAATTAGTTATAATATAGTTAATTAAAGTAGATACCCACATGTAAATGCAAACTTGCAGCTCACATTCTTAAGAGGGAAGATTCAAAAACAAATAAACAGAACATAAGTAATAAAAGGGGCTCCTTTCCCCGGCTCTTGCTTTCCTGGATTAAGCCTCCTTAAAACCTTTCGATTAATCATCACGATGCACGATAGTGTCGTTCCAGGGATAGGTCATACTGAATCATCGAGTCGTTCCCTATTCTGGCTAGGCTTATTGCAGATCACAGGAGCGAACTGCCTCCTGGTTGCTACGAACAACTCCTACTCCTCCAGGGGTGGTAAACGTTATTGTCATGTACGAGATGTAGGGAATGGACTTGAATATCGCCTGGAGAGCATGGATGAAGATGGTGTTGTATGCCTAGTCGGACTCCACAACCACAAATGGACGTTGTACGCGACCTGCTTTTGAAACCAGCTCAGAGTGACAAGCAAAATGATTGTTCCATGCACATGGGCGGGGTTGCTATTGAAGCCGTATACTGGTCTCATCATCAGTTTGAGTTACACTTTGAAATCTTCATGTTGCACAGGGTAGACATGAACATGACATCAACAGAGCTTCCATTGTCGATCAACATTCTCTTGAAACGAAAGCTCAGGTTGCCGATTCCCACACTGATGATGAAAGGATTTTTGTGTTATAGGAGCAACCTTTCTAGGTCCTCGTCTCCGAAACTGATAGTGGAGTCCTGATGCACTTGGACTTTTTGATTTTCCTTGCGTTGGGCGTTGGAGTTGACAAAGCTAGAAGGATAGGGGGATATAGCTATAGTCTCTACTTCACCTACCATTTACCTTCCCCCCTGCGAGCCCTAATGCATGTGTGACTAATTTCTTCTAGGTTGGTGCATAGACGATTTATTATGGGCCTGGCCTTACAAAAATCTATTGAGTATGCCTTGACGACCGAGGCACTCGATCTTGTCTTTAAGGCTGAATCACTCCTCAGTGGTGTGTCTAGTTCCTCGATGGAACTCATAGTACTTCAACCGATCTCCTCTAGCATTTAGGGGGAGTTGCCGCAAACTTTGGAGCGCCATGTTGTCTTGCATCGCATTGAGCACATTGACACAAGATATGTTGAAGGATGTGTAATCCTGAGGCGGTCGGGGGCCTTGATCCTTCCGGTGATCAAGACGATGCTCATTATTGTGGCACTCTTCTTGGTATCTAGAGGCCCGCTATCCCCCCTTATTCCTCTTCTGAATTCCTTCGAACTATTGGCGGTGGATCTCAATGGATTTGTCAGCAGCGATTTGAGCTTCGACACGGTGCACGAGATCGGGATAGCTGGACATTGTTTTCCTCATTATTGTTACGTAGAAATCGCTCGGGCGGAGTCCTCCCAGGAAGACTCCTCACAGGAGCTCAGAGTTGACCTCAGAGATTTTCCGCGCCATTATAGTGAAGCGGCGGAATAAATCCTTAAGGGACTCTCCTTCATTTTGGCGGATCCCCGATAGGTGAGATGGGACCCTTACAATCATATGGTTGGCTTTGAACTGATCGACCAACTATGGAGTCAGTTCCACAAAGTTGTCGACGATCACTTCTCTCAGAGAGTGGAACCGGGTTCGTACTTTCCCTACATCGTGGCACAAAAAAACTTGGCATTATAGTTGGTACGGTGCATTATAGATCCTCCAGATATTGGTGAAGTGTTTGATGTGATCCAGGGGATGTCCGTTGCGACATACGATTGAATGCTCGGGAGCTTGAAGTCGTGTGGGATCAGAAGAGCCAGAACCTCGGGCGCTAATGGCGAGCTATGGTAACGGTGTGTACATACGGCTCGCCATCTGACTTGTTCGTACTTTTCAGCGATCACGTTGATAATTTAATCATGAGTGAGCCTTCCAATTTGGTGCCCGAAGCCTGCTGCTTCCGGGCATTGGTTATGATAAACTATGAGTTCTCTGGCCGGCCGGACTGGGCATGTCAAACTGACCGTTTTAGAGAACTCTTCTTCAAAAATATGATGCTCTTGAGCGAAGTGCTTGTTCGGAGTACGATGCAGTGCTGGCGGAGGTAAAATGCCTTGTTTGAGGGCAGGATTAGGAGCTTGTGGCACTCCTTTTTTTCCTTAAGAGCACGAGCATCTTGTCCTGTCTCCCTTCCATTTTGTGTACGCATCCCTCTAATGTTTCCATGGGTGAGATGATGGCCTCTTCCGCGAGAGGCATATTCATGAGCGAGTGAGAGAGAGCTGGATCGACGTGCCCCAAGGACTGATTATTCAGTTGTGCGGGTAGATTTTCTTGCCATTGTTGTTTGTCTAGAGTACAGTCATTAGGCAAGTACTATCATCCGAGTACTTTGCAGAGTTTAGGAACACCTTCCCACAGACGATGCCAATCTGTTCAGGTCACTCTAAGCATTCGTATACCGGTCGAACGAATAGTCTTAGCTCCGGAGCAGGTCTAGCGTTCAAGCAATGTAACGACCTCCCCAACACCATGCTCGAAAGAACGGCCGCCGACACCCTCAGCATCATGCTCAAAAGGGTTCAGCCTCAAATAGTCTGCAGACCATATACCCCAACCCCTCTCCCGGCCCACCGACGGGTTTTTGGAGGCCGCAACCTCCCTTTGATGAGTGAACTCGATAGTTAAATTGTGCCGTACGGGGACTTCCCAGGAGGTCACACATCCCAGTACTATTCTCGCCAAATCACACTTAACTATAAAATACTTTCGCATCTCATCACCAATTGACATGCAACTCAAATGGTGATGAGATGTGAAATAACTTTATAATTAAGCGTGCTAGGGTTGGAGTATCTTTGGGAAGGGTAACCTCGTGGAAATTCCCCATAAGGGCGCTTAACTTGAGTTTATCTCATCAAAAGGAGGCTGCGGCCTCCAACAACCCACCTGTGCATGGTGAGGGGTTAGGGTGAATGATCTGCATACTATTTGAGGCTTAACCCCTTCAAGCGTGGTGCTGGGTGTGCCGACGGTTGTCCTTTCGAGCGTGGTGTTGGGGAGACCGTTACACACTTTTTTGTAATGACCTCCCCAGTACACGACTCGAAAGGATGGTTGCCGACACCCCCAACACCACGCTCGAAAGGGTTAAATCTCAAATAGTCTGTAGACCATGCACCCCAACCCCTCTCCAAGCCCACATGTGGGTTATTGGAAGCCGCAAGCTCCCTTCGATGAGAAGTGATCCAGTTAAGCGCCCTTACGAGAACTTTCCAGAAGGTCACCCATCCTAGGACTATTCCAGCCCGAGCACGCTTAACTATAAAGTTCTTTCACTTCTCATCACCAATTGAGTTGTAGTAGTCCTGGGATGGGTGACCTCAAATAGTTAAGCGTGCTCGGGCTGGAGTAGTTCAGGGATGAGTGACCTCCTGGGAATTTCCCATAGGGGCGCTTAACTAGATTACTTTTCATCGAAGGGAGGCTGCAACTTCCAACAACCCGCCCGTGGGCTTGGAGATCACTTCTCATCGAAGGGAGGTTGTGGCTTCCAACAACCTGTCTGTGGGTTTGAAGAGGGTTTGGAGTGCATGATCTGCAGACTATTTGAGGCTGAACCATTTCGAGCGTAGTGATGGTGGTGCCAACGACCATCCTTTGAGCCGTATACTGGGGAGGCCGTTACAAACAATCACAAAAAATTCGAACAACTGGCGAAGAGACCTTTTTAATGTGGAAATCCCGAAAAGAGTAAAAAATCATGTGGCCAGTTCGATGCCGACCAAATTCCACAAATTATTTGCATGTTACAAGCTACTGCGTTCTCGAGGATGATAGACCATCACTCATTACAATGAATTTAATGGAATACAAAATGAAAACTTTGGGTTTCCCTAGAGTGGAGCTTCTAAGGGGTAGAAGATCTTCGAAGGCCGAATGCGATCTTTAAGTCACATTTGAAGGAGATCTTCAAAAAGGTGAGGGATCTTCAAGGGGAGCTTCAAACTCAGAAGGGATAATTCTGAAGGATCTTCGAAGGAACTCTCTTGGGCTCTGAATGCAAGTTGTCCAAAAATGAATGCTCTTGACTCCTTTAATAGTTTTGGTTTGGTAATTGCGCCATTGTAACCATCATAATAACCAGACAGACGAATCACATTTTCTCGCCCAGGTCGGGCGACCATTTGGCAGCCTGTCCCCTGCCAACAGCTGCCCTAATCAGGGGCGACGTTTCTTTCGCTCAAGATGGGCGGTCGCTTGGCTGTCCGACCTCTATCCGCCATCCCCAATTAGGGGTGTCTTCCCCTTCATCTTGGTCAACCGACCATCTACCGGTGGCCGGTCGAGTTCCTCGGGTCAAACGTGGCTATCGCCGGCCAAGGGTCTCTCCGCCGTCGGCCACCGTCAGCCACCAATGCCATCTTCACCCAACGACACAGCCGTCAAGACCGTCTTCTCCCAATGCCACGACCGCCTTCCCCCAATGGCGCGGACGCCGCCATCATCTTCGGCAAGGCCGAAGTCCGTCGCCGGCCGGGCCACGCCGACCAAATTCTTGGCCGCCGCTAATTCTCCATCGTTCGATCGCGCTCCTGTGATCGCCACGGTCGGTTACATGGGTAACCACCCACGTAACCACACACATTATCTCCCGTAGTGGGGGAAATGCGTAGCGAAAAATAGAATTGATCTGCGTCTAGAAAAATTATTAAATAATATGCGCATAAATACGCCATGAAATCGGCCGAGCGATCATGGTGGTTATGGACCGCAGATAGCCGCATTACTGCCATAAACACCCATGAAGCCTATAAATAGGGCCAAGATCCCCCTTTATTTCTCATTCTCTCCTCGACTGGAAAAGCCTCGAACTGATTTTTCCTCTCTTTCCTCCGTCACCTTCTTCGTTTCCTTCTCCCCTTTGAAGATCTTCAAGCCCCCTTTGAAGATCTCCTTCGTCTTCGAATTCTCCTTCGAAGATCTTCATCCTTTCTTCTCCAGAGGAATTTCCTTCTACGATTTCCTCTCTACTCCTCCACTTTCCCTCTTTGCGTGCTCCCACACATGCTCATCCTTGAGCGCTCCTGCGCACTCCCACATGCATCTCCTACTTGCGCACTTCCACGCACACCGCTTCCTTGCGTGCCTCGCCTCCTTGCACGCTCCTAAAGGCGCCTCTTCCGTGCGCGCTACCGCGTGCTCCGCCTCCTTGCTCGCTTCCACGTGCGCCTATTGCTTGCGTGCTCCCGTGTGCTCCGCCTCCTTGCGCACTCCCACACACACCTCTTCCTTGCGCACTCCCACACACACCTCTTCCTTGCGCACTCCCGCGCTCTCCCACACATGCTTCTTCCTTGCATTCTCCGCCTTCCCATGCACTCCTGCGCTTGCCTCTTCCTTGCGCGCTCCAAAGGGCTCCGCCTCCTTGCGCGCTCCCATGCGCGCCGCCTCCTTGCACGTTCCCACATGCGCTGCTTTCTTGCAAGCTCTCGTGCGCTCTGCTTCCTTGCGCGCTCCCACACATGCCGCTTCCTCGCACGCTCCCTCAAGCTGCGCCTCCTCGTGTTCTCTCGCACGCATCTCTTCCTGCGAGATCTCGTGCGCGCCTCCTCCTAGCACGCTCCCGTGTGTGCCTCTTCTTTGTGCGCTCCTACGCGCCTTGCCTTCTTGTGCACTCACACACGCTCTCTTCCGACAAGCGCCTCTACGTGCGCTCTCATCCAACAAGCACACACTTGTTTTTCATCAGCCAGCGCTCTGCGCGCTCTGCTATCAAGTCAGCTCCAAGCGCACCTCCGCGTGTTCTGCCCTCAAAATCGCTACAAGTGTTCAACGCCTCAGCTCCGCAACGAGACCACAAAGTGTCAACAAGTCAGCTGTTTCCATCTCCTCTACAAGAGACGACCCACAAAAAAATAGGACACGCCAGCCCGTCACTCAAGCTCACAAGCCTCAGTCATCAGAACAAGTACGACAAGTTTCTACCGCCTCCAAGAACTATCAAAAGATTGCAGAATATAACGAGCGCATCGCTCCCCGCCGCACACAAAGAAATAATTTGCTCCGTGAGCGGTGGTCTGTTACCCTCCGATCCTTTCTCTCTCCCCTCAATGATTGTAACGAGAGGCTGTCTGTCGTCCTCAAATTCTAGAAAAAGCCCTGTAACCGCGCTCCGATCTACTTAAAAAATTGTCTTGTCAACTTTTCTCTCATCGATTGTGTGCGTGCTCGACCGCTTCGTGGGCTAAGACGAGCTAAGTTAATCCGGTACGGCCGGGACGTCGAGTTTGACCGCTACAATATTTATGTGTAATTACTTCAAAATTATACCAATCGCCCCGTTGACTTTATGCAACACAATTTTTTTTTATTCTCTATCATTTGAAATTCGTATTTCAGTCCTCCTGCTCTTATTTCCTACTCAAACAAAAATAGTAAAGAAAATTTGTTGGTATTTAAAAAATACTGAATTAAGAAAATATAAAAAATAAAATGTCTAAGTAAAAATAGGGGATTGTTAAAGACAACCCTTATTTGGCTAGTGGCAGCTCGGTGCTAATGACAAACCAAGTTTTTACACAAGCAGACCAATTTGTTAATGACAGCACAATTTTTTAAAAAAAAACATAATTTTTTGAATGAGACAAAATTAAATACTATGATTTGAAGGGAATAAATTTGAAACATAGTAAGTAAATAAAAGATCTTCATGTTCTGCCAAAGCGCACTTGATGGAGTTGCTGGAAATGATGGAGTTGCTGGACTTGATAGAGTTGCTGGAATATGAACCACTGGGTTGGGTCCGACTGGAAGAGGGGGAATCTCATGTCCGGCCATCTACTCCGGCAGCGGGAGAGGGGTTACTGGAGGAGGTCGGGCGGTGATCCAGTTGCTGGAGGAGGTCGGGCGGCGATCTAGTTGTTGGAGGAGGTCGGGCGACAACAGAGCGGAATGCGTCTGCGAAGTAGAGCGGCGGCAGCGGGGGCCCGATTGCTGGAGGCGTTGGAGGAGGTCGGGCGGCTATGGATGAGAGGATTCGGTTGAGCGGCTAGGGCGAGCGGGGGATTTCGGGAAGGAAAGAAGGGGGAATAGGAAAATAAGGGCTGCCATTAGGTTAAATATTACACCTGAAAAAAATAGGATTTAATTGAAAATATTGGGCTGCCACTAGCCAAATAAGGGCTGCCTTTAACAATCCCCTAAAAATATTATATGTAGTGTTTGGCGGACGCTATTATATTCGTGTTGAGGGCAGGCAATGATACTGTAACATTCCCCTCGCGCTATGACATAGGGAAAGAATTAGGTTGCGTTTGGCGCGGCTTATTGCGGCTTATTTGTTCCGATGACGTTGGACAAAAAGCGTCGTTATCATAAGAAATTAGTTCGGGGCATAAAATTTTGGAATGACATTGATATATTTGTCCAACCTCGGCGGAACAAATAAGCAGCGATAAGCCGCGCCAAATGCAGCCTTAGACACTGAATCGAGTTCAAGTGGCGGGGTAGTGACTATTCTGCAATCTTCTTTGTGTGCATGTTTGATACTTTGATGTATCATAGCGAGGCATAGAACTCCGCGGGTTTAACTTGGGTTGTGTTTGAAAGCTCTGGGGATTCTTTGGAACCTCCTCTTTGGAACAACAAAGAGCTTGTCACTGAAGAGATAAACCATCACCGGGACAACATCAAGTTGTTAGCTACAATCATATGTGTGGAGTTTTCTTCCGAGCATCCATAGTGTCAGTGACGGATTCAGAAAATTAATAATGAGGGTGCACAAATTAATAATAGAGGAGGTGCACAATTTTTTTTAAACGCGTCGTTGGGTTTTAAAAATTTTAACATGAGGGACCAGCCATGAACTTTCTTCAACTTTTTTTGAACATTTTCATCTTGTTTCTCCTTCATCTGACAACCGTTTTGACATATAAGTAGTCAAAATTCATTGCCTCGACGAGAAGAATCTAAATACACTAACCATTTTGAAAAATAATGAGGGTGCAGTGTCCCTCAGGCCTCCCTCTAAATCCGCCCCTACATAGTGCCTGAGCAAGCACAAAGCTATCTTTTTATGTACTCTTGATTTGTTTAATGATAATAAAGTAGCTTCTTTTTGTGATATGCAATTATGTGTCCCTTGAAAACGTGCATCTTGGTCACACATGAGATGGAGACCTACCCCAAGCGACATATCTTTAAATTCAAGCATCTGCATTGTCAGTTGAGATAACCTCCCCCCTTGCACGTTGGTTACTTATCCCCGTTTGGCACAACATTATCTCTTGGACTGAGCTGACATACCATCAGAGTTTTTTCCAGACAGGCACATTACATATCTATGTCTCTAAATCTAAGTCTCTACATTATTGGCTGAGATACACTCCTCCCTTTCATGTTGGTTTCTAGTCAATTCAACGCTTCTGGTAAATTAGACTAAACTAGGCAGCCGTAGTCTGTGGAGCAGTCGGGCGCGCACACAGTCACAAAATAAGTAGAATAAGTTTAACGTGGAAAAAAACCACTCAACCGAGTAAAAAAATCACCTGACCGATTTGGTGGCGGCCAAACTTCACTATTGGCGGTAGTTACAGATTGTTGGTGAAATCGATGGAGACAAACTGCTCCTCGTTACAGTTTGGAGATGAGAGAGATGACAAGTGTGGCCGGCGGGTGACATGCTGCCTCACACGAAGCTCAGTTTCTATCACTTTCAGGTGGCGGCGAATGCCCTTAGTGCTGCTTGGTTGTTGAGCACTGCGGTAGGATGCGTAGAAATGCGTTGACGGAAGCTTGCGGGGTACTACACAGGTAAGAGGCCACTAGGAGTGGTCGGCTAAACGTCTTTTTTCCTTAGAGCGTTGTGGACTTAGACGAATTCTCAGGTGGCTTGACGGGAGGAGGAGGCTCATAGGAGGATCTAGATAGAGCTCCGACCTGGGGAAGAAGAAAGCTAGATGGAGAGAAAGTTAGAAATAAGAGGGGGTCTGAGGTCTTATTTATAGGCCTTAGAGATTGTTACGGTAGTTACGCGGGTATTCACACACTGTAACCACCCAAATTACCACGTGCAGACCACATAACGTATAGTTTTGATTATACGTTATTTATATAATATTCTTTGCATGCAGACCACGATTATATGAGTAATCTTCCACATTAACCATGATGATTACATAGGTAATTATGTGGGCGGTTACCAGTGTAACAGACGATGCTGATCGTGATAGGATGATCAAACGATGCAAAGGGGCTGCCATTAATATCTTATGAGTGGCCGACCGACCGCCCTAAGTGGGGGCAGCGGAGGCCGCCCCTTGGGGGTGGCGGCGGCAGCTCCTCAAGGGGGCGGCGGCAGCAGCCCCTAGTGGGGACGGACTTGGGCCCCCCCGAGAGGGGCGGCCGACGCCGTCCCCGCAAGGGGAGAGGGGACATGTCCCCCTCACGGTCCCGCGTGCTCATCAGTGATAGGTTTGATCCTGCATGAGGGCATAATTTTATTTTATTTTATTCGACATGTGTGCTCATCAGTGATAGGTTCGATCCTGCGTGAGGGCATCATTCTTCTTCTTTTCTTATTCCTCTTTTTTTTATTATCAAAGTGATCGTGGTTGCCCCACTCGCCGAGTTGGTCAAATGACAGAGGTGAGGGGACGAAAGCGCGTTTTCCTCTCTCATCATGCACAACTTTTTTTTATAAATAGACACACGCTTTTTTGTACATTCACCTAGCACATTAATTTCCCTTTCCAATCCCGTATTCTCTTGTCCTTTGCACTCACACAACCTACTCGCTGACTATGGGATGTGATGGTGATGTTGTGGATGGTCGGCTCAAGTGTGTGAAGTAGTGTTCCGAGCTTTCGCTTCACGATGGGCACGTGCCTGAGGCGTAATACCTTACCTTCATGACCGATTACCTTCCGCCCGGATTCATTGCTTGCTGCGTCGAAAAGGCGAGGCGATAACACTTTCTACCAAGACAAGCTCGCCTTCCACATCTCGCATATTGAGGTGGGCTTGCGTCTTCCATTATGGCCAAAAGTCCTCCAAAATTCAAGACGAACGTGATTGCGATGCTAGTGGCATTCATGTGCTATTTATGCGAGGAGGGGATCAAATTTAAACTCACCATATTTCACAAGTTGTTTATATATAGAGCAACTGATGATGGGGTCTCCTTCCTTACCGGCTCGCAGTTAAAAGTATACGAGACCGCCAACAAAGTCCATCACTAGATGGACAAGTTAGTTTTTACTAAGGGGAACCTCGACAATATACCTTACTCGTCGATTCAGCAGGGTGAGATAACGTTTCATGCCCCCACGTGTGGAAGGCCAGGACGCAACCCTCCACAAGTTCTTCCTGGGAAATAACTTTGAGGTCGCCTATCTGCGGTGAAACATCGACTCGCTCCCCAGGGTATTGTCAGGAGACGGTGTGATCCCGCCTCTTCCTGCTTAGATTTCTCTCTTTACAACCTTCAGCTCCTTTTTAATCTTTATGATTGCATTGACCCGGGGGAGCGTATGATCCCGATAAATCCCTCCCATGCGAGTGCTATGGCCCCTACTTCCGAGCTCACGCTGGACAAGGCTACCGCAGCCGCCTGCAGTAGCGAACCAGGAACATCCTCCTCTTGCGACAGTAAGAAGAGGAACCTTGTGGTTAACCTCGACCCCCAACCATCCCTCACTCCTTCAAACACTACAACAATTCGTCTTATGGCGACATTTTTTTATGCCTTTAGTGATGATTTCAAAGCGTCACGATAGTTTTTTGTGACGTTTATAAAAACGTCACTAAATCGTCACGATTGCGCATGTCGCTGTAGCACCTTGCGACGCTTTCAAAAAAAACGTCGCGATTGGCAGTTACTCTACGGTGACAGTTTTGTCAAAAAAACGTCATGATTGACAGTTACTCTACGGTGACATTTTTCAAAAAAAACGTCATGATTGGCAATTGTTTTACCGCGACACTTTCAAAAACGTCATTATAAGCTCAAGAATATGCAAAAAAAAACGTCATTATAAGCTTTTAACTCTATCACAATATTTTATGCAAAATATTGCATTAATATTGGAACTGTTAGATTAAAATAATAAATATTACAACTAGAACATTCAAGAATGTACTAGTTTCAAATAGTCGAGATTTCAAAATAATTGAAGCTCAATCAATGAACCTTCAATACTTACATTGAGTTAATCAATAAATATTACTTTTATATTTTTACATCAATATAATTACAAATCTTTACATAATTTTCATAAACACAAAAAAACTTGCGACCCCGCATCTCCGATAGTTATGAGTCTCGTCCAACCATTGAAGTGTATTTTATAGCTCAAGTATATATTCTCATCAGCACCAATTAACCGATCAATACCTGTACGAATATGTGAATGAATTCAAACTAAAGTCAAGTTAATCAATATTATAATGAATTTAATAGAAAATAATCAATATCAACATAAGAATCATTTAAAAAGTGTATGGTCCTAAATGCTAACCTCCATCATGAATGTGAGGCCAATACAACCACCAGCTAGCAAAATGTTTTTTTGGATGGCCCTGCATGATGATAGGGACAAACTATAAGTGAGGTGGATGACATGTAATCTAATAATTTTAATAGAGATCAAACAAAAATCAATGTGTAATTGATTTTTTGCACATCTTTAAAAGAGATTTTTCAAATTACGATAGCCATTTCAAAACCTATGTGATGCCATCAAAAAATTAGGAGTTTTGATCTGGTTAACAGCATGTAAAGTTTCTCATTCAAGCCATTTCAAATTATGACAACGTATATGTGATGCCTCCAAAATTAGGCGTTTTGATACATCGTATATGTGATGCTATCAAAAATATGTCCAAGTTTATACCTGATAAAAAACTTAACGACAACAGTGAACCAAAGTTGATAGACAGCTGGAATATAACTTATTAGACAGCACGGAAGAACAAAAAGCTAGAGCATAAAACCAAAGAGCAGATTGTATGGATCTGTTGTTTGGTAACTTCAAATGCAGAGAATAGAGAGGATTGGGAAAGTGCAAATCAAGAGAGGAGCACAAAAACTAAATCTGAACACAAAATCAAAAGCAACACAAAATTAAGTAAAACTTCAAATGCAGAGAAGATTTTAGAGGTCCATTAGAGAGAGAGAGAGAGAGAGAGAGAGAGAGAGAGAGAGAGAGAGAGAATACTGCAGTGAACTGCAAACTGCATTCCATTTGTAATCCTTTTAGGCTACCTTTGTCACGGTGGTAGTGGTCATGAACCCATGGGCAAAAGCTAGAGCACAAAACCAAAGAGTAGAGAATAGATAGGATAGCTCTGCTTGGGAAAACATTTAGTCCAGCCCATGTAAACCTTTAGGCTACCTTTTGTCACGGTGGTGGCGGTCATGAACCCATGGAGAACACTGAAGAACAAAGTTAGAGCAGAAAACCAAAGAGTGTAGAATAGCGAGGGTTAGGAAAAACAAAAACTGAACCAAATTGTAAAACCAAAAAAAAAAAACAGAGCAATGGGCGAGCTTTGCCTGAGTCAAACCGAAGAAGAAGAAGGAAGAGGGCTTGCCGCTAACAGATGAAGAAAACAGCTTAACCCAAGAAGAGGAAAAGATGCGAACTTTGCCTCTATCTGAGGCGAGATTTGTCGCTGCCTAAGGCGAGCTTTGCTGATGGAGCTTTGCCGCTGACTGAGAACGGGAGAGGGGGTGTGAAAAACGTAGAGAGAACACGGGAGGAGATGTGCTTTCGGCGGGGGTCGTGGGAGGAGATGTGCTTTCGGCGGGGATGGCAGTCGAGGAGCCGAGAAATGAAAAAGCTTCCTGGATAAATGCTGGCAGGAGGAGTTGATGGAGGTGTCTGATTAGGGGTGAGGCAGGTTTGCTGAAATGATGAAGTAAAGTATGGGGGCACGGGTAGAAAAGATGTAGGGAGGCGGGATGTGTTGTGTCCTAAATTAAGTCCAAATTTTTATAATTAAGCTCTGTGTCTGGCAAAATATCACATGCCCTTAAGTTAAAGCCCAAAATATATTTTAATGAGGGTATTTTGGGATTTAAAAGTTATACCATGAGGTGTTTAGGAGTTTCCTTATAGTATAAAGATATATAATAATATTATTATTATATTAAAAACATTAATTTATTCATTCAATGCTCCTATATCGCTCTATGGGACTCAGAAATTGTCCCAAATGAGCTCCTTTCACCATCTCGCTAAGACGCATCCACTAGAATGATCCAATGTCGATTCCGAGTTCGTTGCTCAAATCATGTTCTCGGAGAGTTCGCGGCCTAATTTAACTTAAATGTCAAAACTGCCCAAAGGACGTAGGAATCACGAACGATCGGCTCCGTTGGACTCGTTATATTACTAACTATGAGTCTAACAAAAACTGACTATGGTCGAATCCGAGATTGTAGCTTGATATTCAGAGTAAATCAACTGTAATATTTCACCGGACCAATAAAGTCGCACTGATCCTAAATAGGCTCACCAAAAAAAGGATTGATTGAACAAGTTAGGTCCCCTATGGGTTGAATATATCGGGTCAGAATTTGGGATATTACACAAACATTCATTGAAGATCTTATGTTTTGATGACGTTTTTTAAAATAATCGTCACAAAAGATAAATATATGTGTTGACGTTTTTATGAAAACCATGGGCAATGCTAAATTTTGTATTGGTGACGTTTTTGAAAAAAAAACATCGCTAAATTAAAAACTAACAGCGACGCTTTAAAAAACGTCGCAATAAAACGTCACTGTAAAGCCAATATCTTGTAGTGAAAGAAGTTAAAGATGACCACAACGAGAAAGGAAAAGCTTCCCGAGAAGGTTCACCAGAAGAAAGAGCCAGCAGAGAAAGACGACGCAGGACCCCACACTGGGATGGAGGCGAGGGCTCGCGAGGTAGGCGTGCTAACCTCGCACCCCAACTTTACCTTGGGGCAGAAATCCGTAGACGACGCCAACGAACCCTTGTTCATCTAGGACGATGCGACAATCCAGATCTCAGTCTCCATCCTGCTTCCATCTTGGACCAAGAAGGGCCCCACGCACGCATGCCTACGCCTTAACCTTTGGCTTATATGGCTAAGAGGATGTTCTATGAGAGTGCGTGAGCGCAGCTTCGTGTTGTGGAGATCGCACATGTCCTTGCGCCACAGCCTTAGTCTCTCCCGAAAATGGGTCATGAAAGTTTTTGTTTCAAGAGTAGCTATACACCTAGAGGAGGGGGGGGGGGTGAATAGGTCTTATAGTCTTTTTAAACAACCTTTAACTTTGGTGAGTTGTGTGTTTGATTATTATGTTAGCTTTCAAGAACAAGAACAACACACCAGATTTTATAGTGGTTCCCTAAGGTATGGGTACATCCACTTTCTCTCCCACCTTTCTAACAGTGTGTTTGACAAGACAATCTCCTCCAAACTCGACTCAAGCTTACAACACAGATCCCTCAGGATCTCTCAGTTTTCCTCTAAGCCCTACCTCAGGCCACAACCCTACAAACTCTGAGTAATCTTTACTCCTACAGCTCAGTGACCCTCCAGATCACCTACCTCAGGCTTGTCAAAAAGCTCTACAACTCAGGCTAGGAGGATAGCCTTACACTCAGAGATAATGAATCTCTTACCTCAGATCTTGATCAAGATCCTACCTCAGGCACACAAGCCCTACCTCAGATCCTCAATAGGATCCTACACTTAAGCCTTTATAAATTTTAGGCTTACAACTCAGATCACTGATGATCCTACAGAAGGAGTAAATGGTTGATGATGATTGACTCCAGAGAAATGGTTCTCCGAGTCTTCTTTTTGAACTGAGTAAACTCAGTCCTAGCTTCTTCACAACACCAAGATAGTTGATCTTCAGGATGTTTCTGCTTGTGCTGAGAAGACAACTACAGAGCACTATTTCTTCAAGCCATTGATGTAGTAGAAATGAGTGCAGTGGCCTTGAAGATGAACAACAACTAAAGTTCTCTCTGCTCCTTCTTCTTACACAGAGAAATAAGTTCAATGTTATTGCTGTTGAAGACTTTGTGATTTTTCAGTTCTTTGTATTTTTCAAACAGTCAGGGTTTTCTGTATTTTCAGCCCCTTCTGTAAATCCCCGTTTCAAGGATCTTCTTGCTTGTGGAGAAGATGGAGCCAGTTACAATCCAGAGAAAAAGCTTCTTTTTAATATCTCTGTAAGGTTCACTCTATCTCTCGCCGTCCAACGACTCTTTCCTCAGTATGGGCAAGTCGAAATTGGTAATTGCCAGACAACTTTTGCTTTAATTGATGTACTAAAGGCATACGTCACCTTTTGTCATTTAGCGCGCAAGTTCCGCAACATTTGAATTTTGGATGACATCAGCATGACCAAGTGCCTGGGGACTTAGCAATTTTCAGTCAATCTGCATAGGCATTGAGTGAGGCCATGTCACTCAACGTAGAAATACTTGGCAGAAAATCTGTATCTTGAGGCGTTGAGTGAACCTTCAACACTCAACGCATTTGACTTTTACAGCCTAACTGATAAGGCATTTAGTGAGCCTTCATCACTCAACGCATTTGGACTTGGTAGAATTTTTCTATATGAAGGGGTTGCGTGAAGATTCTACACTCAACGCTTTCTGACTTTACTGAATTTCTTGATGTGGCATTGAGTGATCCTTCATCACTCAACGCTTCTGTACTTAAACAGAAATCCTTTTTGTACTCAATGCTTCTGTTCTTAGACAGATTTCAAGTCTGCAATACTAAGGCTTTGACTGCTGGATCTCCTACCAACACTTTTAGACTCATGGCGTTGAGTGAAGTGAGTTCACTCAATGCTTCTGGACTTAGTCTGTTTTCTACTTATCCAGCATCCTGTCTTGAGTCTAACTATCATTGTGACCCAGACAACCTGTCTAATCAATATAACAGTATACACCTTGCATATAATGAACTTTGAACATATATTAGATACAAACATGTGTATACCATTGACCTATGAGTCTTCTTCAAATCTAGGATGTTGTGATCAATGGACCCAACAGGTCGCCACAAAGAATGTGTGGAGCTTGTTGTGGACGAAGCTAAGGACATGCAGTTGAAGCTGGGTTTTACTGAGAAGCTTCTTGCCTATACATCTGATGGGGTGGTAAGTTCCGCTCACTTAAAATGTTTTTGTGTTTTTGCTTTTTCCTTTTTCTAAGGTGCTTTTTGTAGGGTCCTCGTAGGATACAGAGACAACTGAGTGGATGTGCTCGCAGATAGTTGACATGAAGGAGAGGTCAAGGGACTAAAGGCACAACTGGCCAAAGTTCCAGCGACTGTGCTATCTGCGAGTCGCCGTGAGTCTTTCGGTCGAGGGGGCAAGCTGCAACAACATACTACGGGCGAGCTAAAGGAGATGTGAAGGTTCGTTGCCATCAAATCCATCGAGCACGTGCTCTTGATGATGCATGACCTCAATATACTGCGAGAAGGGTGCACAGATGTCACCGTAGAGCTGTTGGTCCCGGAGTTGTTTCTTCCAGCATGCCCGAAAGATTCTTTATCAAATGATGACTTCGGCTCACTCAACGACGAAGTTGACGGTGGGCTAGATGATCAAGCCTACATACCCTCAGGCTAACGAGCTTTCACATAACTTTTTGATTTTTAGATCACGCGAGGGTGTGGCCCAAGCATAATGTAAGAACTCCTGGATTGGATGAAAAGTGATATTTACTCATATATTTTTTTGGATTAAGTTTTATTATTTCCTTTTATCTGTGCACACACTTAGTTTAGATAGCGACTCGCTCTACCCCTTAGGCTCGCCGAATGGAGGCCATTAAGTTTTAGATCGCTTTCAAGATGCCTGATATTTTGTATATACACCTCGCTAGGATTAAGCCCTACATCTCCAGCTCTCGCTAGTTGACTATGCTCTTAGTGTACTCGCGTCACCTCAGTGTGATCGAGAGAGAGAGAGAGAGAGAGATAGAGAGAGAGAGAGAGAGTACATCGCCATGCGACCTGTGGGCTTTCTTGGGAGTAGGCGAGTTGTTTCCTAGTGAGGATGGGCGAGTCCAATCACACTCTCCCCCTACTCAACTTTCAATTGACTTTTCTTTCCTATCCCCTGAGAGATCTACCTTCCCCCCCGCCCCCCGGCTAGTTAGAGCTCGGATGGCGGAATCTTTTCAGGGGCTTATCATCGCAACCACTTTACAGATCAACCTGCCTCCCAAAAGATTAACCTGTCTCGCCGGCTAGCGAGAGCCCAAACGTCAAATCATCTCGGGGGCTCTATATTATAAATAATAACCTACCTCCTGATAACCTGCCTCCAGAGAGATCAACCTTCCCCACCGACTAGTGAGAGCCTGTACGACAGAATCATCTTAGGGTCTCTATATCACAAACAACAACCTGCCTCCCAAGAGATCAACCTGCCCCATCCGTTACTGAGATCCCAGATGACAAAATCATCTCGGGTAATCTATCTCATAAACAAATACGTCTAAACATATTTATTCTGTTTAGACTTATACCTGTCATTGCTGTTGAAGCTTCTCTTATGATGATCACCATCACGTAGTGATCTTCTATTATCAGATAAGGAGGGCTGATTCTTTATTTGCCTCCTCTTGCCGAGCAACCTCTTAAATTTTCTATATAGTAAGGAGAACTCTCCATCAGACATTCAGAACTAGAGGAGCTTGGCTCTGAATCTTCATAATCAACAGAGGCATGTGTCCTAGCTGGTGACACATCTCTCACTTTTCTTGTCCCTTCAGCCTTTAGTGCTACAGATCTATCTCTGACTGATGTATTGCTTCCATCATATTCTGCCTTTCTAATATTGAGTTTCAGATCATGGGATAGCAGCTTCCTGAACAAGATCTATGGCTCCATTATAGCCATTTTGCCAAATTCCCTGATAACAACTACCTTAGTATCTCATTCTTTTATCAGAGATCTCAGGAATTTGTCATTAAGCTCACTATTGGTAAACTCTCGATCATAATTTCTTAGGCCATTGACGATCTTGAAAAACTTCTCGTAGTAGTCAGCAATAATATCCATCTTGTCTTGCTTGAAGGCTTTATATTCCTGATTTAGCAGAAATCTCTGATCATCCCTTACTTCTTCCGTTCCTTCTATACAAATAATTAGAGATTGCCACATCTCATTTACAGACTTACAGTGGATTAAGTTTTGCAATATAGAATCGTCCACCGCACTGGCAATGTTGTTCCTTGCCTTCTTGTCCAGAGAAACGAGTGCTATCTCATCTTTGTTCAAATCTATTACCTTTTAGGAACCATCAGATTTGGATCAATGGTTGACGAAGTTATGGTAACATGCAGGCCTTTTTCACCAATGATGAAGATTCTGGGGTCAGAAGCTTCCATGAATAATTTTACCCTTTCCTTCCACATGGGGAAATTCTCGTTGGTGCACACTGACAACTTCGTCGAGGACAAATCCTTGCTCATGTCCATTTCTCTTTTAACAACTAGATTAGGATCTGTTCAATGTATTTACCTTTTAATGAACAACCTGACTCTGATACCCATTGAAAGTATATAATTGTCAACCTAAATCACCTAGGGGGGGGGGGGTGAATAGGTGAATCCTGCAGCTTTTAGCAAAATAAAAATCGAGTAAAAATAAAGCACACAGAATAAGAGAATAAACACATCACAGACACAATGATTTATAGTGGTTCCCTAAGTTGGGTACGTCCACTATCCCACCTTGGCTATCTAGCACTTCGGGCTAGACTCAGCTACTTCACCAAAACTCAAATTAATAATATTCTTACAACTCAGAGTCTCCCACTCCTACAAACTCGGAGAACAACTTCCCCTACACTCAATCTTTCACCTAGGATCTACAAAAGAAATTCAGAAGAACAAACTTCCTACAAAGCAATAAGAAAAATCTTGTTTGAAAAGAGAACTCCTTTTCTCAGATCTGAAAATAGTTCTTCGTAGCTAGAAAGTTTTGACTGAATTCTTGAAGAAGAAGAAGAAGAAGAATCTGAATTTACTGTACGGATCGGATCTGAGAAACGATTGATCTCTGAATGAATGTAAATCTGAAATCTTGAGATCGATCGTGTCCTTTCTTTCCAAGAGGAATCGCAGATCGGGAGAGTAGTCAGCGACAAAGTTCTTCGAAAAAACTTGATTTGAAATCCCGATCATTTTTTGGCAATAAGTGTAACATCCCTCGGACAACTAGACCCCTAGGAGTGGTTTTGTCATGACTAGGTCATGACAAAACCTTTGGAAGCCCAAGAAGACCTAGGAATGTATGAGGGATCACTATGATCTGCAAACAATAGATTTCTAAACACTAGGTTGGGATGATCTAGGGGCTTCACCATGACTCCAAGATTCCACCACAACCTCACCAATATGTTGAAGGCCCTAAGAGTCCATTGGAGTCAACTCTGGGTGGCCAAGATGACCCAGGACCAACCTAGCCCTAAAGTCGTCAAGTGCCCTAACTAAGGGGCAAGTGACCTTCAGTGTGCAAATTTAACCCTACACAACCCTTCCTAGACCTTAAGGGAAGCCAAGGGGTCACCAAGGACCCCTTGGGGTCAACCCAAATGGTCATGTTGACCAAAGTCAACCCTAGCCCTAAAGTGGTCAGAGTGCCCTAACTAAGGGGCAAGTGACCTTCAGTGTGCAAAGTTAACCCTATACAACCCTTCCTAGACCTTAAGGGAAGCCAAGGGGTCACCAAGGACCACTTGGGGCCAACCCAAATGGTCATGTTGACCAAAGTCAACTCTAGCCTTAACTTTGTCAAAGTACCCTTCCTAAGGGTCAAACGACCCCCAAAGTGCCAAGACAACCCTACCCAACCCAACCTAGACCCTAGGGGAGTCTAATGGGTCACCAAGGACCCATTGGGGTCAACCCAAAAGGTCAAAATGACCAAGGTCAACCCTAGTCTAGTTTAGGTCAACTTAGCCAAAATGGGCTAACCCAAGCTCAAGCCCCTTTTCATTTGGGCTACCCACCTCTTAATTGAGGATGATATGATTTAGTGGGCTGCAAATAGCTTAAATGGATGACCAAGTCAGCCTTGGTGACTAGGAGAGAGAGAGAACTCCACCTCACCCTTAATGGAGGAAGAGAGAGAGAGAGAGAGAGGAAGAAGCCATTCATGGCTTAGGGAGGCCAAGGGCCACCTTTAATGGCTGGATTCAACTCCTCTGGAGAAGAGGAGGAGTTTCCAGCCATTTCCCGGCCACGCCAAGCCAGGTTCACCCCCCACCACCATGGCTGAGAATGGCCCTTAATGGCCATTAATGGCCATTCAACCCACACTCTTCCCCTACCCCGTTTGGGTGTTTTAAAAGCATCACTGGGCACCAAGGAGTCATTTCCACCCTTCCCCCGACAGTTTCAAGCTTGTCCACTGTGCTGTTGCAGAATTCCGGTGACATCACCACTGCTAATGGCAACCCCGTGATCGGCTCGACTCCAGACCACCACAAAGGTCCTCCCTTGCTCCTCCTTTTATGGGTAGATCTTCGGAATCAATAGGGACAAGAATCAGGCTCAATTGAGCCCGATCGTGTGGAGAAATTTCGTGGTTTTGGGGTGAAATTCATCTTGTCGGGATTGCCAGAAATGGCCCCTCCGGCGGCTGTGCCGCCGTCTGGCAATAGCCACCACCTCGACGGAGGTGGTGGTGGCGGTGGCCGGCCGGGGAGGTGGCTGGTTGGCCGGCGGCAGCGCTTGGAAGGTGCTCCAGGAAGATGCAATCGGGGCCGTCGACTAGAGGTAGAAGATGACCCAGCGTCGTCCGATCTTGCGCCAAGATTCGTGCGGGATTAAATACAATCAAACTATAGCTTTTGTATTATTCTATCACACAATTTGTAGTGTTTTAAATTAAATTTTAAAAATACCTAGATGCTTAATCAGAGAAAGTGGTCAATATCAAAGTTGTATCCCTAGGGGTGTACTTTAATTTAAAATTGGTTTGAACTAATTTGGATGTTTGGTTTGACCAGGGCACTCATTTTGGTGATGTCTATACATAGGTTTAGCCAGAGACTAAAATGAGTGCCCCTACTTCATCTCTTGTCCAAATGACCTGAAATTTGGACAAAGAGTCATTCTAACCTATACCTAGGTTTTATCCAAAGATGAGAATTTTTGTAGATACTTGTTCTATAGTTTTTGAAAAAATTTAATAAATCATGTACAAATTAATTTGGTGTCTTAAACACCTCAAAAACCCCCAAAAGTTTTGGTGGGTGATCTTGAGGAATATTATAGGGCTCTGGTAAAATTTCACCCCTTTTTGGGTTTTATTTGATATGGTAATTGTGTAGCCAAAGGTTGACCCTTTTATGTTAAATTAGGGCTAAGTGCCCTAAGTGCTCTTGAGTTGGCCAACCTCACCCAAAGGTGATGGATCTTGGCACTCAGCTATATTAGCACACAAAATACCCCCTCCGCTGTTATTGGGTGGAAGTTGAAGGGTAGAGCCCTAGGACACTAGGGTAGGTCCTATGTGTGCAAACCTAGGGTTTGAAGGTCAAGGGGTCAAGTGACCTTGAAATGACTTGAAACTTGGTGGAGAGGACTTTAGGGTTGTCAAGGTCCTCTGGTAAAAATATCATGAGATTTAGAGGCTGATAAACTCCCCAAAACCTTAACCCTAGTTTAGGGCACAAACTTTATACATGTAAAATAAGCCATCAAGACTTTATGAAAAGTTGTGAAACTTGGGTAGTGTAGTCATAGAGTTAATATGAGCTCCTGGTAATTTTATTGGAATTTTTGGAACAATAATTTTAGTACTTCCTCTGTAATACATGAATTTGCCCTTGATAGTCATTTGTTTATTATAATCTCACTGTTCATTGGAAAATTATGTAAATTGGACAGAGGGTGTTTTAGGTCATTATACTCATACGAATTTTATTATAATTTTTAGTTGTATATTCTCAGTACTTACTTCACAAGCTTATAATTATGCAATTATGTTCAAAAATAGATTCACAAGCTCAATGATGGTTAAAAATTATGAAACTTATGCAAAAGTGTACTTAGGTCATTATACTCATGAGGAAATTTTATCATAATTATTAGATGAATATTTTCAGTAGTTGTTTCATTAATTTATGAAAGAGGAGTATTGTTCTAAATTAAAAATAAAGTTCATTATTCACTGAAAAGCTTGGAAACTTGGTCATGAGTGTTTTTAGGACATATTGGTCATGATTGAATTTTCTTATACTTTTTGGAAGCCTATTTGCAGCACTTATTTCTTTAATTATTAACTATGTGTTTATATTTGAAATTTTGGATCAGAGGCCTAAACCTTGCAAAAAAAATTAGTAGACTTTAATTTACTGTCAATTAGCTGCCTATTATTTATCATAATTTTGTGGAGCATTGTGTATGATTGTAAAGGTCACTTCATATTCAAAACTAGGGTATTTTGATTTTTAGGGAAAATAAATAAAATATCAGGTAAATTAAGGAAATTTCCAAGTTTCTGGATTTAGTCTATAAATGACATGATAGACCTCCATTAATTATCGTAGGGTGTTGGGATGAGAATTTAGGGTACCTCCTGTCATGTACATCATATAACATAAGATGGTCTGCATGTAGTAAATCTGCAGAAGATCTGATAGTAATTTATTTGAGCAAATGGATTTGGGTTAGTGGCTTACCGATTGGGGTGAAGTGAAATTGAGTATATCAATGGAAGTTGGGATGGGTGGTTTGTTGTGTTGTCTAAGATTAGGTGGTGCTCGGGATCGACGAAAGATCGGCTTTCCTATGGAGGGAGAGAGAAGGTCAAAACACACTAGGGTTAGATCCAGAGTAATATTAATGCGATCAGGAGTTTGGTATTAACAAATAATAGTAAGTGCCTTGCGAAAGGGAGCTGTGGGCTTCAGCCCATCGCAGTTCCTAGTTCCCTCGAGAACCCTTCACGGGGTATGCCTTGGGCAGTTCTGGGCTAACCTAAACTGTAGGCAAAATAAACTGCAAGAGTAACTAGCATAACTAGGGATTCACTTTCACTCACCTCGATGTCTCAGGATGTTTGGTTGGGTCACACGGGCAGTAGGCTCGGTGGTTTTAATGATGGGCAGGTTTGCCCGATGAGCTTTGGCTCGGTTGTTGATTGTTATGGACGGGATGGTCCGGGGAGCTTTGGTTCGGTAGCTAATACATAAGGTTGCGTCTTCGGTATTGGAGGGTCGATGCATTGAAGCCAATACGTTGGCTCGGCAAGTATGGTTTTGCACTTCGCCAAGATAAGTCCGGTGGACTTGCTGGCAAAGAGTGCGCAGGAGCTCCGCTTAGTTCACTAGCATCTAGGCGTACGATCGGTCTGACTGGTAGTGCAATTACCGGTTTAGAGGTGGATGAGGCCCAACCCATCGCTTCCGTTTGCCACTACGGAGGTATCCTGGGAGGTTAGGCTCCAGAAAGGGGAATTAAAGTTCTGTGTGCACGGAGTCGGGTGGGGTGTGTTGCACTTGCATGTTCGCATCATGACATACTTGCATGTCATAACATCATCATTGCATATAACCCCTGAAACCTATTGTATAAAGTGGTATGAGACGCTTTATACAATAGGCCCTGCGAAACGACCCCTTAGTTTATAAGCTTGCTTGAGCATGCTTATAAGTTAAGGTTATTACTCTTTGGATATATATATTGCTTGCTTGAAAAACGACACCCCAACGTATAAATCGGTATGCGACTTTTTATGCGATGAGAGCCTTGCAAAAGATCCCTTAACTTATAAGTTTGTATGGACATTCATATAAGTTAAGGTTACTTGTTTCTTAGTTTACCTTTCATTTACTAATGCTTACATATACTCGTTCTGTTTATATACTCATGATAGATTAGTTCCACCGTCACCTGTTTTGTTTATTATCCACCTTCAGAGCTTCCCTTTCCTCCTCTCCGCAAGGTGCCTAGGAGCCATGGGGTAGGGGTAGGGGTAGGGGATGATAGGACTTAGTATCTAAGACTAACAGTTTTCGAACCACATCATTTTAGGGGACCGTGGAGCCCAGCATGGAGTAGCAGCCCCGAAGGTCGGCACGCTTGGAGATGGGACAATCTAGTACCGAAGTTCAGACAGCTGAGACTGTGAGTCCCGATCACTAGTAGTTGTTTTAGTTTTGCTTCCGCGATGAGAGATATGTAGTGAGGACATTGATGTACCAGACATGAGCCCTATTTTCAGTACCTTTACTATTACTGTGGACTCTCCCTTCGTGGAGATTATTTATATATATGTGATCTCTGTGGACATTTGTTAGAGTTTTTGTTTCATTTACTCTCTCTGTTGAAGCAAAAAATGGCTTCTGTGGAGTTCGGGGTCCCAAAAGAGGGGTGACGCGCACCTACTACTTTTAAGGGGGGGGGGGGGTCTTCAAGAGAACGATCTAGGCACAAGATTAGGAACACAAGGGACAGACCCAAGGTCTCAGCGTGGAGGACCCACCGCATACCCGAAAGACTAACAAACTATTCCCCTCCCAAGCCAAAGGCTGAGCTAAGACACCTTCGGAGGGCGCTCTCGGCCGACCGGAATATCTAAGGAGGATCTCGAGATCGACTCTCTCCTATCCAGATGTGTCACCTTGGGTCTACACAAAATGCTCCTCACCCGCCCTACTGATGGCACAAACTCGCCGAGTAACTCCACGACACGCTGCCCAAACTGGGCTACGAACAGCGTAACTCCGCTGTCCTAAAAGGCTGTCAACAGGCCATGAGGGGCTTCCCGACAACTATGCCTCGGGGCCCCCACGGGGCGAGCGGTTCACGAGAACACCGCCCGCCTAATACGAAGAAGAAAGCTACACATCCACAGAGCATCACAGATATTAAAAGAATATTACAGGAATATGAATTCCATACTTCGGCACGCAGGCCGACAATATAAGGAAAAATAGGCCTCCGAGGGCCGGCACCAGCTTGGGCTTAAGCCCGCTACTCCCCGCTTGGTACTGCAACACATGTACACCAACGTCTCGACAAGCGGCGGTCAGCTAAACGCCAGTCGGCTAACATAAGCTGGCCAAATATATTGCACACACCCCTTTCTTGGGGGCTGTGACGCGCATTCCCTGCAAACGGATAATATACAACTTCCTCGGAGTCTTCTCCGGGAACCCCAGAACATCACCAATCCGACTCACACGTCCGGATGGGCTTCACACAGCATGCCTAAACCCGTACTCACGCTTCCGGGTGCTAACACAGTTAATAGCAGGGACGTACACGTCAACCCGTCGGAGAGCTCCCTTCCTCCACCCGTTGGTGGAGAGGGGCTTCCATGCAAATATGGAAAATGAGGGCTTCACCTGCCCAAGTAGAAACATCGTTACCCTTGATGCGTGTTTGGCGGGGCCACAACCGTGCTCATTGCCCGAGGCTCCACGTCTAGCGTTCGTAATTGTTGTCCATGCACGGATCCGACCTCCGCGGGAGAGTTGAAAAGCTCCGAATGATTTTTCCCTTCATGGCCGAGCCTCTCCATGGCCGATCGTACTCCAAGTAACACCGAGGGAGTCGATTCCGGCCTCCACAATTTCAGGAGGCGTTGAGGAAGCTGATCCCGACTGGCCTAGCTCCAAGCGGCGCCGGGAGAGGAGCTCCCGGCCGACTCTGCTGTAGGCAGCGCCGGGAGAGGAGCTCCCGGCCGGCCTTGCTGTAGGCGGAGCCGGGAGAGGAGCTCCCGGTCGGCCTTGCTGTACCCTAGGAGGCGACGTCGAAGAGAGAACTGAGAGAGAGAGAGAGAGAGACTCAGGCTGCTGCTTACCGGCGGCGGGAGAGAGAAAGGGAGGGGGCGGGTTTCTTCTTGCTGAGGCGGCGGCCGGAGAGGAAGAGAGGGCCGGGGTGGGGATGCTCCAGGTCGACGTGAGGAGTGAGGCGGGGGTTGTGCTCCTTGCTGCGGCGGCGGCCGGAGAGACATCCTCATTTAGAGAGAGAGAGGAGAGAGAGAGAGAGAGAGAGAGCGGGCGGTGCTGTTTTTTTGCCTTCGCCGAACCCTAGCCGGGGGAGAGAAGATGCCCGATCCCTGCTCTTTCCCTCTCTTACCCTGCTTCTTTTTTATTTCCTTTTTCTTCTTTTTCCAGCTGTCCCCCTCACTTCCCGAGCTGCACGCCTGCTGCTTTAATTTCTTCTCTTGCTTTTTTCTGTACCCTCCACCATCCCCTCCACCTTCTTTTCTTTTTCATCCCCCAAACTTATACCTATCATATAATTATATATATATATATATATATATATATATATATATATATATATATATATTATATATATATATATAATATATATATATATAATATGACCCCGATATAAATTATAAAAATGTTATGCCTATCATATATTACTCCTCAGCATGGGTAAGGGGGCTTCAACATATATATACATATAAATGTTATGCCTATACACATAAAACCTCCGCGCGCACGCAAGGGGACTCGCACGTCTTTGAACGGGGCTGCACCAAAACGTCGCTCATAGCATGCCCCGAGCGCGCCGCTTGGGGAGGATCCCACTCGACAGGATACGGGGTTGTACACAATCCCCGCTCTTCTCGAGGTTGGTACAAGCTCAGAAAGAAATGTCCAACCCCAAGTATCCGGCGAGTGGGAGCCGACCCAAAGAAAAATTTTGAGAGAAACTGAAAACTGCACTTAGAACACTAATCTCTCTATGCCCCTTCTGATCTTGTTGAACCACATGATACATTTTTGCTCACTGCTATTGGATTGCCCTTATATCATTACTTACAATAAGTACAAAATTTCTCAAGATATTGTGAAAAAATGAAGCCAAATATTTTGCAATCTCTTGAACACGCGGAGCTAATCCTTTCCCCCCAGGTGTGTCTACCGCCCTGCCCCGCTAATGAGAGCATGAGCAGCGAGTCTACCCGGGGCCGAGCAGCACTCGGGGTCCCTTACCCCCACAGGCGAGCCTTCGGACCTACCAGCTAGATGAGAGCCTGTGCAGCGGGTCTACCTGGGGCCGAGCCGAGCTCGGGGTGCCGATGAAGTTTCCGCAAACCAAACCTAACCAATCCCCCACAGGAGAGCGTTCAGACCTGCCAGCTAGATGAGAGCCTGCGCAGCGGGTCTACCTGGGGCCGAGCCGAGCTCGGGGTGCCGATGACATTTCCTCAAACTAAACCTATCCCCCACAGGCGAGCCTTTGGACCTGCCAGCTAGATGAGAGCCTGCGCAGCGGGTCTACCTGGGGCCGAGCCGCGCTCAGGGTGCTGATGAAGTTTCTGCAAACCAAACCTAACCTAACCTATCCTAACCTATCCCCAACAGGCGAGCCCTCAGACCTGCCAGCTAGATGAGAGCCTGCGCAGCGGGTCTACCTTGGGCCGAGGCGAGCTCGGGGTGCCGATGACGTTTCCACAAACCTAACCTAACCTATCCCCCACAGGCGAGCCTTCGGACCTGGCAGCTAGATGAGAGCCTGCGCAGTGGGTCTACTTGGGGTCGAGCCGCGCTCGGGGTAGTGCAGAACCAAGAACTAGGACCTCTCCCCCACAGGCGAGCCTACGGACCTGCCAGCTAGTAGGAGACAGGCAGCGGGTCTACTTGGGGCCGAGCCGCGCTCGGGGTACCTCTACCTGGTCAATCTCTACCCACTACGGGGCACATCTACCCGCTACGTCCACCCTCCTGAGAACGAGGGTCGATCATATAATATTCTCCCTAAGGCACATTTTGATCTCCAGGATCGAACATCCTAGCGACTAGAGGGGAATGGGAGGGGACTTCTTTCATCACATGACCCTGGTCTTCACTTGGTTCCTCTTCAATAACCGTGACGTTCGACTGAGTTTTTATGTACTGGTCACTCTCCACGCTCACTGCACCATAACTGTTGAAGCCAAAAATGGCTTCTGTGGAGTTCGGGTTCCCAAAAGAGGGGTGACCGCGCACCTACTACCCTCAAGCGAACGATCTAGGCACAAGATTAGGAACACAAGGGACAGACCCAAGGTCTCAGCGTGGAGGACCCACCGCATACCCGGAAGACTAACAAACTCTTCCCCTCCCAAGCCAAAGGCTGAGCTAAGACACCTTCGGAGGGCGCTCTCGGCCGACCGGAATATCTAAGGAGGATCTCGAGATCGACTCTCTCCTATCCAGATGTGTCTCCTTGGGTCTACACAAAATGCTCCTCACCCGCCCTACTGATGGCGCAAACTCGCCGAGCAACTCCACGACACGCTGCCCAAACTGGGCTACGAACAGCGTAACTCTGCTGTCCTAAAAGGCTGTCAACAGGCCATGAGGGGCTTCCCGGCAACTATGCCTCGGGGCCCCCACGGGGCGAGCGATTCACGAGAACACCGCCCGCCTAATACGAAGAAGAAAGCTACACATCCACAGAGCATCACAGATATTAAAAGAATATTACAGGAATATGAATTCCATACTTCAGCACGCAGGCCGGCAATGTAAGGAAAAATAGGCCTCCGAGGGCCGGCACCAGGTTGGGCTTAAGCCCGCTACTCCCCGCTTGGTACTGCAACACCTGTACACCAACGTCTCGACAAGCGGCGGTCAGCTAAATGCCAGTCGGCTAACATAAGCTGGCCAAATATATTGCACACACCCCTTTCTTGGGGGCTGTGCCGCGCATTCCCTGCAAACGGATAATATACAACTTCCTCGGAGTCTTCTCCGGGAACCCCAGAACATCACCAATCCGGCTCACATGTCCGGATGGGCTTCATACAGCATGCCTAAACCCGTACTCACGCTTCCTGGTGCTAACACAGTTAATAGCAGGGACGTACACGTCAACCCATCATAGAGCTCCCTTCCTCCACCCGTTGGTGGAGAGGGACTTCCATGCAAATATGGAAAATGAGGGCTTCACCTGCCCAAGTAGAAACATCGTTACCCTTGACGCATGTTTGGCGGGGCCGCAACCGTGCTCATTGCCCGAGGCTCCACGTCTAGCGTTCGTAGTGGTTGTCCATGCACGGATCCGACCTCCGCGGGAGAGTTGAAGAGCTCCGAATGATTTTTCCCTTCATGGCCGAGCCTCTCCATGGCCGATCGTACTCCAAGTAACACCGAGGGAGTCGATTCCGGCTTCCACAATTTCAGGCGGCATCGAGAAGCTGATCCCGACTGGCCTAGCTCCAAGCGGCGCCGGAAGAGGAGCTCCCGACCGACTCTACTGTAGGCGGCGTCGGGAGAGGAGCTCCCGGCCAGCCTTTCTGTAGGCGGCGCCGGGAGAGGAGCTCCCGGTCGGCCTTGCTGTACCCTAGGCGGCGATGTCGAAGAGAGAACTGAGAGAGAGAGAGAGACTCGGGCTGCTGCTTGCCGACGACGGGAGAGAGAAAGGGAGGGGGCGGGTTTCTTCTTGCTGAGGCGGCGGCCGGAGAGGAAGAGAGGGCCGGGGTGGGGCTGCTCCAGGTCGACGGGAGGAGTGAGGCGGGGGTTGTGCTCCTTGCTGTGGCGGCGGCCGGAGAGAGAGAGAGAGAGAGAGAGAGAGAGAGAGAGCGGGCGGTGCTGTTTTTTTGCCTTCGCCGAACCCTAGCCGGGGGAGAGAAGATGCCCGATCCCTGCTCTTTCCCTCTCTTACCCTGCCTCTTTTTTATTTCCTTTTTCTTCTTTTTCCAGCTGTCCCCCTCACTTCCCGAGCTGCACACCTGCTGCTTTAATTTCTTCTCTTGCTTTTTTCTGTACCCCCCATCCCCTCCACCTTCTTTTCTTTTTCATCCCCCAAACTTATACCTATCATATAATATATATATAATATAATATATACATTATAAAAATGTTATGCCTATCATATATTACTCCTCAGCATGGGTAAGGGGGCTTCAACATATATATACATATAAATGTTATGCCTATACACATAAAATCTTCGCGCGCACGCAAGAGGACTCGCACGTCTTCGAACGGGGCTGCACCAAAACGTCGCTCATAGCATGCCCCGAGCGCGCTGCTTGGGGAGGATCCCACTCGACGGGATACAAGGTTGTACACTCTTGCTACTTTTTCTGTGATCGATATGGCCGGCAGGATCGACGTTTTGTAGTGGCGACCTTCCGGGTGTGGAGGTGTCACCGCAATGCGGCAGTTCTGGGCCTAAGACCCCGTGGCTTTTTTTAAGGGGGGGGGGGGTCTTACAAGTGGTATCAGAGGAGACCTCGATCGAAAAGGTAGCAGTCCACAAACCCTGGGTCAACCTCGCACGAGTTTAGTTTGGGGACAAACTAAGCAGCGGAACCAGTGGTGTGCCCATATGGGGGATCACATGTAAATTGTCCACTTTAAATTAGGTTTGGGTCTATTACTTACAAATGATCTTTGTTACGCAGCCTCTGTCACAACCTATACCACAGGGCAGAGCCCAGCAGACTCCAAATATTGCACCACCTCCCCCGGTCCCCAGTCCGTTTCTACAGTCGGAGATGGGGCAGACTTTGATAGCCATACTGGAGGCTTTCATAGCCCAGCAGGTTCCGGCTCCGCAGACAAGCCCGGGGGCCAATTGGTTGAGCATCTTCCGAGGACTTTCTCCCCCATCTTACTTGGGGACAGAGTTGGCTGTGCAGACAAAGGAGTGGCTGGATATCATATATGAGATGCTGACCGGGATACGGTGCCCATGGGAGGAGAGGGTGCCTTTGGTGGTCTTTTGCTTGGAGTCGCATGCCAAGAGATGGTGGAAAACACTGCTGGACACGATGTTTGCTGATAGATAGGTTACAGACATTGCTTGGGAGGACGTCAGGGCCGCATTGTTGGAGCATTTTGTTCCGCAGTCGGCCAGAGATGATCTGGAAGATAGATTTCAATAGTTGAGGCAAGGCAACAAGAGGGTGGTAGAGTACTACCGGGAGTTCAATCATTTAGCCAGGTTTGCGGACTCCTATCAGCTGGATGAGGCCGGATACACCGAGAGGTTTTATAAGGGCCTGTTAGAGGATTTGAGAGTGGCTCTGTTGTTCGTATCCGACGAACCTATACCTCGGATATTGGAGATGACAAAGAGGATTGAGGCAGATTGGCACATGACTCGAGGCCGGAAGAGGCTAACGGAGGATCAGGGTCGGGGAGCCAGAAATGATCAGCGAAGGGGCCGCATTGCTGATGTTAGAAATGGGAGAAGGGCAGAGGACCAACCTCGTCAGGAGGTGAGACAGGAGCCGAGGGAGCCGGTGGTAATGGCTCCTCAACCTCTCCAGATGCGGGAGATGCAGAGACCCGGGGGTATGACATATCCCCCGCCCGAGTGCTACTACTGTCATCAGGTGGGGCATATCTGGAGAAATTGCCCCATGAGGGGGGCACCACTACCAGCACCACCGGCTGCCCTGCCTGCACAGCAGTTTGGAGGCCGAGGACGTGGCCCAGGACGCAGATACTAGGGAGGATATCGCAGGAAGGAGAGGGAGTAAGTGTATGCCCTGGATCTGGCTCAACCATGGAACCCGGAGCAAGTGATAACAGGTACGCATGTAAATTTTTAGTTCTTTCTTTCCTAAAAAGATGGACTCATGGATGTAGAATTGTTAGAACTAGGGAGGAAAACCATAACTAGAGTTCTAAATATTTAACCACCCCAGGCATAGTCTTCATCGGCGGCAAGCCTGCGTATACGCTATTCGATACTAGTGATTCACACTCATTCATGTCGGAAGCCTTCATGGAAGGACTAGAAGGTGTGGAGAGATACACAGGCTTGATGATGAGGGTGCGACTACCCGACGAATCAGAGCTATTCACCTCTGCCCACTACAACATGGAGGCGGAGATCGGCGAGAAGGCATTCAAAGCACCAGCGACGATCCTAAGGATGTCAGCCTATGATATGATCCTAGGCATGACATGGTTGCATTGGAATCATGCCCAGATCGACTGCCTGTCAAAGAGGATCACCTTGAGGCATGAGTATTCCTATGTCGTTATCGAAGGTATTAGACCTACCACCCCTCTCTTGTTATCATCCGTACAGGCCGTTAAGGCTCACCTGCAGGGAGAAAAGGTCTATGAAGTACTGTTTGAGATGGCCAAGGCCAAGGATTCCATCTCTAGTATCCCGGTGGTGCGTGATTTTGCTGACGTATTCCCAGAGAAGCTGCCAGGTCTACCCCCGCATCGGTAGAAGGACTTCCAGATACAACTCGTGTCGGGGGCTAAGCCGGCATCTAGAGCACCTTACCGGATGGCCCCGAAGGAGTTGGCAGAGTTTCGAAGTCAGCTACAGGAGCTAGTTGAAGCCGGATTTGTCAGGCTGAGCTCTTCACCATGGGGAGCCCCGATACTGTTCGTCAAGAAGAAGGACAGGACACTTAGATTGTGTATCGACTATCGAGCACCAAACATACTGATAGTCCGAAATACCTATCCACTGCCAAGGATAGATGAGCTGTTTGACCAGCTGGAGGGGGCACATTTCTTTTTGAAACTGGATTTGAGTTCGGGCTACTACCAGCTGCGGATTCAGGAGGAGGACATTCCGAAGACTGCCTTCAGTAGTAGATATGGGTTGTTCGAGTTTACCGTAATGCCCTTCGGGCTCACGAATGCAACGTAGGCATTCATGAGCCTCATGAACCGGGTGTTTGAGGCTTATCTGGATGTGTTCGTCATCGTGTTTATTGACGACATCCTCATTTACTCGAGGACAGAGGAGGAGCACACACGACATCTGACACTGACTCTAGAGAGACTGCGGGAGTACCGCCTTTATGCGAAGTTCAACAAATACCAGTTCTGGTTGAAGGAGGTGGCATTCCTATGCCACAATATCAGCGGATCCGGGTTGGCAGTGGACCCGGTTAAGATTCAGGCAGTTCGGGATTGGCCGCCACTGAAGACGGCCACAGACGTACGAAGTTTTTTAGGACTTGCCGGTTATTACCAGAATTCCGTGGAGGGATTCTCTCGAATTGCCCTCCCACTCACGTCCCTGACGAGGAAGGATATGCACTTTGTCTGGACCCAGCAGTGTGAGACGAATTTCCAGGAGCTAAAGGATCGACTCACCTCGGCTCCTATCCTTGCCCTTCCTTCGGGGAAAGAAGGATTCCAGGTCTACACTGACGCTTCCTACCAGGGCATGGGTGCAGTGTTGATGCAGAAAGGCCATGTGATTGCTTATGCTTCCCGCCAGCTGAAGAAGCATGAGCAAAACTACCCTGTTCATGACTTGGAGATATGAGCGGTCGTGTTTGCTCTGAAGGTCTGGAGGCACGACCTCTACAGTGTCCACTGCGACATATACTCTGATCACAAAAATTTGAAGCACGTAGACATGCAGAAGGAGCTGAATAACAGGCAGAGGCGATTGGTGGAATTTTTAGCAGATTACCAGTACGAGATGCACTACCACCCAGGGAAAGCGAACGTGGTAGCTGATGTGCTGAGTCGGAGAGCCGCCACCTCCGGAGCGGAGCCCCAGATTATGTCCATGGAGCTGGTGCAAATATTAGAAGATATGCACATCACGCTGGTGTCATCTGATGACCCCGAGCTCTATAAGGAGTATTCAGCCGCAATGAGCGCCACAGATGATATTCGAGACCGAGTCAGAGATGGGAAGAGGCAGGACGCCAAGCTGGAGCCGATATTCCAGGCCTTGGAGGCAGGCACTGCTGGAGATTACACACTGAGGGATGGCTTGGTATGCTTTAGAGGATGCGCTTACATACCAGAGGGAGGCCAAGTCCGGGAGGATATTATGATGGAGGCCCACTACAGCCGGTATTCGGTACACCCGGGAGTTACGAAGATGACTGCGGATCTGAAGAAGACCATGTACTGTCCAAGCATGAAGAAGGATATCACCTACTTCATGACCCACTGCGAGACATGCCAGCTGGTGAAGGCGGAGTGTAGGAACCCCGCAGGATTGTTGCAACCACTCCCAGTGTCGGAGTGGAAGTTCGATAATATCGCGATGGACTTCATACATGGGATTCCACGATCGCGGATGGGGAACGATTCGATATGGGTAATCGTCGACTGGCTGACGAAGGTAGTCAGATTTATCCCGATCAGGAAGGATGACTCGATTGGTGTGCTGATGTGGAAGTTTGTGGAGTAGTTCGTTCGTTATCACGACATGCCCAGGACGATCATGTCGGATCGGGATGGACGGTTTACATCCAGGGAGTGGCAATCAGTGCAAGCCTATTTGGGCACTCGGCTGACATTCAGTATAGATTTTCATCCCCAGACTGACGGGCAGACAGAACACACCAATCAGAATTAGGAAGATCTACTGTGTCTATGCATTCTGGACTGCAGAGAGCCTTGGGAGAAGTTGTTGCCACTGGTCTAGTTCTCATATAATAACAACTACCAGTCAAGCATAGGGATGGCCCCTTATGAGGCCCTAGACGGACGAAGATGTAGGACTCCACTGTCATGGATACAGGATGAGGACCCGAAGGTGCTGGGCCCGAAGTTTGTTGAGGATACCGAGGCTCAGGTGAGGCTGATACAGGATCAGATGCTGGAGGCGCAGAGCAGGCATGCCAAGTATTACGATGCGAGACATCGTCAAGTAGAGTTTCAGGTTGAAGACCGGGTAGTCTTTAAGATCCGATCGATGCATGGAGTTTCATGGGTGCGAGGTCGGAAGAAGAAGCTCAGCCCGAGATATATGGGGTCTTACAGGATCCTGGAGCGGATCAGTCCCTTAGCATACAGGCTAGAGCTGCCACCGGAACTGGAGGGCCTGCACGACGTTTCCCACGTCTCCTCCCTGAGGAGAGCTCTACTTCGGCCGGAGCAGCAGATCACGACTATAGATGTGCCTATAACTTCTGATCGATCGGTGCACCTGGAGCCGATTCGGATAGAGGATACGGGGATGCGGGTCTTACGACACAAGAAGGTTCCGTTGGTCAAGGTTCTGTGGAGGAATCATGTTCAGAAGGAGCACACCGGTGAGCCGCAGGATCTGATGCAACAAAAGTACCCCAAGCTTTTCAGTTAGGTATTCCTTACAACCTCTCGGGATGTTACATTTTATTTTTCATACTCGAAACCCCGTAGGCCTAACTTAAATTTCGAGGATGAAATTTTTGGTTTATGTATTGGGATTTGTAACATCCCTCAGACAACTAGACCCCATAGGAGTGGTTTTGTCATGACTGGGTCATGACAAAACCTTTGGAAGCCCAAGAAGACCAAGTGGACCTAGGAATGTAGGTGGGATCACTATGATCTGAAAATAGTAGATTTCTAAACACTAGGTTGGGATGATCTAGGGGCTTCACCATGACTCCAAGATTCCACCACAACCTCACCAATTTGTTGAAGGCCCTAAGGGTGCATTGGAGTCAACTCTAGGTGGCCAAGCTGACCTAGGACCATCCTAGCCCTAAAGTGATCAAAGTGCCATAACTAAGGGGCAAGTGAACTTCAGTGTGCAAAGTTAACCCTACACAACCCTTCCTAGACCTTAAGGGAAGCCAATGAGTCACCATGGACCCCTTGGGGTCAACCCAAATGGTCATGTTGACCAAAGTCAACCATGACCCTAAAGTGGTCAAAGTGTCCTAATTAAGGGGAAGTGACCTTCAGTGTGCAAAGTTAACCCTACACAAACACTTCCTAGACCTTAAGGGAAGCAAAGGGGTCACGAAGGACCCCTTGGGGCCAACCCAAATGGTCATGTTGACCAAAGTCAACTTTAGCCCTAACTTGGTCAAAGTACCCTTCCTAAGGGTCAAGCGACCCCCAAAGTGACAAGACAACCCTACCCAGCCAAATCTAAACCCTAGGGGAGGCCAATGGGTCACCAAGGACCCGATAGGGTCAAACCAAAAGGTCAACCCTAGTCTTGTTTATGTCTGCTTAGCCCAAATGGGCTAACCCAAGCTCAAGCCCTTTTTCATTTGGGCTAACCACCTCTTAATTATGGATGATATGATTTAGTGGGCTACAAATAGCTTAAAGGGATGACCAAGTCAGCCTTGGTGACTAGGAGAGAGAGAGAACTTCACCTCACCCTTAATGGAGGAAAGAGAAAGAGGGAGGAAGAAGTCATTCATGGCTTAAGGAGGCCAAGGGCCACCTTTAATGGCTGGATTCAACTCCTCTGGGGAAGAAGTAGTTTCCAGCCGTTTTCCGGCCACCCCAATCCAGGTTCACCCCCACCACCATGGCCGAGAATGGCCCTTAATGGCCATTCAACCCACACTCTTCCCCTACCCCGTATGGGTGTTTTAAAAGCATCACTGTGCACCAAGGAGTCATTTCCACCCTTTCCCCGGCGATTTCAAGCTTGTCAACTGTGCTGTTGCGGAATTCCGGCGACATCACCACCGCTAATTTCAACCCGACGTTCGGCTCGACTCCAGACCACCACAAAGGTCCTCTCTTGCTCCTTCTATGTGTAGATCTTAGGAATCAATAGGGACAAAAATCGAGCTCAATTGAGCCGATCGGGTGGAGAAATTTCCTCGTTTTGGGGTGAAATTCATCTTGTCGGGATCGCCGGAAACGGCCCCTTCGGCGGCTGTGCCGCCGCCTGGCGATAGCCACCACCTCGACGGAGGTGGTGGTGGCGGTGGCTGGCCGGGGAGGTGGCTGGGTGGCCGGCGGCAGCGCTTGGAAGGTGCTCCTGGAAGATGCAATTGGGGCCGTCGGCTGGAGGTAGAAGTTGACCAAGCGTCGTCCGATCTTGCGCCAAGATTCGTGCGGGATTAAATAAAATCAAACTATAGCTTTTGTATTATTCTGTCACACAATTTGTAGTGTTTTGAATTAAATTTTAAAAATACCTAGATGCTTAATCAGAGAAAATGGTCAATATCAAAGTTGTAGCCCTAGGGGTGTACTTTAATTTAAAATTGGTTGAACCAATTTGGATGTATGGTTTGACCAGAGCACTCATTTTAGTGGGATCTATACCTAGGGTTAGTCAGAGACTAAAATGAGTGCCCCTACTTCATCTCTTGTCAAATGACCTAAAATTTGGACAGGGAGTCATTCTAACCTATACCTAGTCCTATCCAAAAATGGGAATTTTTGGAGATAAGTGTTTTATAGTTTTTGGAAAAATTTAATAAATCATGTACAAATTAATTTGGTGTCTTAAACACCTCAAAAACCCCAAAAGTTTGGTGGGTGATCTTCAGGAATATTATAGGGCTCTGGTAAAAGTTTCGCCCCTTTATGGGTTTGATTTGATAGGGTAATTGTGTAGCCAAAGGTTGACCCTTTTAGGTCAAATTAGGGCTAAGTGACCTAAGTGCTATTGAGTTGGCCAACCTCACCCAAAGGTGATGGATCTTGGTACTCAGCTATATTAGCACACAAAATACCCCCTCCGCTGTTATTGGGTGGAAGTTGAAGGGTAGAGCCCTAGGACACTAGGGTAGGTCCTATGTGTGCAAACCTAGGGTTTGAAGGTCAGGGGGTCAAGTGACCTTGAAATGACTTGAAACTTGGTGGAGAGAACTTTAGGGTTGTTAAGGTGCTCTGGTAAAAATATCATGAAATTTAGAGGCTAATAAACTCCCCGAAACCCTAACCCTAGTTTAGGGCACAAACCTTATACATGTAAAATAGACAGTCAAGACTTTATGAAAAGCTGTGCAACTTGGGTAGCGTAGTCATAAGGTTTTATGAGCCCCTCGTAATTTTATTGGAATTTTTTGAACAACAATTTTATTACCTCCTTTGTAATACATTGATTTGCCCATGATAGTCATTTGTTTATTATAATCTCACTGTTCATTGGAAAATTATGTAAATTTGGCAGAGGGTGTTTCAGGTCATTATACTCATACCTGAATTTTATTATAATTTTAGATGTATATTCTCAGTACTTACTTCACAAGCTTATAATTATGCAATTATGTTCAAAAATAGATTCAGAGCTTAATGTTTTTTAGAAAATTGTGAAACTTATGCAAAAGTGTATATAGGTCATTATTCTCATGAGGAAATTTTATCATAATTTTTAGATGAATATTTTCAGTAGTTGCTTCATTAAATTATGAGAGAGGAGTATTGTTCTAAATTAAAATTAGAGTTCATTATTTACTGGAAAGTTTGAAAACTTGGTCAGGAGTGTTTTAAGGACATATTGGTCATGATTGAATTTTCTTATAATTTTTGGAAGCCTATTTGCAGCACTTGTTTCTTTAATTATTAACTCTGTATTTATATTTGAAATTTTGGATCAGAGGCTTAAACCTTGCAAAAAAGTTGGTAGACTTGAATTTACTATCAATTAGCTGCCTAGTATTTATCATAATTTTGTGGAGCATTGTGCATGAATGTAAATACCACTTCATATTCAAAACTAGGGCATTTGGAATTTTAGGGAAAATAAATAAAATATCAGGTAAATTAGGAAATTTATAAGTTTCTGGATTTAGACTATAAATGACATGATAGACCTCCATTAATTATCTTAGGATGTTGGGCTGAGAATTTAGGGTACCTCCTATCATGTACATCATATAACATAAGGTGGTCTGCATGTAGTAAATCTGCAGAAGATCTGATAGTAATTGATTTGAAATATGGATTTAGGTTAGTGGCTTGCTGGTCAGGGTGAAGTGAAATAGAGTATATCATTAGAAGTTGGGATGAGTGGTTTGTTGTGTTGTTTAAGATTAGGTGGTGCTCGAGATCGACGAAAGATTGTCTTTCTTGTGGAGGGAGAGAGAAGGTCAAAACACACTAGGGTTGGATCCAGAGTAATATTAAAGCGATCAGGAGTCTGGTATTAACCAATAATAGTAAGTGCCTTGCGAAAGGGAGCTTTGAGCTTCAGCCCATCGTAGTTCTTAGTGCCCTCGAGAACCCTTCACGGGGTATGCCATGGGCAGTCCTGGGCTAACTTAAACTGTAGGCAAAATAAACTGCAAGAGTAACTAGCATAACTAGGGATTCAATTTCACTCACGTCGATGTCTCGGGATGTTAGGTTGGGTCACACGGGCAGAAGGCTCAGTGGTTTTGATGATGGGCAGGTTGGGCCGATGAGCTTTGGCTCGGTTGTTGATTGTGACGGACGGGATGGTCCAGGGAGCTTTGGCTCGGTAGCTGATACATATGGTTGCATGTGCATAAAGTATAAGGTGGTGGGTTTTCGGTATTGGAGGGTCGATGCACCGACGCCAATACGTTGGCTCGGCAAGTGTGGTTTTGCACTTCGCCAAGATAAGTCCGGTGGACTTTCTGGTAAAGAGTACACAGGAGCTCCGCTTAGTGCACCAGCATCGAGGAGTACGATAGGTCTGACTGGTAGTGTAATTACCGGTTTAGAGGTGGACGAGGCCAACCCACCGCTTCCGTTTGCCACTACGGAGGTATCCTGGGAGGTTAGGCTCCAGAAAGAGGGAACTAAAGGTCTGTGTACACAGAGTCGGGTGAGTGTGTTGTACTTGCATGTTCGCAACATGACATACTTGCATGTCATAGCATCACCATTGCATATAACTCCTGACACTATTGTATAAAGTGGTATGAGACGCTTTATACAATAGGCCCTGCGAAACGACCCCTTAGTTTATAAATTTGCGTGAGCATACTTATAATTTAAGGTTATTACTCTTTGGATATATATATTGCTTGTTTGAAAACCGACACCCCAACGTATAAATCAGTATGAGACTTTTTATACGATGGGAGCCTTGCAAAAGATCTCTTAACTTATAAGTTTGTATGTGCATTCATATAAGTTAAGGTTACTTGTTTCTTAGTTTACGTTTCATTTACTACTTCTTACATATACTTGTTCTGTTTATATACTCATGCTAGATTAGTTCCACCGTCACCTGTTTTGTTTATTCTCCACCTTCAGAGCTTCCCTTTCCTCCTCTCCGCACGGTGCCTATGAGCCATAGGGGAGGGGGATGGGATGATAGGACTTAGTTTGTTAGACTAACGGTTTTCGAACCACATCATTTTAGGGGACCGTGGAGCCCAGCATGGAGAAGTAGCCCCGGAGGTCGGCACGCTTGGAGATGGGACAGTCTAGTACCAGAGTTCAGAAAGCTGGTACTGTAAGTCCCGATCGCTAGTAGTTGTTTTAGTTTTGCTTCCGCGTGAGAGATATGTAGTGAGGACATTGATGTATCGAGTGTGAGCCCTATTTTCAGTATTTTTATTATTATTACTGTGGACTCTCCCTTCGTGGAGATTATTTATATATATGTGATCTCTATGGATATGTGTTAGAGTTTTTGTTTCATTTACTCTCTTGCTACTATTTTTGTGATCGATACGACCGGACAGAATCGACGTTTTGTAGTAACGACCTTTCCGGGCGTGGAGGTGTAACCGCAATGCGGCGGTATTGGGCCTAAGACCCCGCGACTTTTTTTTTAAAAAGGGGTCTTACAATAAGAGTATGATCAGATTTTCAATTTGAATTGCGATTCTATATTTTCTTAAATAGTCCAAGACTATTTATAAACGATTCTTCACTAACGGCTTGATTTCGAACTAAAGTCTACCGTCCACTTGTTCTGTACATGGCGGAAACTCTAATTTTTGAAATTCGTGAAAACGAGAAGGATGATGAAAAAAATTTACTTAAGTCCAATTCGTCGAGATATCACGTGTACTCTACAGACTACTTGATGAACTGGTCGAAATGACTTGGAAAAAACTTGCATGAGAAGTTGAGACTACACGAGATCTTTTGACGAATTATCTGCAAGCTCTCGAGAGTAGTCGGCGAATTTACTTGTCATCTCGACGGATTATACTTAGAACCAACTAACACCAACTTTATTTGGAGTTCACTTGACTTCTCGAGATGACTCAACGAATTCCAAGTACTCACATAAGTACTCGAAAAATTCCCTTGAGTACTCGATGAATTGTACTTAGTTGTTCTAGTCAGCAGTTCTCAATGATCTCTCAAGTACTCCCGAGATCAGTCGATCGAGTCCTATGAGTGGTTACGTGAGTACTCGACAAATTTAACGAGACCTCACGTGATCACTTTGTAAAATTTCACAAAAGCGGGAAAAAGGTCGCATGAACACTCAACCAAACCAAATTCAAGTAAAACCAACACAACAAAAAAAGAGAAACTTAAATTATCTATCTTCTTTACAACACTAGGCATATATTGCGAGACATGATTCGCCAATGTACCCGATGAAAACAAAAAATAACAAGCAGGAGTAAACTGGGGGACTGCTAACAGTAACTGCCAATCCGCCTATTCGCAGAACGGTGTCCACTGAAGCCGTCAAGTTGCTAAACCGCAACTTAACCGCACATAATCCCCATTATTGAAAGAAGAGAAATTGTTCGTAACTTCAAGCCGCCGAACCACAAGATCTCCTAGATGCCAGAAACTGCGAACAACCTGCTGTCGAACTGAACATAGTCAAATTGCCAGAGGCGGACTGACTTATTGAACTGGAAAATTTTTTGCCAAAGAGAAACCACTTGGCCGCAAGCCGCGACATGCTGCAACCCGCTAATTGTTATCTGCAAGCCGCGCCGAAACCTAACTGATGTCAGAACCAAGTCCCTAGTTGATCAGTGGTAGTTGCACAGTCTGCAATACAACAAAAATCAGTTACTCTCTAAGCCGCGCAAATAATGTAATCTAACCGCAAGTTTTAACCCAATCTTCAAGCTTAGTGTACATGTTAATAAATGATGGGCCGAAGACACATATTTACAGGTGTGAGGAGGAGTACCGTCAACACCTATAGCTATAGGATAACCGCTCATCATCATGCGACTAGCCGCACCAGGTCTCACATGAGTGCAAACACAAAAAAAACCGCATGAGACAACCAGAAATCGTCGCGGACTCCATATCCAGTCCGCACAGAGCACGCGGACTCGACGAACAAGGAACAACTTGACTTGACATAAACCGTGACCAAGTCCAAACTTTCAGCTGTCTCTAGCGAACTCAACATAGGCGGACTCCACAACCCGCGAGCTAAACTCCAGGTATACTCTGCAATCCAGGTGGACTCAACATCCAGAACACGCTACCTAAGAAAAGACCCAAGACACAAAACCATGCCAATCTCGGCGAGCTCCAAAAAAGTTCGCAACACACCAGACTTGGCGAACTCAAGATGAGTATGCAACATCTGCGGTTAGACATCCTTAACCTTCTGGTTATAATGAGCTGAGGCAAACTGTAGAAGACCAGCATCCCGTCGAAAGCTATCTGCCAGTCCGCGGCGGACTCTGCGGACTGTGCAGTCTGCTCAATCAGACCGCCCACCATTCTAATCTCACTTCAATAAATTTAACACCCCCCTTGAAGTGAGAAGTGGAAAACAACCCAAGAAAACCTCACAACCAAACAAACGGTACCTTTAATAGCAGTTTCATAAATATGTCAGCGACATTATCATCGCTCTGCACATGCTTAACCAACAAAGATCCCTCCAGCACCTTCTACCGAATGAAGTGATGCTCAATCTATATGTGCTTGGTTCGTGCATGACAAGCTGGATTGTTAGCCAGTTTGAGAGCACTCTCATTGTTATTGCGTAGCAGAGTAGGACCTCGCACCTCCTTATGAATGTCCTCCAATAACCTCCTAAGCCAGATGACTTCTTGAGCTGTCAATGTCGAAGCCTTGTACTCTGCTTTCATAGTGAGGACAGACACAGAATCCTGCTTTTTGCTGCACCACAAAATGCCTGCTGATCAATATGAAAACATAACCAGACGTCGACTTCTGATTGTTTGGGTCTTCCCCATAATCAACATCTGTGTAATCGTGTAGGTTGAAGCTCGTGTTTCTCCCATAAAGGAGACCCATATCTGAGGTGGTCTTCACATATTTCAGGATATTCTTGGCTGCCACCAAATGAGACTTCTGCGGCTCTGCTATATATCGACTTACTCAACCCACTGCATAAGCAATATCTAGCTTCATAATCGCCAAATATATAAGGCTTCCAACCAAAGCCCGAAACACCAAGGGATTAGGAAGAATCCTTCCCTCATCACGTCGGAGCTTCAGTCCTACCTCTAGTGGAGTTGAGCTGCTCTTTCCCTCCCGTATGCCGAACCGCTTAACGATCTGCTCTTTATAGCTTTTTTTGGAAACAAACACACCACTCTTCATCTTCTCCACCTCAAATCTAAGGAAATGGTGGAGCTTGTAACACCCCCTATCCGTTGCATAGCATATAGCAGTAGGTCCGGCCGGGGCCCGACGCCATATACCACAGACAGACCGGGTGGTTACTTAACGAAAACCATCCAACTAATATCCAACGTCCTACACAGAGTCATTCTAGCGAAAGCAATTTAAAGTTGCAAATTAAAGAACCTAGCACGAGCATGAATGTCCACTACTCAAACCAACAGGAATGAAATACAATACACAAGTACAATGGCCTTAAGGCCTTACATTTGTTTACTCAAATTACATGTTCTGCAAACCTCGGCATGCATGCCTGTCACACATGAATAAAGCAAATAAACACTCAATAATTAGGCCATCAAGGGCCGGCTCAGCAACTTAGGCTTTAGCCCGCTATTTACCACTTGGTCCTGCAGTACCTGCAAGCAACAACCTACCGCAACGGTGGCAAACAAAGGCAACGGTCAGCTATGCTGACCAAATTATAAGGATCTCGCCCCCAAACTCGGGGCGGCATGCTCCTTCCCTGTACTGTATTAGCATAACCAAGCATTATAGAGTACTAACACTACATCACATGCGTAGGCACGCACGACCATACACCCCATGCTCGCAGGGCACATTCTCGGTGAACCCGATCAAAACCGCGGTCTCACCACCGCCACTTGGACGACACAACTCGTGAGCATTTGAGTCTTTCAGGCAGAAGTCATGACACTTGAAATCATCGACAACCTAAAACCCGACCTCTATGCCACCGGTAGGCCTCTAACACTGAACCGCATACAGCAGGGACGGTTCCACTCAACTCGTTGCTCACTTTGCCACGAAAATCAAAATCATCGGCACGGGTTAAGCTTCCCCGAAGCCCGTGAATCGAACACACAATATTACATAACACAGTTATGTGCAAGCTGGATCCCAGACCACCAAGACGACAGAATCACGCATCTGCCCAGTTTTTCGGGTGCACCTCGAGGTTAGTCCCCAAGACTCCCTGTTGCAATCTACCTGCGTAGAAAACCCGAAAAACAACCAATTGCACGGAGTCTTCTCCTGCTATTAATGCAATGCAACATCACCGATCCAGACCAACTTGTCCGGGTAGGCTTCACACATCATGCCTATGTCCGATTCTCGATTACGAACTCTACATGTACACAACAGGGACTATTCATGTCTACCCGAAGGAACGCCTCAACTCACTGTAAACTCACGAGAGCGGGTTTCCTATGCAAAGGAAAAGAGGACTTCACATGTCCTAGGATGAGAATAATTACCCTAGCGTTTTTCCTTGGCGCCATGGAAATGTATGCTGATGAAAAGCACCGCAATCTCCTTGCCTCCGTATATCCGAAGTCGGCTCGCGATTTGGAGCTCCGAAGCTCCGGCGGTGACCGGATCTAGCCTCCTTCTTCTTCCTTGCTCTCCCCTCTCTCTAGATCTTGAGAAAGAGATTGGTAGGATGAAATGAAGGATTTCCAACCCTAAACCAGGGTATATCCCATCAGGAACAACCCTCAGCTGTCTGATCCCAAAGTAAGGAACCAAACGACCAAGATTCGCCATTGAACTCCAAAATCTGGACCAAACACGACCTGTGACACGCCCGTGTCCAGGGCCATGTTCCCCATTCGCTGTCGAAACCGATGCGTCTCGAAAAGAATATGGGCACCCGACATGCCCGTGTCAAACCTGACACGCCCGTGTCATCCAGAACACGGCCGTGTACTATGCCGTGTTACTCCATCGACATAGGACCAAAACCAACCCGAGAAGCACACGGGTCTTGGACACGCCCGTGTCCCAATTGACACACTTGTGTCTACCTGACATGGCCCGTGTGCTGACCCCGTGTAACACCCACGCGACAGCCCGACTTCAACCCGAGAAGGACACAACCTGTGACATGCCCGTGTCCCATGCCGTGTTCGCTGCTCGACGATCGTCGACTCAAAAATTCATCGACCTCTCGAACAGATCGTCGACCCAAGCACGACATGCCCTGGTACACGCCCGTGTCCCAGGCCGTGTGCCCCCTGCCAAATTCCAAACTTGGCTCAAAACGCCTCCCGTCGCTCTTTTGAGTTTCAGGGTGTTACAGAGCTCACCCAGATTCGTCATCTCGGACCAAATATCTAGCTTAGCCCTGAGCCCAACTACGTCTTCCTTTGAGTTCTCCGTGATGATCATGTCGCCAACATACAAAAATACCAAGACTTGAAGTTCCCCCTTCTTTTTTAAAAACATGCTTGAATCTGAATCTGAAGCAAAGTATCCGCGGAATTGGAGATATTCTACGATCTTTACGTACCATGCCCGAGGCGCCTGCTTTAGGCTGTAAAGAGCGTTCTTGAGCTTGCAGACGTGTCCTGGATGAACTTCATAAACATACCCAGGTGGCTGCACCATGAAGATATCCTTGTCAATCTCGCCATAAAAGAAAGCATTCTTTACGTCGAGTTGCCAAATCTTCCATCCTTGGCAAGCCGCCAAAGCAATCATCACCTGCACTAAAGTAATCTTGGCTACATGACTAAACGTCTCCTCGTAGTCTTCTCCATACTGTTGTGAGAACCCCCGAGCTACAAGACGATCCTTGTATCGCTCGATGCTTCCGTTAGCCTTCTTATTCAGCTTATACACCCACTTGCACGTCACAGGAGTAATGCCTTTGACCTTGGGCACATGATCTCAAGTCTCATTCTTTTTGAGGGCAGTCATCTGCTCATCCATGACATCATCCCACTCCTTGACCCCAATGACATTCTCAAAGCAAGAAGGTTCCCGCTCGTACAGGGGACCTGCGAAGAAACATGTGACGAAACTCACCATATTCCTGTCCTTATACAAAGTTGGTAGAATAATAGCCCTTTTGGACCTCCGCCACTCTCGTCGCTTCTTCTGTACTAGCTCTGATCTCGGGCATACTAGTAGCATCATTCCCTCTGCTTCCCGATCCAGAAGCCTCTACCCTAGAGCTAGATGAAATCGGAGCACCTAATAACGCAAATAACTCTACCGGAAGATCCCGAGCAGCTTCCTCTTAGCCTCTGTCGGACCTGCTCTCCTATAGCTCTACAGATGAGCTACCATGGTACGATGAAAGTTCGTGGAAGACAACATCTCTTGAGACAATGAACTTCTTTGTTGCAGGATCCATACACTTTTATCGCTTTTTCCTCTAATTATAGCCCATGGAGACAAACTTGTTTTGTAGTTGTTCATTGCTCAAACTTATGTCCCTCTGATACCATGTAAAGTTTTATAGGAGCGAGAAAAAAGTCATAAGAACACTGAACCAAACCAAGCTCAAGTAAAATCAACACAACAAAAAGAAAGAGAAACTTGAATTATCTATATTATTTACAGCACGAGGCATACATTGCGAGACATGATTCGCCAATGCTCCCGATGGAAACAAAAAATAAAAAGCATGAGTAAACTGGGCGGACTGCTAACAATAACCACCAAACCATCTATCCGCAGAATGGTGTCCGCTAAAGCCTCCAATTCGCCAAACGACAACTTAATCGCGCGGACTCCCAGTTATTGAAAGCTGAACAAACTGTCTGCAAATGCAAGCCGCTTGACCGCAAGGACGCCTAGCTGCCAAAAAATCATGAACAAACTGCTGTCAAACTGAACAGAGTCAAACCGCTAGAGGCGGACTGACTTATTAAACTAGGAAAAACTTTGCCAAAGAGAAACCGCCTGGTCGTAAGTCGCGACCTACTGCAACCTGGTAACTCTATCTGCAAGTCTCACCAAAACTTGACTGAAGTCAGACCCAAGTCCCTAGTTAATCAGTAGTAGCCTCACTGTCTGCAATACAACAAAAACCAGTTACTCTTTAAGCCGTGCGGATAAGTAAACATAACTGCAAGTTTTAACCCAAGCTTTAAGCTTAGTATTCATGTTATTATATGATGAGCCAAGTACTCCTATTTATAGGTGTGAGGAGGAGTGTCGTCACCATATATAGTGATAAGATAACCACTCATCATTGTTCGACTAGCCGCACCACATCACACATGAGTGCAGACAAAAAACAGATTACATGAGACAACTTGAAGTCACCGTGGACTCCATATCCAGTCCGCGCAAAGCACACGGACTCGACAAACAAGGAACAACTGGACTTGGCACAAACCGTGACAAAGTCCAAAGCTTTAGCGGTCTTTGGCGAACTCAATATAGGAGGACTCTGCAACCCGCGAGCTAAACGTTAGGCGGACTCTGCAATCCAGGAGGACTCAACATCCAAACCGTGCCACCTGAGAAATGACTGAAGGCACAAAACCATGCTGATCTCGGCGAGCTCCGGAAAAGCCGCAATATGTCGGACTTGGTGAACTCAAGATGAGACCGCAACATCTGCGATTAGACATCCTTAACCGCTCAGTTATAGTGAGTTGAGACAAACCGCAGAAGACCGGCATCCCACCAAAAGCTATCCACCAATTCGCGACAGACTCTGCAGACTATGCGGTCTCCCCAATCCAACCGCCCTCCATTCAATCTCACTTCAACAAATTTAACACACTCGATGAATTCAACTTAGATAGAATCTGCAACTTCTGAATGTTCATTTCCTTTGTGATGCTGGATGAAGTACACTCTATTAGAGAGATTACACACGGGTCAACACGATGTTCTACAATGAGGGATTACATTGCACAGAACTGTGCTGGAAGACCCATTGTAACCCGACAATAGTTTGTACTCGACAATAATAACCTGCACCACACACAACTGAAACTAACATCAAATACTCCATCAATTCAATTTAGTTCAAGGGACACTTCTTTAAATCAGGGTTGTTGTCGATACAATGCCCAACATAAAGTAAGTGGGTGATTGTGATAAATTTGATTTAATTATGTATAAATATGAGAATTCTCTTAATATATGTAGTATAAATAGTATATGTTGAAATTCAATTTTATATACTTTTCTTTCGAATGTATTTTTTATTTTATTTTATTATATATTAAAAAATTTAATGCACATAAAAAGATATTATTTATTATTTTATGATTACTCCCTCATTAATTAATTTATTTGCACTAGGGGAATGAGCACGGTCCACTCGTGCATAGTATCTGGTCGACAACGATATGAGTTTCATTATTAGCAGTTTTTGTATATTTTTAATATTTATTTTCTCCTTAATTTTATATTTATACACTTTTTATTATTTTAGCAATACCAAATTTATTATATTTGTTTCATTCTAAAATTTTATCGGGCAGTCTTAACTATCATTGTAGGATCCTATTTGTTGAATAATGCATGCATAATATTTATATTCTAATTTAATTTAAATAATAGTAATGCAACAATTGGATTAATATAAAAAATTCTCTCAATATATACTAATATGAGAGTTTTCTTAATATATATTTATGTGAGAATTCTCTTAATATATAGTATAGATATGATATTATATTGCATTATGTTATGATTATGAACTATATTTCATGATGCATCTACACTATAGATTAATAGAATTTCAATATTACTGAGAATTCTCATTTTTTTACTATTAATAAGGCAACATTACCTCACATCATTCATTAAATACCAATAAATGAATTAAATCCCAGATACCATAGTGTTTACTCCCGCGCTTAATATAAGAATAAACTCGGGGTCTCTTTCACACCAACACTTCTTCTGCAAGAATATCTCAGGGATTTTCTTCCCGCAGCAAGACGTTGCACATCTGAGTTGTCATTGCGCCCTTCTTCTCGTCGCAAGCATCTGCACCTCCACCCTGCCTCCGCTAGGTTCTTTGATTTCCATCTCTCGGATCCTCCTCGACCAAAATATCATGACTTGAGTGCATTTTATTTTCAAGTTTCTTTCATTTATAGACTATTATTTAGGTGATCAAATATGAGTTATTGCTTGACAATTTTATAATTACCCACTCATTGATTTTTATTCTAATCTTTATCTAACAGTTGCATTCTACTTTACATATATATATTAGGGACAGATACGTGGCTCAGCCCCTACGACCAATCACGACAGTATCTTGACCCTGATATATAATGGGCTCCGCCCCTATCAATTAATTAATACATCTTGAAATAAACACATCATCAATTATTTTATTCTAATGCATGTTATATAATCAAAATGCATGTTAAATCAAGTTTAATAAAATTGATGAGCTTAAAGGTAGATCCTCGAAAATACCTGACATGCCTAATGACATAGATTCTTTCTTGAATCTTGAAGACTGTTGACATGTTTAATAATAGCCTACTGCTATTTTATGAATTTTCATATTTATTACTTTTAATTTTAGGATATGATGTAATTAACACTATATAAATAGACATTTGTATTTTTTTTTTTCAAATATATTATTGTATATAAAGTTAAGTCATTATAGTATTTCATTTTAAAAAAGCTATTTTATATATATGTGTTGAAGTCAGTTTGTTAAATTCAAAATGTTGTTAATATTTTCAAAATATTTATATTTTTTTTATAATAGTAAAATATCTATTTTATATATATATAAATACTGTATATATATCGGGTATATATATATATATATATATATATATATATATATATTAAATTTAACTTATTTTTTCATTTTAGATTTCTTTATAACCATTGCAAAAGTCAGTGTTTAACTTCTGCAAATTCAGCCGCCCATTCCAAATAAAGATACTTACATTGTTTTTATTGGCCAGTCTCCCCCAAAGACTGGTGGGGCTACAATTCTCACAACACAACCTTTATCTCCGATTGGTGAAGATCCGGAGGTCCGATCGAAGAACCATCATCGATGTTGGACTCATAACGTCAAAATGAAATTTCTGTAAAAACTTCATTGAAATCGGAGAAATTTCATTTTTTTCAGTAAGACAGTTGCCATCGTATGACGGGTTGACCGGGGTTACCCGAATCCGCCGAAGGTATAGAGTTATCCAACCATCAAAAATGATGTTCATTAGGATGTAAACCGGACACTCAAATTCATTTGTAAAACATACATACATAATGGCAAAATCTCCCAAGCACCCTCTAAAAATGCAGTGGGCAAAACCTTTATTTAAAAGGGTTGGGTGTCAATTGGGTTATATGTATTTTTCTAAGCTACAACACGTTTAAGTCAAAAGATCTCTGGGCTCATGGGTTGCCCCACTGCAAATCACACCGTGTTGTATACAATGTGAGAACGAGCGCGGTCAAAGACCTTCATGCGTGTTTGCGCTCTCTCCAAACCGCTCTTCGCACCGAGATGTGTATCATGAAATCTTAGGCAACTCAAAGACGCGAACACCAATATGTGACAATGGAGACGACATACATTTATAATCATGTTATCATAGTAAAACATACATTTATTTGGATCATTACTAGTGTATATGTAGTTGTTCATGTAAAAAAACCCACTTTCGGCTCTCTCTTTAACTATTCTTGCATCCATCTCTGATCTCTCTCTCAAGCTAAAACGATCAAACTCACCCCACACCATATTTTTTCATGTAATTTAATACTTGACGAATTAATGTGATGGCTACTTCTCATCTCTCTAGGGGCTAAGTGATACTTGTGGATTTATGATTGTATAGCTATTTTTTGATTGTATGATGTGATGCATACTAAAGATATACACTCACTAAAATAGTTATATACCCTTATAAGCCGTGACATTCAATTCATTGTAATATAGTAATATTCCATTATGTAAAAATAGTTATATTACATTAGTAGTAGCCATTCTTATTCCATATTTCTGCAATTATTTGGTAAATTTTACTCTTGGGAGTTATTTGTTTATAATTTTTTTTCTTATTTGGCATGCCCTTCAATTATATAGATATCTCTATTTTACGGCATGGCTCACGGAAAATCTCCTATTAAACTCGGGAGTACCGCCGGTACGAAGGTGATACCGAAGCCGACGGCGCCGATGCGGCGAGAAAGCATTGGCACAAGAGGCGAGCGCATAAATCTCATAACAAATCATTTCAAAGTGTCTACCCCCAAGAGCGGGGACTTCTATCACTATAATGTATGTATTCCACCCTCCATTTCCTTTTAATTTTGCTTATTAGTTCTTTTTTTTTGCTCAGGAAAATAATGACTATGTTTTTTTGTTGATTGAAGGTCACCATGACATACGAAGACGATAAGCCTGTAGTGGGCAAGGGAATCGGGCGAAGAGTGATACAGACGATGCAAGAAAATTATGGCAAGAAGGAGCTTGCCGGCAAGGCGATCGCCTACGACGGCGACAAGTCGCTGTTCACCATCGGCCCCCTCCCCGAAGAAAAAAACAACTTCATCGTCATGCTCAATGATATACGTGCGTCGAGGTGAGTTTCGCTTCATTGTGTCCGTTTGGCAAGGCGGTGATGGTCATAAACGTGATGATTATGAACCGTCGTTCGCGAGTCCCAGAACTCAGCTGCGGAGCTTCATACATTTTAAAGCTCAAAATTAGCTTTTTTCCCCTCAGTGACATGATCAAACTGACCAATTGTTCTCAAATTTTTCATTGTAGCAGTTGAATGAAATTTAATCCGCATTCTCCACATCTTATTATTCTATGTAGGCCGAGCGGGGATGTCGGCACGAGCAAGAACGTTCCTCCCAAGGACGGCCAGCCTCCTAAGCCAAACTACGGTGTGAAAACCATCAAAGTTGAGCTGCGTTTCGCCACGAAACTACCCATAGGATCCATACTATCGGCTTTGCAAGGACGCGAGACTGATAGCACTCAGGAAGCTCTGCGCGTGCTCGACATCGTCTTACGGCAAAACGCGGCCAAACGGTATGCCCACTCGAGCCCCTTGCCTTTTTTTCTTCTAAACTTTGGAGAAATGATTTGCTAGTCTCATCCGCGTTGCGTTTTCTCACAGGGAGTGCATGCTTGTGCGGCAGTCGTTTTACGACAAGTCATCCCCCTGCTTCCATTTGGGAGGCCATGTGCAGGGCTGCCCAGGTTATCATATGAGTTTTCGCACGACAAAAGATGTTCTATCTTTGAATGTTGGTATGTAATTATGCCATTTCCAAGCTAGTTCATTTTGCAACTCATTGACGAGGCCAAAATAAATTTCATGCCTTTAATTAACAATACTGTTGATGCAGATGTGTCGACTACGATTACCATTCAACCCGGACCTGTTATTGAGTTCCTTCTACAGAATCAAAATTGTAAACAGGTTAACCAAATTGACTGGCCAAAGGTAAGTGAGGGTTTGCTATTCCTCCAGATCATAGTTATACACTTTTACTTAAATAGTAATATTGATAAATGAGTATTCTAAGCTTTGTTTGGGCGAGTGGTGACGGTTATACATGAACAAATGCGGTTGTTAGGGATGTAAGTTGGAACCAACCCAACTGCATAACCCAACCAAACCAAACAAAAGGGCACGGTTCGGTTTTAGTAGCCTACGTCGGTCACAGTTCCATTTAAAAAAAAACCGTGTGATTCGGTTAGATTCACCGTTCAAAATGTCAAACCGAAGTAAATCAAACAGAACCAAACCGTATTAAGTTTAATAAAATTTTAATACCTTATCAATATAATTAGGCCTTACCTCTTGTGAAAACTTACATAGACGTCACAATGTTAGGTTTCATAATAATTCACTAGTGACAATAATCTAAATGCTGCATATTTTGTTAATACTTACTGCCCCTTTCTAATATTAAATGTTGCATGTTGTGCTAATACTAGTTCCATACAAATATGCAATAGTACTTTGTTTTTCTTCTTATAACAAATTTCTATTTTATATTTTTTAAATCACTCAAACCGAACCAAACCGAACTATACGGTTCGGTTTGGTTCCAATGGTGTAAGCAATTCGGTTCGGTTCCAGTTTTTTGGAACCATATGTGAGTGGCTTGATTAGCGGTTTTGATCTAAAACTGAACCAAACCGAACCGTTACATGCCTCACGGCTGTGAACGCCCAAACCCTAGAAAATAAAGTTTCAAATGCAAGTTAACTAATGCATGATTCTGTTCCTACGATTACAGTTTCACACCGCCACTGCCCAAACATCCTGAACAGAGCATAAAAAATATTAGATTATTGAATATACAAGTTGTTGATGTTATGCTCGGCTTTATTAATTGTGCAGGCAAATCGGTTGCTCAAAAATTTGCGGGTGAAGATCAACAACCAGGAATATAAGATTATCGGCTTCAGTGAAAAGATTTGCGCCCAACAGACGTACGGTTTCTTAATTAACATCATGTTTTTTGCAAGCATACTAAAGTTTGTGCATGAAAAATCAATTCACATATAAATTGAACAATAATTTCTTCTCCATGTAAAAGATTTATGCCCAATATTTTGTTGGATGCGCTGGTTCCGGTGAGTCCGCTGTATCGTGCGGTGGCCCGTGTGTGATATTAGTCACATAAGGACGTAGCCAAGGTTTTAAACGCGTGTGATTATAGGTTCCAAACTTAGTCTCTGTTTGTTTAGACGTTTTGCTCCATTTTCGATGGAGAAAAAACGCCACTGCTGAAAATTAATATATGTTTGGTAAACCTAATTAATCTTCCATTCCCAACACTCAAAATGTCATTTTTGACCTTCAATTATGAACCGTGGGGTTTTGCTTATTTTACCGTTGATAAAAAAAACTTTTGATCTTGGATGCTTACTTTGTAGTAAACGATTGTTATTTACTTTCCCAGGTTTACACTGAATCCGAAAGCTGGTGAAGTTGGCAATCCTGTGGAAATTACTGTGCAAGAATATTTTCGGAAATATAGAAACTTACAAATACAATATGCTAATCTGCCTTGCCTTAATGTTGGAAAGCCCAAACGCCCAACATACTATCCAATTGAGGTTTTTATTTTATTTTTTTAATTAGAAATCCCCCATTATTATACACACATATATATATATATATATATATATATATATATATATATATATATATATATATATATATATATATATTCTTAACCATATATGCCTTGAAATTCAAATTTTGTATGTCTTAAATGCCTCTCTTAGCTTTGCACTCTGTTGCCTCTGCAAAGATACAAAAAAGCCTTGACGGTTACTCAACGGTCTGCCCTTGTTGAAAATTCGAGGCAAAAGCCGAACGACAGACTAAGATCTTTAAACCATGTGGTTTATATATAACTAGCACTTGCATCCCTCTCTTCATCCTTACAATTTTCTTGCATGAATTGAATTGACCATTGTTTTCCATGTCAGGCTATGAATATCTGCAACTACGAGTCCGATCCGTTTTTACGAGAATGCGGTGTTAGGATCAGCCCGAATTTCACCCAAGTCGTCGGTCGTGTTTTACAAACTCCAAAGGTTTGCGTGCTCGCTCGTCGTAGTTTCTTTTCCCCGCACGGTTCGTCATAATTTGCCTAACTTGCTTTTCCTTTTCCATAGTTGAAAGCTGGAAATAGCAAGGATATTTTCATAAAAAATGGGCGATGGAATTTCAACGAAAAGGTTTGCTTTTAATTTTTGATGTTTGGCCATGTTGTTTGTTGTATGTAGTCTATGCAACTTATTATTTCTTCCTTGTAATTCAATTTATTTTTGCAGACATTCATTGCGCCTGTCACAGTTAAGAGTTGGTTTGTGGTCAATTTTTCCGCGCAATGCGATTCCAGGACTCTCATTGGTAACCTAATGAGATGCGGAGAAATGAAAGGAATGGTATGTTCTTCTCTTTTCGATGTCGCTCGCTCGCATTTTACCTTCGCTTACAACACTACTCTCTCTAATTTTTTTTATCCACATTCTTTGTGTTGTGGCAGAGATTTACAAACCCAAATATGATTATTAATGAAGAACGTGGCATGTGGAAGGAGCCTGCGGCCGCCAGAGTCGAGTCGATGATAATGCAAGCCAGGAAAATATGCAATCCTAAGTCGTTTGGAGAAACAACATTTATTCTGTGCATATTGGCCGAAAGAAAAAACTCGGACGTATATGGTTTGTTTTTGGATCCGGTTCTCTAAACCATTGTCATGCAAGTATTTTAAGGTCAAATTTATTTGATGAGCATAATTAATTATTCAATCGACAGGACCCTGGAAAAAAAAGTGTCTTTCAGAATTGGGTTTCATAAATCAATGCATCGCACCCACCAGATCTGTTAACGATCAGTATTTCACTAATGTGCTTCTCAAGATAAATGCAAAGGTTCATTAATTTAGCCTTTTCTTCCATCTGTTCTATATATAAATATATATAGATACACAATTATCACTTTCAATGTTTACATTTCATTATATTCATGCACAAAAAGACCCGTCCCCTAAGATTTTACTTTAAAGAGGAGTATTTTTGTGCATGAATGTTATGAAAATGAAAATATTAAGGGACGGTTTTGTAACTTCAAAAGTTAGAGGAGTGTAAGCTGTAATTATGCAAACATTGAGAAGAGGCACGAATAAATAACCTTATAGGTTGCATTCCCCGGCCCTTTATCTTATGAAATTGCAATTACCTCATTTGTCTAAGAATATTAATTTGCAGAAAATCTTTTTTTGGTACGTGTTTTGAAAAGTAAATTTATCTGAGATGTATTTATAAATTCAAAACATGCATGAGGTGTAATTAAACGGCGGGGAAGATTAGTGTAACGGGAAAATTTTTCGTGAGAGTAACGCACCTATTAATAGGAGTGAGAAGGGTGGATCCGGCCGTAGGATCTGTCTTCTATTTGGATTTCAACGGCGGGGATCCGGCCGTATCTGGTTCGCTGGTACATACGGTTGTATCTCCAGCAGATACAACTGAGATCTGGCTATTGAAATCAAGATCCTATGACAAATACACATCTCGCACCTATGCGAGTTAGGTGCGTTGCTCGTACCAAATTCACGCTCGTGTAAAGGACCATACATATACCATTAGAGTTTTGATTTTTTTTTCTTCAATTCTCAGCTCGGCGGCTTGAATTCGCAACTGCTTTTTGAAATCAACCGTGTAATTCCGATGGTCAGCAACGTTCCAACACTCATTATAGGAATGGATGTTTCCCATCCTGCTCCTGGACGGGATGATGTCCCTTCGATTGCGGCGGTAATTTTCTATACTGGTTTTTGCGATATTTGCAACTACTATGGAAAGCGGTAGCAACGTGAAACCGTGGTGGTGGTAAATGCAGTGGTTGCATGTAAGCACCACAATTATTTTACCACCACCACCACTCTCTAACCGCTCTCCCAAACACAAACAACTCTCTCAACAACCTATGTTTATATTTTCTTTTTTATTATTAATTTTTGGTGTCATTTGTGATAGGTTGTAGGCTCCAGAGAGTGGCCATTTATCTCAAAGTACCGAGCTGTGGTAAGGAGTCAATCGTCTAGGGTTGAGATGATCGATGCCTTATATAAACCGGTGGAGCTTACAAAGGGAGGAAGTGCCGACCATGGCATATTCTAGTAAACATATTTCTTCATCATAAACTAGGCTCCGTTTGGGGGGACTTATTTTCACCGGTCAAGCGGTTACGACCGCATGAACCGGACCTTAATTTAAGGTCCGGTTCATGCGGTCGTAACCGCTTGACTGGTGTAAATAAGTCCCCCAAAACGGAGCCCTATTCTTCATTTATCTCCTTCAGTTTTAAACATTTTGTTGTCATGTTTGCAGTCATTAATTACTTATTATCTTTCATTGGGTGCATTTTGATGTATAGTGAGCTGGCTTATGATTTTTACGCGAGCAGTGGGAAAAAAATGCCACAATCAGTCATTATTTTCAGGTAAATTAATATAACAACACACAGTTATATACAACAACACTCAAGCCTTTATCCACTATAATGGGGTCGGCTATATGCATCTTTTGTTGCCCTATCTTTACTCATAAACTCACTATGCCTAAGTACATCATGTCTTTCCTTGTAACTTAAGTATATATATATATTCTTTCAAATTATGTTTTTCACATTAATCATTATACTTATTGTGTACATTGATTAGGGACGGAGTAAGCGAGTCTCAATTCAACCAGGTCCTTAACATTGAGCTGGATCAGATCATTGAGGTCATCATCTTGTTTCCATCTTTATAATTTTTATGAAAAAATATTTTTTTATAGTAATATTTACATAGTAATGAATGATGATGTAATTATAATTAGTTAATAACTTAATATCATTTCGACACACACGAGAGCGCGCGAGCGCACACACACACACACACACACACGAGTGATATAGGTACGAGGTTCCGCCCCTATGACCAACAACAAAAGTACCCCGGCCGAGACAAGCACTAATTGATGCGAAAACGTTATACATCACCTTTCAATTTTTATTACAAAAATCATCATTCTCATTAATTAATGTCAAATCAACTTTAATAAAATTGACGAGTTTAATGATAGCTCCTTCAAAATATCGCTAACATGCATAATGACAATATTTCAAAAAAAATATCGTTGGTATTTCATCAAACACAACTTTTCTCTTTTAATATTGTAAAGATATATGAACAAATAATATTGATTTTAAATGATCATAAAAAAGCTACAAGAATCTTGAAAGTTCTGAAACAAGATATTAAATTCTTTTCTTTATGTTTTTTTGTGCTCTTCTTCTCTTATATTCTTCATTATCCTACTCTCTTCTTTATTCTTCATTCTAATAGTTTATTCTTTTATGTTTGTTTTAATGATTCCAGGCCTGCAAGTTTTGTAATGGGAATCCCGGGAGTTGGCCGAGGCCCAAATTTACCGTTATAATTGCGCAAAAGAATCACTATACGAGATTTTTTCATGATACGAAGTCTCCTTATAATGTTCCGCCGGGTACGGTACCCCATTTTCGTAGGAATTTACAATTGCATTGGAGAAAACTATACATTTTTTTTGCTTCTTAAAGCATTCTAACAAGATTATGAAATTATACAAAATTTGCAGGTACTCTGGTCGACACCACAGTGTGCCATCCTTCCAACTATGATTTTTACATGTGCCCACATGCCGGAATGATCGTAAGGATCCTCCTATATTGCTAGCTTCTTTGTTGTTATTATTATTATTGTTATTATTATTATTATTTTGTCAACAATATGTGTTTATTAATTGTTTAGGGCACAAGTAGACCCACGCATTATCACGTGTTGTTGGATGAGAATAAGTTCACTGCTGATCAGCTTCAAGAGTTCATCCACTCCCTCTCTTACACGTAAGCGTTCTGGATTTTATTACACTCTTTAATTCAAGATCTTCATTTTTAAAGAAATTTATGATTTTGATTGCTTGTTCTTTTTTTGGGGAATTTTACAATTTCAGGTATCAAAGGAGCACAAGTGCGATCTCCATAGGTACAATTTTCACATCATGTTCCGTCTCATTTTCTTTTCGCATTGTCTTAGTTTGAAACGGTGATGACAATGAAAAAGTTCTATTTACAGTGTTTGGAAAGCTAAAAGTAGTTTTCTTATTGCTTTTCCTATCACCGTCTTTCCTAACAGATATAGGCTGTGTTTGGTGCTGCTTATCACACCCTTATTTGCTCCGGTTGGTGAGGTTGGATAAAAACGTCATTGTCATAGAATGTATGTTTGGTATTACAAATGTTACTACTGTTATCAAAAGAAGAAACTAGTTTGACACATAAGATTTTGGTATGACAATGACATTTTTGTCCAACCTCATCAGAGCACATAAGCTGCGATAAGTCAAGCCAAACACAGCCTTAATCAAATCATTGATTTCTTACGATTGTTTTTCATACTGTCACAACCGTCTATTAACATGTTTTTCCTGTTTCAGTGGCACCGGTATTGTACGCTCACATGGCAGCCGCACAAGTGGCCCAATTCGAAAAGTTTGAAGACCGTTCTGAAACTGCTTCGCGAACTTCTTCACAACAACAAGGAAGCTCCACCGCCGCCGCTGCCCCTCGCCCGGTGCCCCAACTGCCCAAGCTCCATGAGAAAGTTCGCAGCTCCATGTTCTTCTGCTAGGAACCACATAATTGCCTACCCTAGCTAGCTTTTCTTAAATAATTCTCTGCTTCCTTCTATGATTCTTTTTTTGCTAGTTTTAGAAACTTTTTGTATTTCTGATTTTTTTTGCATGTGTTGTTTACTTTGTGTTTTGGTCAATGGGGACTGTTGTTCCTCAGCCAACCCGATTGTTGTCAATAAAATAATAATAATGTTAATGTTTTTTTAAAAAAATTTAGCCGAATTTTCTTATATGCGTGAATTTCTTAATCTACATTATATTTATATGCAACTTTAGCTTCAAAGGTTTACTAATTTTTGGGGTCGAGCTGTCTTTAAATTTAGGAAATGGGGCTGCCACCTCCCCCGGTTGCTCGTTCTCTAGAAGATTTCTGCTTTCCCTATAAATAGGGGTCCAGTCTCCTTTCAGAAATATGGAACAACAATTCAAATGACAAGGTTGTTGTTAGCATCTTGCGGCTAGCATTAACGGCAAGGCGGCAAGCACCAAGCGGAACTCCAGTGAAGGCTGCAATCAGCAGTTGGGGATCTCAGTGTCTAGCGCGCGGCGGTAAGACTAACTGCCAGCGATTACTGCGGTTAAGCGACTAGCAAGTGGAAACTTCTCTCGGCGACCTCCATTGGGAGATAGGTGATCAATGGTGCGGTCTCTGCGGTTAGAAGTGCTTTTAAAGTTGTAACACCGAATTGTGAGTGTGTGTTGTGGTATTGAGTTGTATGAGTGTGAAACACTATTGTAATTTTGTAACATCTTGGAGATTAATAAATTGAAGTTGTTTGACTTCTCTTTGTTGGAAACGTGTATGGCTCCCGCTCGGGCTCAACTAACAACCACGCTCACAGTAATAGTGACCTCCTCAAACCGTGTGAGCTCCTACACGCGAGCTCCTACACGTGAGCTCCTACACGCGCGAGCTCCTCCTGCTAGACGGCCAGCTACCTGCGCGAGCTCCACCTGCGAGACGGCCTGGACGTGAGACTAACACACCAAACCGCAAGATCACCTCGGCAACACCTCCTCTCTGGCGGGTTGAAGACAACCCGGCGAGACCAACAGCTTCCCGCGAGCTGGCGCCGGCGAGAACCACTCCTAAACCGCGAGACCAACACCAGCGAGTCCGCCTACCAGCGCGACGACGAACCCGGCGGGATCGACACCCCTTCTAGCGAATACACATCGGGCGGCGAGCTGGGCACGACGAGTTGCCTACTCGCTCGGAGACTACACCAAACCGCGCGGCCAGTTCCCTTCTCGCGGCGGGGTCAACTCCCTTAGCGTTGTTGCGCTCTCTTTCTCTCTCTAAAACAAGAACAAGAATTTTGGGAGTTTATCTCTCTATTTTCATCAATCAAATAAGTACAAAGGGGGCCTTTATATAGGCAAAACAAAGACAAACAAAACTCTCTCCTAATAAATGCAACCTCTCAACTAACTCATATAAATATAACTCTCTTTCTCATACATTAAATAATCATAAATAAGACATGACAACTCCAAAACAGTGGGGCCCGGTCAACATGTTAACCCCAACAAAACTCCCCCTCAAACTTGGCAGCACATGCCGAGTTTGCCTTTAAGCCTTAGGAACGTCTCCACCTTCAACGCTTTTGTAAAGATGTCCGTGACCTGCTCTCCGATAAGGCAATAAGCAACTTCCACCGTCTTTAGCTCCACCTGCTCGCGGAGGAAGTGGTACCTCATTTCAATGTGCTTGATACGCCCGTGTAACACTGGGTTCTTTGCGAGCTGGATGACCGACATGTTATCCACAAACATGGTCGTTGGCTCATCCACTCCTTGATGTAGACTCTGCAGTAGATTCCTTAGCCAGATGGCTTGGCAGGTACAAGCCGCCGTCGTAATGTACTCAGCCTCGCAAGATGATAGCGCTATTGTGGCTTGCTTCTTCGAGCTCCAAGAGAACGCCCACGTTCCCATGTTGAAAGCATACCCGGAAGTGCTCTTCCGGTCATTCACATCCCCGCCGTAGTCACTGTCCGAGTAACCTACCAGCGTCAGCTCCTCTCCAGTTGAATACTTCAGCCCATGGCCTCTTGTCCCATTTATATACCTCAGGATCCTCTTCGCCGCCGTGAAGTGGTCTTCCTTCGGTTCTTCCATATGTATGCTCACCACCCCGACCGCATACATGATGTCTGGTCGGGTGAAGGTCAAGTAGCGTAGACTCCCCACCAAGCTTTTGAATAAGGTGGAGTCCACCACCCCTTCCTTCGACTCCTTAGCTTCAGCCCTGGATCTGCAGGAGAGGAGATATGCTTGCTACTCTCCATCCTGAACTTCTTCAGTATCTCCTCAGCGTACTTCTTCTGAGAGATGAAGATGTCATCTTCACTCTGCTTCACCTCTACTCCCAAGAAGTAGCTTAGCTCTCCCAAGTCCGTCATCTCGAACTCCTTCTTCATCATTCCTCTGAACTCCTCGTACATCGCAGTGTTGTTGCCTGTGAAGATCATGTCGTCTACGTATAGACATACTATCATTATATCGTCATTCTTATCCACCTTCGTGTAGAGTGCATATTCATGCGGACTCTTCTGATAGCCATGCTTCTGCAGGTAAGCATCTATCCTTCCATTCCAGGCTCTAGCTCCCTGCTTCAGCCCATAAAGAGCCTTGTCCAGCTTGCAGACTTTTCTCTCCTGCCCCTTCACCGCATACCCTGGGGGCTGCTCGATGTACACATCCTCCTCCAGGTAGCCATTCAAGTAAGCAGAGACCACGTCCATCTGCATTATCTTCCACCCATGATGTGCTGCTAGCGCGATGATCAACCTGATGGTGTATATCTGCAGCACTGGTGCAAAGACCTCATGATAGTTCACACCCTGGACTTGGAGGCAGCCTTTCACAACAAGCCTTGCTTTGTGTTTCTCCACGCCTCCATCTTTATTCTTCTTCACCTTATACACTCACTTCACCCCGAGGGGTTTTTGGCCTGCAGGTGGATCCACCAGCTTCCAGGTGTCATTCTTCTTGATGGAGGCAATCTCCGCATCCATAGCCTTTCTCCAAGTTTTTTCTTGGGCGGCTTCTTCGTAGGAGTACGGCTCAACATCTGCAAACAAACAGTATAAAGAAAAATTGTTATGAGTTGGAGCCGTCTCTTCATATATCTCCTCCAACCTCCTTGTCCGAGGATGAGGACGATCATCCTTGGTTCCGCTGGTGCTTGTTCCACCAGATCTTCCTCTGCTCGTACTTGCTCCACTTGAGTAAGGGGTGAGAGCTCCCCCTGACTCCCTGCTGGGTGGTGATGGTGGCTCAACTCCACCCATCTCAGCTTCATCTCCCTGACCACCCTCTTCTTCATCATCATTGAAGAACATCCCCTTGATGTTCCTCACCTCTTCATCCCAGCTCCAACAGCTGTCTTCTTTAAACACCACATCCCTTGAGATGATGGCTTTCTCCGTCACCGGGTTGTATAACTTGTACGCCTTGCTCGTAGGAGCGTAGCCTACGAAGATGCACTTCTCGCTCCGGTCATCTAGCTTCCTTCTCCTCTGGTCCGGGACATGGGCATAAGACACACACCCGAAGACCCTTAGGTGCTTCACGCTTGGCTTCCAACCACACCATGCTTCGAACGGTGTCTTGAACTTTACACTCTTCGTTGGGCAACGGTTCAGTAAGTACACTGCCACCTGTACTGCCTCCGCCCAATACTTCTTAGGCAACCCCTTGCCTTTCACCATACTCCTTGCCATATTCATGATGGTCAAGTTCTTTCTCTCTGCCACTCCGTTCTGCTGAGGTGAGTATGCCGCCGTCAGCTGATGAGATATCCCCCACTGCTTGCAGAACTCATCAAACAGCCTCGAGGTGTACTCCCCACCTCTATCTGTCCTGAGCACCTTTAGTGGTTTCCCACTCTCCTTCTCAGCCATTGCCTTGAACTCCCTGAATTTGTCAAGTGCCTCGGCCTTCTCTCTCAGAAAGTACACCCAACACTTCCGACTGTAGTCATCCATGAAGGTAATGTAGTATCTGCTGCCTCCAACTGAGGTCGTCTCAAACGGACCTGCTATGTCCAAATGAACTAGCTCCAGCTGCCTTATCGCCATCCGGGACTTTCCACCCTCGAACGTTTCTCTCTTCTGCTTTCCTTTGGTACATGCCTCACATACCCTCTGAGGAGGTGAGATTATAGGAAACCCTTCTACCATCTTGGAGTGGGATAGTAACTTCAGGTCTGTGAACCCCAGATGGCCCATCCGGTGGTGCCATAGCCAAGCTTCCTCTTCTTCTCCTGTCTTCGCAAGACATGTCGTCTCCTTGGCATCCATACTTAGAGGAAAGAGGCGATTCGTCGCCATCTTCACTCTCACCACCTCTCTTCCTTGACTATCCTTCATAGCTAAGGTACTATCCCTCAACAGGACACGATAGCCCTTCTCCACTAGCTGCCCAAGACTTAGGATGTTACTCCTCAAGCCCGGCATGTAGAAGACATCATTGATATGCACCTCCTTCCCATTCATCGTGACCGCTATCACTCCTCTTCCTTGCACAGATATCTTTGAGGCGTCGCCAAAGCTGACTTCACCACCATTTTCTTCAAGGCTGGTTAACAACTCCTTATCTCCACACATGTGGTTACTTGCGCCAGTGTCCAAGTACCACACTCTGTTCCTCCCTCCTGCAGCACCTTGGATGGTAAGGAACATCATCGGGTCGCCACCCGTGTTACTTGCCTCAGCATAGTGGTTGGCTTCTCCTCCCTTCCTTGGAGCTCAACAATCGTAGCTCATATGCCCGAACTTGTTACAGTTGTAACATTGAGTCTAAGACATATCTCCTCTTCCTCTTCCTTGACCTCTTCCTTGGTCCCTTCCTTGTCCTCTGCCTTGGCCTCTTCCTCTTCCTCCTCCATCGTGTCTCCAACCCTGAGGTTGCTCCGCCTCATTCTGGTTGTACTGATTTCTTCCGAAGTCTCTTCCTCCTCTACCTCTTCCTTGGTAGCCTCAGCCACGCTGGCCTCCTCCTCTTCCTGAGCTTTATCCAAAGTTAAGCTGAGTATGGAGTGCTTTTCCCAAGCCACTCGACTCCTCATCATCCTGCAGCATGCGGTACTCATGGGCTTGCAGCGAGCCAACAAGTTCATCTACCGCCATCTCAGTGAGATCCTTCGACTCATCAATGGCCACTACCACATGTCTGAATTTCTTGGTCATAGATCGCAGGAGCTTTTCCATGAAGCTAACATCATCTATTGTTTCCTCATTCCTCTTCATCTCATTTGTGAGCGTCCGTAGACGTGTCACGTAGTTACCAACCTTCTACGAGCTTTGCATCCTCATTACCTCATACTGGGCTCGGAGGGATTGTAACTTAACCTTCTTTGCTTTATCAACTCCCTGCATGGAGCGTTGTAGTATCTCCCAAGCCTCCTTGGATGTCTCAGCATCTGAGATCTTCTCAAACGTCGCCTCATCAACTTCTTTGTACAATAGGAATAGGGCCTTCTTGTCCCGCTTCTTTGCTTCCCTCAACGCTGTCTTCTGAGCATTAGTCAACGCTGCCTCTGCTTCAGCAGTAAGCACATCGACTCCCTCTTCAACTATCTCCCATAACTCTTTGGAGGCGAGTAGCACTCGCATTTGTATACTCCAATTTCCATAGTTCGTTTTGGTCAACTTGGGGACTTGTCTAGACATTCCACTTCCCATCTCCATCTCTCCTTGTCACTTAACCTTCCGAGCCAACTCCCAGGAGATCCCAACCTCCCTCTGATACCACTTGTTGGAAACGTGTATGGCTCCCGCTCGGGCTCAACTAACAACCACGCTCATAATAATAGTGACCTCCACAAACCGCGCGAGCTCCGACACACGAGCTCCTACGCGCGCGAGCTCCTCCTGCGAGACGGCCAGCTACCTGCGCGAGCTCCACCTGCGAGACGGCCTGGACGTGAGACTAACACACCAAACCGCAAGATCACCTCGGCAACACCTCCTCTCTGGCGGGTTGAAGACAACCCGGCGAGACCAACTCCTTCTCGCGAGCTGGCGCAGGAGAGAACCACTCCTAAACCGCGAGACCAACACCAGCGAGTCCGCCTACCAGCGCGACTACGAACTCGGCGGGATCAACACCCCTTCCAGCGAATACACACCGGGCGACGAGCTGGGCACGACGAGTTGCCTACTCGCTCGACGACTACACCAAACCGTGAGGCCAGTTCCCTTCTCGCGGCGGGGTCAACTCCCTTAGCACCGAGGCGCTCTCTTTCTCTCTCTAAAACAGGAACAAGAATTTTGGGAGTTTATCTCTCTATTTTCATCAATCAAATAAGTACAAAGGGGGGTCTATATGCAAAGCAAAGACAAACAAAACTCTCTCCTAATAAATGCAACCTCTCAACTAACCCATTTAAATATAACTCTATTTCTCATACATTAAATAATCATAAATAAGACATGACAACTCCAAAACAGTGGGGCTCGGTCAACATGTCAACCCCAACACTCTTTGTTTGTTTTTGGGCTCATTGTGTTAGGGCTTCCAACACTATTTCGATAAGGATACATGACCAAATTTTATTTTAAAATTGTGAATAAATTGGTTACCCTTGGATGATACCTTCTTGGGCGAGTCACTAACGTCGACGACTTCGACAACCCCCCCTGGACGATGACATGGACGAGCAAATTCCAAGATGAGGAGCAGCTGAAGGTGTGATTGCACAAGCACAATGGAATTATAATACAAAGAGTCTGAGGATACTTTTTGTATTGATGGGGATGGAGCCCCATTTATATAAGAATGGGTGTGCACTTATCCATTTCTCCCATGATCCCTCTAATTGTGAAGATCATGGGTTTGACTAGCCAACCCACTCCCCCCATGATCTCCATCATAGTAGGAGAGATCATGATGGCCTCCCATTCAACAATCTCCGCCGGCCGCCGCCGCCGCCAGCCGCCAGCCGCCCGCCGCCGACCGGTGGGCCGCCGCCGACTGCCATCGCCGCCGGCGGCCGGCCGCCGTCGCCGGCCGCCATCAACTGCCACCGCCACCGGGGTGGCCCATCGCCGTGGACAATCTCCCCAACGTCCGATCAAGGGGAGGCTCTCCTCGTCGTCCGATCAAGAGGGTAACCACCCACTAGCCCACTACTTTAGTGGTGGGGCCCGCATGATCCTCCCCTGGAGGCTATAAAAGAGACCCCAGGGGCTCTTCATTCTTCACCTTTTCTCTTCTTCGGGTTGCCTTCTTCTTCCTCATGAGAGAGCTCGCCTGCCTCCTCCCTCGAGTCGGCCTCCTGTTGCCGTGAACCACTAGCGGCCACCTGCGGCCACCAACGCTCCACCAACACACCACCAGCAGGAAAACGCCCAAGTCTCCAGAGAAAGCCAAAGGAAGAAGGAAACCGTCGCTAGCAGGTGTGCACGACCGCATGCGCCAAAGCACCAGGGTCATCCCACGCATTTCAACACCCAAGTTACTGCCGCTGTGCAGTCTGTTGCCCGCCGGGAGCTGTGGTCTCTCTCTCCCCCAAGTTGTAACGGGAGCAGTCTGTCGCCTCGATTCTCCAACACACTGTAATCACCGGAATCTAGTGGAATTTGATTGGCACAGACCAGGTCACATGGTTTTTTACCCATTTAAGGGGGTTTTTTCACGTCATCACATCTTGTGTCAACTTTCTGCTATCATTGACTGTGTGCGCGCTCGACCGCCTCGTGAGCTAAGACGGTTCGAACAAATCCGTCCCAACCGGGGCATCGAGTTAGTCCGCAACAGTTTGACGCCGTCTATGGAAAGCGAGTTCCCAACATCCTCCAAAGACAGTACCTTCAATACAACGGTACTCATAACTAAAGACCATGGCGGGAGAAGTTGCCCGCACGACAGAAGGGACAACACTCGGGGGGCAGGTTGGTCCAAGTCCCCCACACCAGCGTGTTGTCATACCAGAAGGAGAACTCCCCAGTGCGGATGTCCACGGTCATAGAGCCCGTTTAGACAAAGGATTTGAAGTTCAGCATCACTACAATCACACAGAAGCAACAGGCATCATGCATCAGGCCAACAGAAGTTGAAGGACTCACACGCGAAGAGGTTCTCAACTTAATCACAGAAGAACGCGGGCGGGCCAAGCAATATGCCGCTCCCGCCAGCCGCCCTCTCCATCATTACTCGTCATTTTCACCCGAGGTTCGAGCACACCCAATCCCTCATGGTTTCAAGCTCCCAAAGATCGAGACATATGATGGCACAAGTGACCCGTTAGAGCATGTCAGACACTTCGCAATCAAGATGCAACTTTGCAACGCCCCAGATCAACTATTGTGCCAAGCTTTCCCAGCAACTTTGAAAGGACAAGCTCGCACATGGTTCATGTCCCTGAAGGAAGGAGAAATCAAAGATTTCGCTGAACTAACACAACAGTTCACGGATCAGTTTATCGCCAGCCGCCGCATATTCAACGATCCTTCCCACCTGTCCGGTATCCGTCAAAGTGAAGGGGAAACCCTTAAAGATTTCTTCCGTCGTTTCACCACTGAAGCACGACGAATCCCTAGAATAAAAGCGGAACTACGTGTATTTCTTCTTGGAGGGATCCGCCCCGATGGCTTCCACTCCGCACTAGTACAAGAAACTATACCGAGCTATTCTGATCTTGTTCAACGAATCGATTCCCAGATCACCGCTGACGGTGCAATCGAAGTACACCGCCAACAATTCAAAAGCAATTCAAAGAGACAACGAGAGCAGGGGTTGACACCACTGTCGGTTCCCAAAAATAGCAACTCGCGATATGTCAACTCTCGACGGGCTGGAGGGCATCACCAACATCAAGCCTTCACTCCCCACAACTCTTCGCAAACGGGAGTGTTGTTCGTCATACGCAACCATCCGTCTCTCCAAAGGCCAAGGGCTCTTACTCCAAATTTAGGGGACCAATCTAAGTATTGCAACTTCCACCAAGGTCATGGGCATAAGACAAAAGATTGTTCAAGACTGAAGACAGAAACCGAACGATTCGTTTGCCTTGGGTACCTCGAGAGTTCTCTCCAAAATAAAGGCTCTAAATCTACATGTCAAGAATGATCCGACACTGAGACGATCCCCAGGATGAACATCTCAAAGAAGAGTTTGCTTGCTGCCAAATGAGCATCCAGAGCTCCATCATCACTGCTTGTATTTTGTATTTTTAACATTCGTGAGACGAACAACATGTGTTATTTCCAATCTTATTGATGACTGCATTACAGAGTGTTCAGTATTCCCAATAAGGGACTCTGGCCTCTCCTCTTCCAGAGTTTTCAGTGCTCCCAATAAGGGACTCTGGCCTCTACTCTTATAGAGTCTTCAGTGCTCTCAACAAGGGACTCTGTCCTCTCCTCTTACAAAGTGTTCTGTGCTCCCAACAAGGGACTCTGGTCTCTCCTCTTATAGAGTGTTCAGTGCTCCCAATAAGGGACTCTGACCACTCCTTTTACAGAGTGTTCAGTGCTCCCAACAAGGGACCCTGACCTCTCCTCTTATAGAGTGTTCAGTTCTCCCAACAAGGGACCCTGACCTCTCCTATTACAGAGTGTTCAGTGCTCCCAACAAGGGACCCTGATCTCTCCTCTTACAGAGTGTTCAGTGCTCCCAAAAAGGGACTCTGACCTCTCCTCTTACAGAGTGTTCAGTGCTCCCAATAAGGGACCCTGACCTCTCTTCTTACAGAATGTTCAGATCTTCGCAAAAGAGATTCTGGCCTCTTCGGCTCATAGTCAACTAAGTCGTGAGCAACTCTCGTGCAAACTAAGCCGCGAGCAACCCTCGTGCAAACCAAGCCGCGAGCAACCCTCGTGCAAACTAAGCCCAGAGCAACCCTCGTGCAAACTAAGCCGCGAGCAACCACCATGCAAATCAAGCCGCAATTACAACCCACGCAAACCAAGCCATGAGTCATCCTTATGCAAACTAAACTGCGACTACAACCCATGCAAAGTAATGCCACAAGTCAAACTTACGACGAACTTAACACATGCTAGCACATGAACCACGCCGCTCATTGCCTCCGAAGAAGTAGACATCCTTGGGGCAGTAGTCTCCGGAAGAGAAGGCCCGAGCGGTAGGAGATCCCAATGCCAACACACTTCGGTCAGCTGGGGCAGTAACGCCAAGAGAAGCAGTGTGCCCCCTTTTCCGACCATGTCCACAAGGTCTTTCGTATCAAAAGCTTCTGCTAGAGGTGTATTTAATATCCCTAACTACAGCAAGATTAGACTCCAAAATCAGCATGTCATCCACATATAAACATATGATGACTGTCTGATTCGACAATGATCGGTGACAAAGGCATTTGTCTGAAAGACTGGACTGAAATCTGAGACTCTTTACCACCTGCTCAAACTTCGTGTGCCACATCTTAGGCGCTTGTTTAAGCCCACAAATTGATTTATCCAATTTACACACTTTATCTTTTAGATCTTTATGCACATAACCTTTAGGTTGTGTCATGTGAATCTCTGCATCAAACTCTTCATTTAATAAGACTGTTTTCACATGCATCTGATGAGCTATAAAGTTCTTGATAGACGCTAATGCCAAAAGAATTTTGATAGTCGATATGTGACACACATGTGAATAAACATCAAAATAGTCTATTCCCCTGTTGTTTATAACGTTTAGCTACAAGACGTACTTTATACCTGGCTATAGACTCATCACTATATAGTTTCTTCTTTAACACCCACTTGCATCTTATGACTTTAGCGCCTTTTGGCAAATCAACTATATGTCAAGTATTGTTATGTAACAACGAAACCATCTCATCATAAATGGCTTCTGCCCACATCAACGAATCTCTAGATCTCATTACTTGCTGGTAGGAAAATGGATCATCCTCTAAGTGGTAGGTGACAAAATTCTCACTAAAGTCCTTAGGGATTCTCTCTCTTGTAGATGCTCTAAGTGGAATAGGTTCCACTTCTAGAGGTTGGGGAGTAGTGACAGAAGGGCTAACTTCAGGTTCTACGATAGATTCTGAAATTATATCATTAGACCTGGAGGAAGACAAACCATGATCTTTAACAAATTTATCTTCAAAAAATATGGCATCTCTAGACTATATCCCGGTATTCGTGGATAGATCGAGAATCTGTCCGCTGCACTATCTTCTACACTACCTAGATAGACGTACGTCATTATTTTAGGTTTCACCATAGATCTCTTAAGCTCTTGTATTCGAACATAAGCAATACAACCACAAGTCTTTAGAGTGTCGTATCTACAATGATGACCAAGTCACAACTCATACGGGGTAGAAGTGAGCTAAGAATGAGGAGCTCTATTCAAAATATGATTTGCAGCACGAACTGCTTCTCCCAAAAAAGAATTAGGCATGCCAGCTGTTAGATGTTGAATTTTGTGAAGTGGAAGTGGTTGACGGGACAGGCCGGGCGGCCTGGGCGGACAGCATTGGCGGACTAGGCGGACTGGGCGGACTGTGATGTGCGGCCTGGTGGAAGGTTTAGTGAAAAGCCGGCTGTTCTTCTGAGCGGGTTGCACGGGTGAAGTCCACGGACTATGCGGTCTGGTATCTGTGGATAAGGGGTTGGCTGTTTGGTTTTGCCAAGGAGCGGCCTGAGCGGATAGAGGCTTGCGGACTGGTGCATTGCTTAGTGGCCGTGGTGCAAGCCTGTGCTTGCGGACTAGGCTTAGAGCTTGGCTAAGGCCTTGTCGAGCTCTGGTGATACAATAGGTGCTTTGCTGTGGAGGTCGTTGGCGGACTGGTTTTGGAGTGGAGAAGACTGCTGCGATGGGAAAGGTGTGCGAGGAGCTTGCGGACTGCTGGCGGTCTGTGCTACAGTGTTTGGCGGACGAGAGTTTGAGTCCGCCATGCTCGCATTGACCTTTGATGGTTTTGGACTTGGTCACACTCTGTGCCAAAACCATGGTGTCCATCGTATCCGCCAAGTCCGCTGTGACCGGGCGGACTGTTGCTATCTGCCTTTGGTCGTGGACTTGTGGCGGATTGAGGTGTGAGTCTTGCGGACTGTCTCGGGTTTGTGTGGACAGCCATTGAAGGGGGTTGCTGTCCTGTAGTGGTTGGAGGCTTTGCGGGCTGATGCCTTGTCCGCATAGCTTGGGCGGACTGATGAGGGTTCGCCAATGTTGTCTTACTCCTCGCAGTTTTCATTGGTATCCGGCTAAGTCCTTGCGGACTCGGCGGACGGTGTTTTGCTATCGCGCGGGCTAGGCGGTGTCGGTATCTCTAGGGCGGTGACCACACTCCTCACCACGCCTATAAATAGGACCCCCTGGCAGGTCTACAATAACTTGAGTGAACAGTAAGTTGGGTTGGGCAAGGAGCTGCGGTCTCAGTTTGTCTGTCCGCGCGGATTGTTTCAGTGCTGACGTTTGCTGTGTGCAGGTCGCGCGGGTAGCTTCAAGGAGCCAGGAGTTTGGCTTTGACTTCGGTCAAGTACTTGGAAGTGTGCGGTCTCTGCGGATTCAGCAGGAGGTCGCTCTGCGGCTTGTCAGCTCTGTTTCATCTTTGCCAGCTTCAATAACCTGTCCGCCGGCTTCAGGCGGGTAGGGGGTGTTCCTCAGTTCAGCTTCAGTAGGAGACGAATAACGGTGTGTCTGCGCGGCCTCGCGGCTTCGGCGGACTCCGTGGCTATTCGGCGGATTGCAGTTTAAGATTGGGCGATCTCAGCGGACTCGACGACCTCGGCGACCTTGGCGGTCTCGGCAGACTCCGGTGCTGTCCGCCCGACTTGATTTTTGGTGCTTTCTGTTTACAGCTGTTATACTAGCGAAATCATGTCTCGCTATGTATGACTCGTGTTGTAAAGAAGTGAATGTATAAAATATCTGCTTGTGCTTCCTTTGTTTGTTGGGATTAACCTTTGTTCCTTGGTTTTCCGCTGGTTCAACGTGAGAACTGGGTAGTTCTGAAGATATTAATTTAGCATTTGGGCTACCTTGCTGACCACGTTGAGAAAATTTAACATTAGAAGCATAAAATTTAACATTTCTGTCAAAGTTGTATTCTTACGCTCGACAACACCATTAAACTGGGGTGAGTAAGAATCTATGGTTTTAAAAATTATTCCCTCAAATGCACAAAATTCCTTGAATCCAATAGCAGTGTATTCTCCTCCCCAATCACTTCTAAATCTTTTAATTTTAAAATTTAACTAATTTTTCACATGAGACTTGAAGGTCTTAAATATCTCAAAAGCTTCGTCTTTAGATTTTAACAGATACACATGACAATATCTAAAAAACTCGTCTATGAATGTAATTAGATACTTTCTTCTCTCTCTAGTGACGTGACTACAAAAATCATAGAGGTCTGAATGTATAAATTCAAGAAGTTTCGTGCTTCTAGAAACCGATTTGAAAGACTTTCTAGTGATTTTGGTTTGAGCACACACCTCACATTTGTCAAATCAAAAAGACAGATCTAACGAGATATTATGACTATTCGCTAGATCTAGCATTTTTCTATAGTTCATTTGTTCAAGTATGTTATGTAACAACTTATGATCAACAAGATTTGAACTTATTTGGTTAATGCTATCATTGTTTAAGCTAAGTCTATACATTCTGTTGATCATGTACGCACACCCAAAGTAATGTAAATTAACCGTCAGAGTCATTCTACCATTTTGAGTTGTGAAGGACATCCTAGCCTTATCTAATAGACTCATTGAAATCAGATTTTTAGTTAATGTAGGAACTATTTTAACATTATTTAAAAAATAAACTTTTACCTGAAGAGAGGACCATTTCAGCTGTCCCAACATGTGTCACCTCAATTTCTCTTCCATTATAGTTCTCCACCTTCTCTCGCACCACCTTAACCTCAGTTCATAAACCTCTGTCATTTGTCACATGACACGTAGCGCCGCTATCTAGCCACCACTCAGAGGACGAACTGGGGTGACTGCTCCAAATCAGAGCCACGAAGGACTTGAGATCTAAGACATCTGTCAGCATGTTCGCCATATTTTATGGGGCTTCCTCCTTCTTCTTAGAAGCCTTACAATCAGCCACCCAGTGTCCCCACTTGCAGCAGTTGTGACACTTGCCCCTCTTCTTTTTGAAATAGGGCTTTTTAGGCTCCAACTGTGCAGATGCTTCACCTTTGGGTGCTGGTGGCTTCTGTTGAGGCTTGCTGGGTCGAGAAACGTAGTTAACAACCTATGAGGACTGACCACCTTGTTCCAAGCTCTTCCTAGCAATATTTTGATACTCGATATGAATGAACCTTTTGAGTTCATCCAGTGCAATCTTTTCCTTCAACATGTGCATTTCAGTCTTGAAGGTCAACCACTCAGGAGGTAGCTTGCTAAGAATCAGACACATAAAGAGATTATCAGAAATATCGGACTTATCGTCCACCAACTTGAGACACAGACTTTTCAGTTCAATTATTTGAGAGGTGATTGATAAATTTAAATTAAATTTTAAATTGAAAAGTCCTCGACAACCCCTCCTTCTGGAAGTTTGTGTTCAAGTGATCCTAAATCTCTTTTGCGGTCTTATAATCGATTTGATATTTTCTTCCCTCTCTAGTGATGTAACCACAAAAATCATAGAGGTCTGAATGTATAAATTCAAGAAGTTTTGTGCTTCTAGAAACCGATTTGAAAGACTTTCTAGTGATTTTGGTTTGAACACACACCTCACATTTGTCAAATCGAATAGACAGATCTAACGGGATATTATGACTATTCGCTAAATCTAACATTTTTCTATAGTTCATTTGTTCAAGTATGTTATGTAACAACTTATGATCAACAAGATTTGAACTTATTTGGTTAATGCTATCATTGTTTAAGCTAAGTCTATACATTCTGTTGATCAGGTACGCACATCCAAAGTAATGTAAATTAGCCGTCAGAGTTATTCTACTATTTTGAGTTGTGAAGGACATCCTAGCCTTATCTAATAGACTCATTGAAATCAGATTTTTAGTTAATGTAGGAACTATTTTAACATTATTTTAAAAATAAACTTTTACCTGAAAAGAGGACTAGCTCGGCTGTCCCAGCATGTGTCACCTCAATTTCTCTTCCATTACAGTTCTCCACCTCCTCCCGCACTACCTTAACCTCAGTTAGTAAACCTCTGTTATTTGTCACATGACACGTAGCGCCGCTATCTAGCCACCACTCAAAGGACGAACTGGGGTGACTGCTCCCGATCAGAGCTATGAAGGACTTGGGATCTAAGACATCTACCAGCATGTTCATCACATTTTGTGGGGTTTCCTCCTTCTTCTTCTTAGAAGCCTTACAATCAGCCGCTCAGTGTCCCCACTTGCCGCAGTTGTGACACTTGCCCCTCCTCTTTTTGAAAGAGCGCTTTTTAGGCGCCAACTATGCAGATGCTTCACCTTTGGGTGCTGGTGGCTTCTGTTGAGGCTTGCTGGGTCGAGAAGCGTAGTTGATAGTCTGTGAGTACTGACCACCTTGTTCCAAACTCTTGCTAGCAATATTTTGATACTCGATATGAATGAACCTTTTGAGTTCATCCAGTGCGATCTTTTCCTTCAGCCTGTGCATTTCAGTCTTGAAGGTCAACCACTCAGGAGGTAGCTTGCTAAGAATCAGACACATAAAGAGATTATCAGAAATATCGGACTTATCGTCCACCAACTTGAGACACAGACTTTCCTGTTCGATTATTTGAGAGGTGATTGACGAGTTTAAATTAAATTTTAAATTGAAGAGTCCTCGACAACCCCTCCTTCTGGAAGTTTGTGTTCAAGTGATCCCAAATCTCTTTTGCAGTCTTATAACCGCTGTAGGTCAGGGAGAGCCTGGGGTTCAGTGAATTTATGAGGTAGTCCCTACAGAAATCTTCGTCCTTTCTCTATTGAAATTCCTCCACATCCTCTTCGATAGTGACGAAGTCACTCAGAACAGTGTAAAATATCTCATGTTCCTTCATTCCAGCTAGACGTGTAGCTTCCAAGCATGGAAATCAGAGAAGTCGAACGATTAAAGCTTGACGATGTCGTACGAGCTAAGCTTCAACATCTCTCTTAAGCTAGAACAGTAAACAAGAAAGAAGTCACCTGAGTCGCACGGAGACGGGGCAGTGTCTTCGGATCCAATCCAAGAAATAGTTTGCTCCTCCCCTTCGATTGAAATACGATCGCCGAATAATGAATCCGTCGGTAACACGATCAGATGGATCAATCAGAAGGAATTGAGGGAGAGGCCTCCAAAAAACACCACCAAAATCTTCCACTTGAGAGAACCAAGTAGCTCTGGAATTCTCAAATTGGCAATATCCTTCACTTGATAAATCTAACTGCAGATTTGGATTTAAAGGAAACAGGAAGATGCGGCCACCAAAATTAGAAGGGATCGGCCTGCACCCTGAGAATTCCTGCGGCTTCACCTTCCTCGAGGCATAGAGGCAGTGAGTGCTCCGCCAAATGGCACAAAAATCTGTAGCATGCACCAAAATCACTTTGCTCTCAACAAGCAATTGATCCAAGCAATTGATCTGCTGTAGGAATGAAGATAGATCAGCTTTTCGACAGTAGATCCACGGGCGACGGCGGCGAAGTAAAGAGGCAGAGCTCCTCTTTTCTTGCTGCAAACGGCGAAGAGAAGATCTACTGATTTCGAGCGACAGAATCCACGAATCGGGAGGGGGCAAGCGGCGCCGGGACGGGAACGAGAGCACGTACAGCGACGATGATGGATCGTTCAGGGTTTCCTACTCTGATCTGCGACGGGATGAAGAGCGCGGCACAGTGGAATCTTTCCTCCTTCCCGATCTGCGACATGAATAATCTCCTGTTCCCGATTTCGCAGGAAATCAGATTCACGATCGAACAGAGCGAAAACACGATTCACGATCGACTTCCTACGATCGAGCGGCAACGGGAAACACGAAGGCGAGCGGTGATGGGAAAACCCTCCTCTCGATCGGCTTGCAGCAAACAATCGTGAAAATGGGGGAGAGGAGCGGCTGAGTGGGTTGAGTGGGAAAACCTAGATTTCTTACTTTGAGAGAGAATGTTGGGAGACTGTAATCTACGAAAACTTGGCATTTTTAACTTTGGAAGCGAGTAAGAAGATGTCGTTGGATGACCGATCTAACCATCAGCAATAAAGACAAGAAAAATATTTAAAAAAGGCGAGTAAACATTTTGATCGGACGGCGAGCAGAATTGATCCAACGACGAGCAGGTTACTCGCGTTCCTTCCTCTAAGAACGCTACCCATTAGCCAATAATTATTTGTAATCTACATCTACCTATCAAGTTTGAAATAGGTATATATATTAATTTCAGGATAGAGCCTATCCCTACAGTGACAGGAACCCAATAATCCGTTCCGAGACGGACTCGACATGTGCAAACATTATTTAATATATCTAACATATAATAGCTTAACAAAGGCTAATGATAAGTTATAAAGTATAACTCAAGCGGTGGCTTTGACTACTGACATATTACTGTTGAATTTTCTCCAAGTGGTCAGCAAGGTAGCCCAAACGCCAAATTAATATCTTCGACACTACCCGGTTCACACTTTGAACCAGCAGAAACCAAGGAACAAAGGTTAACATCAACAAATAATGGAAGCACAAGCAGATCTTTTATACATTCCACTTTTTCACAAGGCGAGTTATACATAGCGAGACATGATTTCGCTAGTATACAAGCTATCACAGAAAGCAACAAAAAAAACCAAGCCGGGCGGACAGCACCGGAATCTGTCGAGACCGCCGAGGTCGCCAAGCCCGCCGAAGCCGCCCGAGCTATGCTGCAATCCGCCGAATAGACACGGAGTCCACCGAAGCCGCGAGGCCGCGCGGACACACCGTTATTCGCCTCTTGTTGTGGAACTAAGGAATAGACCGCCTACCCGCCTGAGACCGGCGGGCAGGTTATTGGCACTGGCAAAGTTGAAACAGAGAACTGACAAGCCGCAGAGCGACCTGCTGAATCCGCAGAGACCGCACACTTCCAAGTACTTGACCGAAGTCAAAGCCAAACTCCTGCCTCCTTGAAGCTACCCGCGCGACCTGCACACAACAAACCGTCAGCTCTGAATCAATCCGCGTGGACAGAAAACTGAGACCGCAGCTCCTCGCCGAACCCAACTTACTGTTCACTCAAGTTACTGTAGACCTGCCAGGGGGTCCTATTTATAGGCGAGGTGAGAAGTGTGGTCACCGCCCTAGAGATAGCGACACCACCCTAGCTCGCGCGCTAGCAAAACCACCGTCCGTTGAGTCCGCAAGGACTTAGCCGGTACCAAGGATCAACTCGCCAGGAGCAAGGCAACTTTGGCGAACTCTCTTCAGTCCGCCTAAGCTATGCGGACAAGGCATCAGCCCGCAAAGCTTATAACCACTGCAGGACAACAACCCCCTTCAATGGCTGTCCGCACAACCCCGAGGCAGTCCACATAGAACAAGACAAGCCTCCATCCGCCACAAGTCCACGACCAAAGGCAGAGTTAACAACATTCCACCCGGTCAACAACGGACTTGGCGGATACCGCGGACACCCTGGACTTGGCACAGAGTGTGACCAAGTCCAGAACCATCAAAGGCCTAATGCAAGCATGTCGGACATAGCTCCGTCCGCCAAACATCCTAGCACACAGACCGCCAGCAGTCCGCAAGCTACTCGCACACCTACCCAAAGCAACGGCCACCTCCCGGACTCCACACACCAGTCCGCCAAAGACCTCCACAGCAAAGCACCTGCTGTACACCAAAGCTCGGCAAGGCCACAGCCAAGCTCTAAGCCCAGTCCGCAACAGCACACACCGCGGACATGAGCCAAACCGCCAATTATACAAGCTTGCAACACGACCACTGAGCAATGCACCAGTCCGTAAGCCTCTATCCGCTCAGGCCGCTGCTTGGCTAAAACAATCAGCCAACGCCCTATCCGCAGATAACAGGCTGCACAAAACGCGGACTCCATCCGTACAACCCGCTCAGAAGAACAGCCGGCTTCCATTAGACTTATCACTAGGCTGCAGTCCGCCCAGTCCGGCCAATCCGCCAACGCTGTCCGCCCAGGCCGCCCGGCCTGTCCCATAAACCACTTCCACTTCACAATTTTCAACACTCCCCCTTGAAGTGAGAAGTGGTGATCAAGCCCAGCAAGCTGCGCAACCGCTCAAAGGGCCCCTTCGACAGTGGCTTCGTGAAGATGTCAGCAAGATTATCTTCACACCGAACATGCCCGACCAACAGAGATCCCTCCAACACCTTCTCCCTTATGAAGTGGTGATCGATCTCAATGTGCTTGGTCCTGGCGTGACACACTGGATTGCTTACCAGCTTGAGAGCACTCTCATTGTCACCCCTGAGTAAAGTTGGCCCTTGCACTTCTTCATGAACATCCTCTATAAGCCTCCTCAACCAGATGGCCTCCCGAGCAGCCACGACCGAAGCCTTATACTCTGCCTCCGTAGTTGAGACAGACACCAAGTCCTGCTTCTTGGTACACCACGAGATGCTAGCTGAACCGCAAGTGAACACATAACCTGAAGTCGACCTTCGATCATCCGAATCACCGTCATAGTCAGCATCTGTGTACTCAAGCAAGGCAAAATCTGCATCCCTTCTATAGAGAAGTCCCATATCAGAAGTTGACTTGACATACTTCAAGATATGCTTTGCCGCCACTAGATGAGATTATCTTGGTTCAGCCATAAACCGACTTACTCGGCCAACAGCGTAAGCAATATCTAGCCTTGTAATCGTCAGGTAGATCAAGCCCCCAACAAGAGCTCTGAACACCAAGGGATCAGGAAGAACACTTCCCTCATCTCGTCGAAGCTTCAGCCCAGGTTGCAGTGGAGTAGAGCACTTCTTCCCTTCGCTCATGCCGAACCGCTTCACAATACGATCTGCATACCCTTTTTGGCAAATGAGAATCCCACACTCCTTCCTCTCCACCTCAAGACCGAGAAAGTGATGAAGCTCTCCCAAGTCTTTCATCTCGAAGCGTATAACAAGCTCAGCCACGAGCCTTGCTACTTCCCCCTCCGAGTTTCCTGTGATGATCATGTCATCCACATACAGTAGGACCAAGACTAGAAGCTCCCCCTTCTTCTTGACGAACAAGCTTGAATCCGAGTTGGAAGCAAGGTATCCACAGAATTGCAAGTACTCTGCAATCTTCCCATACCAAGCTCTAGGAGCTTGCTTCAACCCATAGAGAGCCTTCTTGAGTTTGTAGACATAGTCCGGATGATCTTCAGACATAAAACCAAGTGGCTGATCCATGAAGATGTCCTTATCAATTTCTCCGTAAAGAAAAGCATTCTTCATGTGAAGCTGCCACATCTTCCATCTCTTGCTAGCAGCCAAGGCGATCACCACTCTAACTGAAGTCATCTTCGCAACCGGACTAAATGTCTCCTCATAGTCTTCTCCATACTGATGTGAGAATCCTCTAGCGACCAGGCGAGCCTTGAACCTATCAATGCTCCCATCAGCCTTCTTCTTCAACTTATACACCCACTTGCAAGTAACCAGAGTAATATCATCAACCTTGGGCATAAGGTCCCAGGTTTCATTCTTCTTCAGAGCATCAATCTCTTCCTTCATGGCAGCTTCCCACTCCTTAACTCCAGTGGCCTCGTTGAAGTTTGCAGGCTCTCGCTCATCCAGAGGACCTACAAAGAAGCAGAAGACAAAGCTCACTGCATTCCCATCACAGTACCGAGCTGGAGGCTTAATAACCCTCTTCGATCTCCGAAGGGTCGACTCCTTGCTCACTGCTTCCGTTGCTTCTTCGGGCTCAACTCCTACTTGGGGCAAGCATTGAGCAGTTCTCCCCCTGCTTCCTGAGCCAGAAGGCTCAGCCTCGGAGTTAGAAGCAACAGGAGCTGCTGGTGAAACAGCAAGCTCCTCTTCCAAGCCTTCAACAGCTACCACTGGTGCTTCATCAACCTTGCTACTTCCAGTTAGCTCAACCGAGCCACCTCCATATGACGTCAGCTTGTCAAAGACAACGTCTCTTGACACCATGAACTTCTTCGTGGCAGGATCCATGCATTTCCATCCCTTCTTCCGCTCATCGTAGCCAACAAAGACAAGCTTCCTTGCCTTTGCATCCAGCTTAGTCTGTGAAGCATCTGGGACATGCACATAGCAAGTTGAACCGAACACCCTTAGGTGTCCAACCCTCGGCTTCTCCTTCAACAACAGCTCAAAAGGAGTCTTCATGTTGATTGGGCTGAGTGGCATCCTGTTGATAACATAAGAAGCACAAGACATTCCCTCTGCCCAAAAGGACCTTGGGATGTCTTTCGCATGAAGCCAGCATTTGCAGATCTCCGTCAAATGACGGATCTTCCGCTCCGCTACCCCATTTTATTGTGGAGTGTGAGCACAAGTAAGCTCTCGTTGGATCCCGTACTTCCTGCAGAAGTTAGAAAACTCGGAGGTGATAAACTCACCACCGTTGTCCGTTCTAAGCTTCTTGATCCGCAAGCCAAGCCGACCTTCTACCAACTCCTTGAACTCCACAAACAACCGGAAGGCTTTAGACTTCTCTTTCAAGAAATATACCAAAGTATACCTTGAGTAGTCATCAACCAAGATAAGCATGTATCTGCTTCCACCATGGCTGGCAGTGACCGTTGGTCCCATCAGCTCTCAATGAATGCACTCCAATGGTTGCTTGCTTATTGTTTGTGATTTATCAAACGGAAGGTGATGTGTCTTACCATATTGACAGCCCGCGCAAACATGCCCGTCACCAAAGGAGGATAACTTAGGCAGACTGAAAGATATAGTACCTAAACACCTAGAGGGGGGGGGGGGTGAATAGGTGACCTAATCCTTTTTGAAACTTTAATGGCAGCAAACAGTTATATCACAGAATCTACTCTATTTTTTCACAGCAATCACAAAGCATACACAGCAAATCACAATCACAGCACAGCAGACACAATGTTTTATAGTGGTTCCCCAAGATATGGGTACATCCACTTTCCCCCTTCGCCTATCTAGTAGTGTAATAGATTCGGCCAAACTTCTCCACTAGCTCAGAACCCAAATTGGTTCCTACACCTCAGGCCCAAGGCCCTACAACTCAGCTTTTCCCAAAGCCTACACTCAGCCACAAAGGCCTACACTCAGCCAATCAAGGCCTACACTCAGCCAACAAGGCCTACACTCAGAGATTTCAATCTCCTACACTCAGGCTCTCAAGCCCTACCCTCAGCCTTTATAATTACAGGCTTACAATTCACTCAGATCCAAAGGATCCTACAAGTTAAAATGATTTTACAAATATTAACTCAACAACTCAGAAACAAGAGAGGGGAGTTGAGAGTTTCTTGATGAGTTCTTGGAAGAACTCAGCTGGATTCAATCTGACTTAGCTTTCTTCAAAGCTTCTTGAAAGTAGAACTGAATAAGAATGAATCCTCCTGCAGTTGATCCTTGATCTCTGCTTCTAAAGATCCAGAACAAAACTGAATCCTTCTTCTCAGCCTAGTTCCAACGGCTGATTTCTTGGATGGAGCCCTCTCTCTCCAACTTCGTAGATCTGCACTTGGACGGCTAGATCTTCTTGTGTTGATACTCTGTGTACCACTTCAATAACTACTTGAACAATAATCTGAATAACAGTTTCTGTAAACTGTATGAGCCTATTTATAGGCCTTCTTCATGGTAACCGGCTGGTCCGGTCCATAACTGAATTCTGACATCTCTGACAGGTGTTGTAGACCGGATGGAACGACAGCTGTCAAGTCATCCAGTCAATTCTTGAAAATCTCTAACTGTCTGATAGTGTCGAGACTTTCTGTCTTTAAGCATCGACACTTATAGGCCAAGTGTCGACACAAGTTGTGTAAGTGTCGACACAAGTCTACAAGGTGTCGACACAACTTCTTGTATGTCTCGACACAGATTCTTCTTCATGTGTCGACACTGAAATTGAGTGTCGACACAAGTACTTGATCTTCTGTAACTTGCTGAATTCTTCTAAGTGTCGACACATCTCCTTTGTGTCGACACAACTTCTTGTGTTGAATCTGTTAAGTGTCGACACTGCTTCTTGGTGTCGACACATAGTCTTCTATGTTGATACTTGCTGAGTGTCGACACAGCTCCTTGTGTCGACACTTGATTCTTCTGTTGAGACTTTAGATGAGTGTCGACACATTCCCTTAGTGTCGACACTTGTACTTAGAATAATTTGACGATCTTGCTGTTCTTTGCTAAGTGTCGACACTGCTCCATGTGTCGACACTTTCTTCAATTGTAGAGTCTTCAACTGAGTGTCGACACATTGTTCTAGGTGTCGACACTTACTTCATGTGCTGACTCTTCTGTTGAGTGTCGACACTTTGTTCTTGGTGTCGACACTTTCTTCAAGTGCTGACTCTTCTTGTTGTGTGTCGACACAATGTTCTTGGTGTCGACACTTTAACTTAGTTTCTGCTGACTTTTGCTGAGTGTCGACACAGCTCCAAGTGTCGACACTTTCTGGTGTAGACACAGCTTCACTGGGTGTCGACACAGCTCCTTGTGTCGACACTTTCTGTCTGCACTTTTCTTCACTGAGTGTCGACACAGCTCCTTGTGTCGACACTTTCTGTCTGGTGTCGACTCTGCATCCCAGGTGTCGATACAATGACTCCAAGTGTCGACACTGCTTGTCTGGGTGTCGACACAAGTCTTCTTAAGTGTCGACACTTTCCCTCTGGGTGTCGACACATGGACTTAGAAACTTTTTGCTTCAGTCCAGTAATTACTTAACCTGCACAAGTAAACTCAACATACATCAAATACATTATGATGTATATCATTGAGTTGGGTGAGGCTTCTTCAAATCAGGTACATTTAACCAATGTACCCAACAATCTCCCCCTATTTGGAGAAGTCATAACCCTTAGTCAATGATATACACCATTCATAATTAAAATTACAAAATGATGTAAAGCAGGACAATGTATAGCAGGGTAAACATAAACATGTATCAATTTCACATGTATACAAATTCATCATTACAGAACAAATAAGAAATAGACATATTCACAGAACAAACATGAAATAGATTAATCATATATTGTTCAAATATCTGTCTTATACAGTTTCAGAAGTTCACAAAATGTTTTTCATCAAGAAAATTACAAAGTAAAATTCAAGAAAATGCTAAATCTATTTTTGTTCTTGCTCCTTAATCACTATGCCTTTGCCAGCTTGAACTTTAGCTTGGACAGCAGCATCAGCAGTTTCAGCATCAGCAGGCTTCTTGCCTTTCAGATCTTTCTTTTTAAGCTCTTCAGCTTTGATCTTCTGCCTCTCAAAATAATGGTATGGCTTAGGAAAGTACTTGGTAGGCTCCACTGCAGTAGGAGGTAGCTTTCCCATCTTTGTCTTCCTTCTGTATTGAACAATGGCCTCTTGTCTTGATTCATGTTTCCTCCATTCAGCTTCAGAGAACCACTTGTTCCTGTCATGAGTGTTATCCTTGGCAGCTTTCCAGGCAGTTAAAATTATGTTTCTAGAGGTAGGGCTCCACTGTTCAAAGTCTGGCCTTTGTTCTGCTTGTTCCCTAAACCTCTTCTTAGACAACCTTGTCTCTTCCTCTTTCTGCAATACCTCTTGCATGGCTTCAGAAATAGGCTGAACAACCTTTTCAATAATCACATTGTCCTTGCCCCCAGGTGGGCTGTACATAATCTGTACATCTGCATGAATCATGTCAAAATCTGGAGGAGGGTATATGACTTGAGCCACTTCAGCTTGCTCCCCTCCTAGATATGCAGGTTGAATCCCAGATTCTGCCACATTGTCATCATCACAAAGCGGAGGGTATCCCAGTGTAGCCCTGATTGAATTTGATATCCATTTTGCATGATCAGAACTTGCCTTGACTAACACTCTCTCCCCCTTTATGACTTCTCTAGCCATATGATCTCTGACATCATCCTTTTGAAATCTGATTTGACTATCCAAGTATCTGATTCCATCTTTAAAGAATGGTTTGAGCTTTTGAAGTTGTTCAGATATGACCTTCTGGGATGCTTGGATAGCAGTCTTAACAGTAGAGATTTCTTCCTGGAATACTTTGTGAAAATCAGCTTTAAGATCAGTAGAAGTAGAAGGTTCAGCAGCCTTGTTCTTTAACTCAGTGACAATAGCATTATGTGAAGCAGTCAAATTATCATTCATTCTTAACTAATTTTCAAGAACATATCCTTGCTTCAATGCTATGTCATCCACTTGGGCTTTGATCTTCTCCTGGTGTGTTGCCAAGTACACCACTGCATTTCCACCCTTGTGGAAGCAGTCTGTCATCTCCTTCTTATTTTGGTTCATTTCAAACCTTATAGATTTTATATCCTGGGCAAGATCAAACTGTAAAGATTTCTGCCCTTCATCTACATACTTCTCAATTGCTTGTCTATGTTCATCCTGTTTAATCTGCATTGCCACCATTAAAGCACTATAATCAACAGTTGGAGTTTGCTGAACTATAGGCTGTGGTGCAATAGATTGTAAAGCCTTCTTATAGCTTTGACTTCTTCTTTTGAATACATAGAGTTTCTTTTGCTTAGCCCTAGTAGCCTCCTCATCTTCAGATTCTGAGGAGCTGGCTATGTCAACCCTCTCCTTGGGGCTAGGAGGCTTCTCTTTCTGCACTTCAGGTGCCTTTTCAGTTTCCTGCCTTACTGGCTCTTCCATAATATGCACTTGCTCACCCTCAGCAGCAGCATTCTTTTCCTCAGCAGCATCCTTGTCCATGTCAAAATCTTGTTGGTCTAGATTTAGGAATAAATCCTCCATAGTGTATTCTTGTGGTGATGGAGCATGAGAGATTCTTGGTTCTTCAACTACTGAATCAGGAACCACTTGTAGTATAGCAGATGTGTCATCTCTAACAGCATCTGGAACTTGACTATCCAGCTGAGTTTGCTGATGAACATCAGACAAATCAGCATCTTCTATAAGAAATTCTAAAGTATTTAGGTCAGTGAGTACCTCTAGTATGATGGTGGTGGCTTGTTCACTTTCCAGTGTAGAGGGTTCTTCTACAACTGGAAGCTCCCCCTAGCTTTGATCCTTGTGGATGGGGCTAGCTTGAGGCAGCTCCCCCTGGATCTCAGCAACCTATTGAGGAGCAGGAGTCTTTTCAGCAGGCTCTTCCTCATTGTCATCTGGAGTGAAGACAACCTGTTCTTCACTACCAGAACTGCTAGTGGACTCTTGTGCCACTGGAGCAGTCTTCCTTTTCTTCTTTGGAGGAGTGTCTTTCTCAGCAACTGGTTTCTCAGGGGTTGGCATCTCTTTAGTCAACACCCTGTCCCATCTAGAAAAGATCCTCAAATCCATCCTTCTCATATGATTTATCTTGCTGCCTGCAGCTTGTTGCATTACCTCTGGTATGGCACCAGCTAGGTATAGACTTATAATTCTGCCCAGGTTGGGCTTCTTCAGACCTTCCTTAATCTTCTCATAAACTATCATTGACCAGTCAGTTTTTAGAGAGAAGATAATCCTTGTCATTATACTAAACATATAGGCAGACACTCTGTCATGCCCTCCTGGCTTGCTGAGTAATACTTTACAAACTATCTCAGAGAGGAATTTGCCTTGATTGTTCATGCCTTTCCTGTTGAAAACAGAACCTATCTTCATCTTGGAATCAAGTCCACACCAGGTTAGAGCTTCACTGGTTCTTGATGTAGTAACTTCATCTTCCTCTTGAGTTCTTGGAAGTTGTAGAATCTTCCTCAGACTTTTTGGGGTACTTTAACCTTCGTTCCATGAACTCTGGATTTGATTCTGTATCCAGACTCATCTACTTCAGCTCCATTTAGGAATTCAAGAACCTCTTTCTTCCATATCTTTGTAGGTTCAGAAACTAAATACTCTAACCCTGAATCTGCGACTAGGGTTACGACAGACTTGATTTCTTGATCTGCATCATTGAAAGCGCCGCGCACCAGCTCATATCCTTCGTTGACATTCTCCTCTAGCTTAGGCACCATTAGGGTTTGTAGAATTTGTCTTGAGAGAAGAGAGGTGTCGACACAGAAGTTTTAGTCTCGAAACTTTGAAAGCGTGTCGACCAACAAGGACAAAACCCTATTTATACCTTTCTAATTTTGAAGATGAACAGGCGGGACAGCTAACTTAAAATGTGTCGACACTGGCAATAAGTGTCGACACTGACTTATAATGTCTCGACACATATGTGTCGACACAAGTTTAGTCAACAGATTTTATGTGTCGACACTTGTTTATGTGTCGACACCACATAACTCGACACATAGTCGAGACTTTACTTAGAAAATTCTGAGTAAAACTTAAGTGTCGACACCACATTGGATGTGTCGACACCTACTTGACATGTGTCGACACTAATATTCTGAAGTGTCGACACCAACTTCCTAGATGTGTCGACACCTTTTTCCTGAAGTGTCGACACCACTATTCTGTGTCGACATAGACTTGTCTATGTGTCGACACCTTTTTACTTAGGCATTTTCAATTCTGTAAACTTACTCTAAGTTTATCATTCCAAGTTCAATTTTGAATCTATTGAACTTAGCTTCTTCTAGTGGCTTAGTATACATATCAGCTACTTGATTATCAGTTTTAACATACTCTAATGAAATATCTTCTCTTTCTACATGCTCCCTAAGAAAATGATATTTAATTTCAATATGTTTTGTCCTACTATGAGATACATGGTTATTAGCTATTGAAATAACACTAGTAGAATCACAGAAAAGTGGAGTTCTACTTACCTGAAATCCATAGTCCTCTAGCTGATGTTGTATCCACAGAAGTTGAGCACAGCAACTTCCTGCAGCCACATACTCTGACTCTGCAGTGGAGATAGCCACACTGGTTTGTTTCTTGCTACTCCATGAAATTAGTCTCCCACCTAGGAATTGACAGGTTCCAGTAGTGCTTTTTCTATCTTCTTTGCATCCTGCAAAGTCTGCATCTGAATAACCTGTTAGATCAAAATCTCCATTCCTAGGGTACCAGAGGCCTAGATAGGGAGTGCCCTTTAGATATCTCAATATTCTTTTGACTGCTGTCAAATGAGACTCTTTAGGGCAGGCTTGATACCTTGCACAGACACATGTAGCATACATGATATCTGGTCTACTAGCAGTCAAGTATAATAGGGAGCCAACTATCCCTCTATACAAGGTTTCATCTACAGGTTTCCCTGCATCATCCTTGCTAAGAGACATACTTGACACCATAGGAGTCTTCATGGTGCTAGATGAATCCATACCATACTTCCTTATGAGTTCTAGGGTGAACTTGGACTGACAAATGGATAAACCACTCTCAGTCTGTTTAACTTGGAGACCCAAGAAAAACTTTAGCTCTCCCATGCTACTCATCTCAAACTGACCTTGCATAAGTTTTGCAAACTTTTTGCAAATGCTGCTTTCAGTAGACCCAAATATAATGTCATCTACATATATTTGGACTAGTATAACTTTGCCTCTAGATTCCCTAAGGAATAAAGTCTTATCTATTTTCCCCCTTGAGAACTTGTTCTCAATGAGAAAACTAGATAGGGTTTCATACCAAGCCCTAGGGGCTTGCTTTAACCCATATAAAGCTTTCCTAAGTCTATAGACATGATGAGGTAGAGTTGAATCAACAAAACCTGAAGGCTGTTCCACATAGACTTCTTCCTTAAGATTACCATTCAGGAATGCTGACTTGACATCCATTTGGTAAACCTTGAATCCTTGATAGGTTGCATAGGCCAAGAACATCCTTATGGCTTCCAGTCTGGCTACTGGAGCAAAGGTTTGATCAAAATCAATACCTTCTTCTTGCCTATATCCTTTAGCAACCAGTCTTGCTTTATTCTTAATGATGACCCCTTGTTCATCCATCTTATTCCTGTAGATCCACTTGGTTCCTATTATATTGTGGTATCTAGGTTTAGGAACAAGTTCCCAGACCTTGCACCTCTTGAACTGATTAAGCTCTTCTTGCATTGCTTCAGTCCATTGTGGATCTTGTATTGCTTCTTCAAACTTCTTAGGTTCAACTTGAGACAGAAAGCTGGAGTAGATTGCTGCATTTAGGTTCCTGCTCCTGGTTTGTACTCCTTGTCTTGGATCTCCAATAATCTGCTCTAATGGATGATCTCTTAGATGCCTGTTGGCTGGAGGCATCCTTACTTCTGGTTGAACCTCTTCAGCATCTCCATCATGCTGTATTCCTTGAACTTCATCAGCAATTGGTACATGTAGTTCTCCCCCTGGACAACAGCTACTCTCCTCTCCTTGTTGTCTTGCAGCAGGTACTTCTTCTATAGTAAGCTTGTCCATTTTCTTTGTTAAATCTGTGGGGCTGCATACAGTACTAAACAACTCATTGTTAATAAGTTTAGTCTCATCAAAAACTACATGCACAGATTCTTCTACAACTTGTGTAGTCAAGTTGTAGACTCTATAAGCCTTACTATTATTGTTGTACCCAACAAAAAATCCCTCTTGGGACTTGGCAGCAAACTTAGTTAAGTAAGACTTCCCATTGTTAAGTATGAAGAATTTGCAACCAAAGATCCTGAAGTAGGATAGGTTTGGTTTCCTGCCTTTCACAACTTCATAGGGGGTCTTGTTAAGCCTTTTAGTGATGGTAGCCCTATTTATAATATGGCATGCAGTGTTAACTGCCTCAGCCCAGAAATACTCTGGCAGTGATGTATCACTTAGTAGGGTCCTACCAGCCTCTATCAAGGTCCTATTCTTCCTCTCAGCAATGCCATTTTGCTGAGGTGTTCTAGGTGAAGAGAATTCTTGAAATATCCCAAAGTCTTCACAAAGTTTTGTCATGCTATCAGACTGAAACTCAGTACCATGGTCACTTCTAATCTTGACCACTGTACTGTCTAGTTCATTCTGAATTTGCTTGACAAAGCTATGGAAGACACTAGGTGTTTCAGATTTCTGTCTTAAGAAGAACACCCAGGAAAACCTTGAGTAGTCATCTACAACTACAAGGGTATAGACCTTCCTACCTAAGCTGTGAACTGGCATTGGACCAAAGAGATCCAAGTGCAAGAGGTATAAACACCTCACAGCATCTTTGTTTTCTATGCTTCTAAAGGTGGATTTAGTCTGCTTGCCCTTTTGACAAGCTGAGCAAATACCATCTTTAACACACTTAACTTGAGGACCATTCCTCACTAACTCTTTGCTAAAGAGTTTGCTAATAGTCTTGTAGTTAAGATGGGCTAGCCTCTTGTGCCATTTGACACAATGAGTGACTGTCTCATCAGCTACAAGACAAACTGGAGAACCATTGTTCTCAACCATAATGTCTAGGCAGTAGACATTCCTCTTCCTATAACCTGTCAAAATGATCTCTTGATCACTTGACCTCTTGATATGACAACCATTTTTAACAAATGAGATGTCATACCCTACATCACTTAATTGACTTATACTTATTAGGTTGTGTTTCAACCCTTTAACATAAGCCACTTGAGTAATGGTAACCAAGTTGCTAGAAATGTTACCAAATCCTTTGAAGATTCCTTTTTCAGAACCACCAAAGGTGACTTTTGGACCATCTTTTATTGGAATGTAGTCCCTTAGTAATCCTCTTGTTCCAGTCATATGTCTGGAAAATCCACTGTCCAAGTACCATGTTGGGGTATGGCCACTTGGACTCACCTGCAAAACAGATTAATGAACCTTAGAACCCAAAGTATTCTTGGGTCCTTGGTATTTGTTAGTTTGCAATCTAACAAAGCTACCTATTGGCTTTCCAACAGGTAGTTTGGTACTCACTTTGGCACTAGCATTGTGCCAACAGTCCACTGCAAAGTGGCCAACTTTGCCACAGCACCAGCATTCAAACTTATTGTACCTTTGCTTAGGTACAGTCTTTGCTGTCTTATCTACAGCAGACTTGTTGAATGTTGGGGCTTTGCCCTTGGACTTAGACTTGGACTGCTCAGTCCTTGCAGGTCTAATAAAACCCAGTCCAGCCTTGCCTTTATGATGAACAAATTCATCAATTAAAGGTAGCACTGACTTAGGTTTAGAAAACCTAGCAACAAGCTCTCTCTCTTTCTGAAGATTGATCTCCAGACTCTTGATTTGATCATTCTTAAAGGTGATAGTCCCCATCTGAATCACTGTTATGTGTTTCAGCCTGGCTATCTCATTAAGCTTTTGATCAAATAGCTTCTCAGAATCTGTTGCAGCAGCTTTAAGATCAGCAATTTCCTTTGCCTGACTTTTGGCTAGGGACTTGCTTTTCTTGTAAGCTTGCAACAGTACTTTATATTCATCTATAAGCTGATGAATATCATCCTCAGACTCAGATACATTCTCATCACTTGATGATGATGAATCTGATTCTGAACTGGAACAAGAAACTGAACTTAGAGTTGAACTTTGTACCTTACTGGGTCCTGGCTGCTCCAGGATTTTGTCACTCTCAGTCAATGCCATCAGTCCTTGGCACTGACAGTCTTCTTGTTCATAAATAGACTCCATTATCTGCATGAATTCTTCTTCTTCTTCTTCAGCAAACAGCCCTATGTAGGCCTCAGCATCAGACTCAGTTTCTGAAGAAGAGATATCTAACAGAGTCTTCTCCTTCTTGGCAACAAAAGACTTTTCTTTCTTGCCTTTGAAATAAGTCTTTTTCCTGTCACTAGACTCTTTTCTCTTTTCAGGACAATCTGCAATAACATGGCCCTGTCTATTGCAGCAATATCACACTATCTTAGAACCAGTTGCCTTGCTAGATTTTGTCCTCTTCCTGTCCTTCTTTGAAGCCTTTTTATCCTGATAAAAATCTTCTTTTTCTTTTGAAGTAGAGGGTCTTGTCCTCCACTGTTTCTTCTTCAAGAATTTCTGAAAGTGTCTAGTGAAGGCAACAAAGTCTTCATCACTTTCACTGCTTTCAGACTTTGTGCTGACTGACTCATCTGTCTCTGATTCAACTACCTTTGGAGGTGGAGTTGGTGACTTATTCCTGCACTTTCTGGAGTCTTCTGTCTTGAAGGCTACTGTTCTTTCCTTGTGCTCAGTTCTTGTTGATTTCTCCTCCTCTTTCCTCACTGTCAATTGCATCTCACAAGACAATAACTTGCCAAACAGTGTAGGTGGAGGAATTTCTCCCAACTTAGCCATTTCTCTAATGGCACAAATCTTTGTGTCCCAATCTTTGGTTAGGGACCTTAGGAACTTGTCATTTAGTTCATAGTTACTGAACTCTCTTCCATAAGACATGAGTTCATTCACTATTCTGTAGAACTTCTTATAGCACTCAGTTATGCTATCACCCTTTCCTTATCTAAAACTTTCATACTCCTGATTTAGCAAGGATTTTCTATCTTGTCTAACTTCTTCAGATCCCTCCATATACACTATAAGAGTGTCCCACATCTCTTTGGCTGTCTTGCAGTGTATAAGATTCTAAAATGTTGCATCATCTATGTCACTCACTATAATGTTTTGTGCCCTCTTGTCCATGGTGGATAGGACAATCTCATCCTTAGTCATTTCAGAGAAATCCTTTGGGGTTCTCTGATTTGCATCTAGAACAGATATCTTCATGGGCACATAAGGCCCTTCCTTTACTGTGATGTATATCCTAGGGTCAGAGGCTTCCATAAACAGCCTTACCCTTTCCTTCCAGATCCCAAAGATCTCTTTCCTGCATATGGGCAATTTCATGGAACCCAATTACTTGTGATTTTCAGAGGAACCCATGGTTCTTGATTTTCTTGAATTTGTATTTTGACTTAGACTGAATATGCCAATCAGGATCTCCCCAGACTGTTAGTCCTTTTTGAGAAACCTGGCTCTGATACCACTTGAAAGATATAATACCTAAACACCTAGAGGGGGGGGGGGGGGTGAATAGGTGACCTAATCCTTTTTGAAACTTTAATGGCAGCAAACAGTTATATCACAGAATCTACTCTATTTTTTCACAGCAATCACAAAGCATACACAGCAAATCACAATCACAGCACAGCAGACACAGTGTTTTATAGTGGTTCCCCAAGATATGGGTACATCCACTTTCCCCCTTCGCCTATCTAGGAGTGTACTAGATTCGACCAAACTTCTCCACTAGCTCAGAACCTAAATTGGTTCCTACACCTCAGGCCCAAGGCCCTACAACTCAGCTTTTCCCAAAGCCTACACTCAGCCAATCAAGGCCTACACTCAGCCAACAAGGCCTACACTCAGAGATTTCAATCTCCTACACTCAGGCTCTCAAGTCCTACCCTCAGCCTTTATAATTACAGACTTACAATTCACTCAGATCCAAAGGATCCTACAAGTTAAAATGATTTTACAAATATTAACTCAATAACTCAGAAACAAGAGAGGGGAGTTGAGAGTTTCTTGATGAGTTCTTGGAAGAACTCAGCTGGATTCAATCTGACTTAGCTTTCTTCAAAGCTTCTTGAAAGTAGAACTGAATAAGAATGAATCCTCCTGCAGTTGATCCTTGATCTCTGCTTCTAAAGATCCAGAACAAAACTGAATCCTTCTTCTCAGCCTAGTTCCAACGGCTGATTTCTTGGATGGAGCCCTCTCTCTCCAACTTCGTAGATCTGCACTTGGAATGCTAGATCTTCTTGTGTTGATACTCTGTGTACCACTTCAATAACTACTTGAACAATAATCTGAACAACAGTTTCTGTAAACTGTATGAGCCTATTTATAGGCCTTCTTCATGGTAACCGGCTGGTCCGGTCCATAACTGAATTCTGACATCTCTGACAGGTGCTGTAGACCGGCTGGAACGGCAGCTGTCAAGTCATCCAGTCAATTCTTGAAAATCTCTAACTGTCTGATAGTGTCGAGACTTTCTGTCTTTAAGTGTCGACACTTATAGGCCAAGTGTCGACACAAGTTGTGTAAGTGTCGACACAAGTCTACAAGGTGTCGACACAACTTCTTGTATGTCTCGACACAGATTCTTCTTCATGTGTCGACACTGAAATTGAGTGTCGACACAAGTACTTGATCTTCTGTAACTTGCTGAATTCTTCTAAGTGTCGACACATCTCCTTTGTGTCGACACAACTTCTTGTGTTGAATCTGTTAAGTGTCGACACTGCTTCTTGGTGTCGACACATAGTCTTCTATGTTGATACTTGCTGAGTGTCGACACAGCTCCTTGTGTCGACACTTGATTCTTCTGTTGAGACTTCAGCTGAGTGTCGACACATTCCCTTAGTGTCGACACTTGTACTTAGAATAATTTGACGATCTTGCTGTTCTTTGCTAAGTGTCGACACTGCTCCATGTGTCGACACTTTCTTCAAGTGTAGAGTCTTCAGCTGAGTGTCGACACATTGTTCTAGGTGTCGACACTTACTTCATGTGCTGACTCTTCTGTTGAGTGTCGACACTTTGTTCTTGGTGTCGACACTTTCTTCAAGTGCTGACTCTTCTTGTTGTGTGTCGACACAATGTTCTTGGTGTCGACACTTTAACTTAGTTTCTGCTGACTTTTGCTGAGTGTCGACACAGCTCCAAGTGTCGACACTTTCTGGTGTAGACACATCTTCACTAGGTGTCGACACAGCTCCTTGTGTCGACACTTTCTGTCTGCACTTTTCTTCACTGAGTGTCGACACATCTCCTTGTGTCGACACTTTCTGTCTGGTGTCGACTCTGCATCCCAGGTGTCGACACAATGACTCCAAGTGTCGACACTGCTTGTCTGGGTGTCGACACAAGTCTTCTTAAGTGTCGACACTTTCCCTCTGGGTGTCGACACATGGACTTAGAAACTTTTTGCTTCAGTCCAGTAATTACTTAACCTGCACAAGTAAACTCAACATACATCAAATACATTATGATGTATATCATTGAGTTGGGTGAGGCTTCTTCAAATCAGGTACATTTAACCAATGTACCCAACACAGACCCCTCACCAAACTTCTACTAGCCATCGCCTTTAGCTTGTCCATGCCTACATGCCCCAGCCTCTCATGCTAGATATCAGCGCTATCATTGGCCCTCATACGATCAACATAAGAATTTGTGTCAAGAACAAACAAGTTCTTCACCCTCCTTCCTACATGAGCAACATCAGCCTTAACCGCTGATACGTTGCGAAGGAACCTCACGTCTGTTGGCCCAAACAGAACGTGATAACCAGCGTCTACCACATTGGTCACCGAGAAGAGGTTCTTCTTCATGCCCGGTACATGATACACACTCCTTAACGTGAGTGGCCCCTGATCACTACCCAAAGACACAACCATCTCTTTCTCTACTACATAAATAGTATTATCAGCAGTGATAATAGCTTCATTACCCGAGTATGCTTGTATGAAGGTGAACTTCGACTTGTCTCCGGTGAGGTGATGACCACAGCCGGAGTCCACGATCCACTCGTCGTTGAAGTCCTCAGCAGACAAGGCACGGACACAAGTTCCCATCATAAAAGCTCCGCCTCATTCTGCTTCTTCACTTCTTGAGCAAGCTTCCTCCTTTCCCGCAACATGCCCAGGCTGCAGTTTGACCTTGCAGTCCCGCTTGAAGTGCCTTCGCTGATGACACCGGTAGCACTTCAAGTTCTTCTTCCAGTCCTTAGGAGCATTGCTCCTCTCCGGCTGATAAGAGGTTGAAGGCTCCTTCTCACCAGCGACCCGCTTCTTCTTCTTCTTCCCTTCCTATCCTTTCTTCTTGCCTGAGAAGAGAGCTTCACTGCCTTCCTGATTGATATTCATTCCAGCCATCTGCCTTGTCAAGCTCTCCTGTGAGGCAAGCAGGTTCTCAAGCTCCAGCAGAGACGGCTGAGTAGCCCACCCTTGAACAGATGTCACAAAGGCCACATACTCCTTCCGCAAGCCGCAGATAATGTGCCTTTTCATCTTCACCTCAGAGATAGGCTCATCAGGATCAAACGCCAACAGCTCAGCACACAAGCTCTTCATATTTAAGAAGTACTTCGAGATGGAAAGGTCTCCCTGAGTTGTTCTAGCCAACTCATTCTCCAGAAACTGAAGTCGCGCCACATTCTTCCTATTGAACAACTCATCAATGGTTGTCCAAATATCAGCAGCCGACTCACATCCAATGATGTGATCAAACAGTTCTGGTGACACGGCCCTCTTGAGAATAAACTCCGCCTTAGCATTTGTTTTTCTCCAAAGCCATACTTGCTCAGCAGTACCAAATGCAGCTGTAACTTCCTGCCTATCGTCACCACCGACGACCTCCCATAGCTCCTCACCCAGAAGATAACTCTTCATGCACGACTTCCACTTCTTGAAGTTAGTCGGCGTTAAAAGTTCAATGCCAAGACCTCTTGCGAAACTCCCTTCCATTGCAACACCTGTTGGCAACCTTTCAGAAGCTCCGAGCAACAACACTGGTTGATCACCACTCAAGCACAGAGTAACAACACTGGTTGATCACCGCTCACGCAACTGAACCTCGCTTTGATACCATGTTGAATTTTCTCAAAGTGGTAAGCAAGGTAGCCCAAATGCCAAATTAATATCTTCGGCACTACGCCAAATTATACAGGCTATCACAGAAAGCAACAAAAAAAAACCAAGCCGGGCGGACAGCACCGGAATCTGCCGAGACCACCGAGGTCGCCAAGCCCGCCGAAGCCGCCCGAGCTATGCTACAATCCGCCGAATAGACACGGAGTCCGCCGAAGCCACGAGGCCGCGCGAACACACCGTTATTCGCCTCCTGCTGAGGAACTGAAGAACAGACCGCCTACCCGCCTTCGCCTGGCGGACAGGTTATTGGAACTTGCAAATGATGAAGCAGGGCACTGACAAGCCGCATAGTGACCTACTGAAACCGCAGAGACCGCACACTTCAAAGTACTTGACCGAAGTCAAAGCCAAACTCCTGGCTCCTTGAAGCTACCCACGCGACCTGCACACAGCAAACTGTCAGCTCTACTCAACCCGCGCGGACAGAAAACGCAGACCGCAGCAATTTGCCCAAGCCTCACATACTGTTCACTCAGTTACTGTAGACGTGTCGGGGGGGGGGGGGGGGTCCTATTTATAGGTGAGGTGAGCAGTGTGGTCACCGCCCTAGAGATAGAGACACCGCCCTAGCCCACGCGCTAGCAAAACCACCGTCCGCTGAGTCCGCAAGAACTTAGCCGGTTCCAAGGATCAACCCGCCAGGAGCAAGGCACCTTTGGGCGAACCCTCACCAGTCCGCCCAAGCTATGCGGACAAGGCATCAGCCCGCAAAGCCTTCAAACACCGGACATCATCCCCCTTCAGTGACTATCTGCACAACAAGAGGCAGTCCGCAAACCACCACAACAACGCCTCCATCCGCCACAAGCCCACGACCAAAGGCAGTCCGCCCGGTCAACAGCGGGCTTGATGAATACTGCGGACACACTGGACTTTGCACAGAGTGTGACCAAGTCCAGAACCACCAAAGGCCCAACGCGAGCCTGGCGGACATAGCTCCGTACGCCAAACAATCAAGCAACACAGACCGCCAAAACTCCGCCAAGGAGAAGCAGTCCGCAAGCTACTCGCACAACTGTCCAACGTAATGGCCATCTGCCGGACTCCACACATCAGTCCGCCACAGTAACAGCAGTGCTGTACTACAAGAGATCGGTAAGGCCTCATCCAAACTCTAAAGGCCAGTCCGCAACAGCGAACACTGCGGACACTCCAGTCTGCAAGCCTCCCGCGGATAGCACCCAATCCGCCGGTTAACACTAGCTTGAAACACGACCACTGAGCAAAGTACACCAGTCCGCGAACCTGCATCCGCTCAGGCCGCTCCTTGGCTAAACCAAACAGCAAACACCTTATCCGCAGATAACAAACCGCCCAAGCCGCGGACTTAATCCGCACAACCCACTCAAAAAAACAACAAGCTTCCACTAGACCTATCACCAGGCCGCATAACAGCAATCCGCCCAGTCCGTCGGATCTGTCCGCTCAGGCCGCCCTGCCTGCCCCATCAACCACTTCCACTTCACAATTTTCAACAACCAGTCGTGCGGTGAAACTCGCAGTATTTTCATTGGTCACTTCTTGGGTTCGACGACGAGACTTTCGGTCGTTGGAATGTCGGATCATCATATATCGTGTACAACACATTAGCCCGAGTGGTATTTAATGGAGTGTATTCTCGGGGTGGTCGCTGACCCTCTTCCCTTGGTGGGTCACGGTGGCGGTTGTCGTTTTGAAGATCATCCTTGTGTCGCTCCTCTTGTCTTGTAAGGGCATATTCCTTCCCCCTCTTCCTTTTTTGTTCGCTTCAAACTATTGGTTGTGCGCTTCGATAGCCTCATCAGCTGCTATCTGGGCTTCGACCCAACGAGCAAGGTCTGGATAATTGGGGATAGTTTCCCTCATGAGTGCCAAATAGAATCCGCTTGGGCGAAGTCCTCCGAGGAAGATGCCTCTGAGAAGTTTGGGGTCGACCCCTAGAATTTGTCGTGCTTCTGAGGTGAAATGACGAAAGAAATCTTTGAGGGATTCTCCCCTCATTATGCCAGATACTTGAAAGGTGCCAGAGATCCCGAACGATTGTGCTGATGGCCACAAACTGTTCTGAAAATTGGCATGCTTTTTCTGCAAAGTTGAAAATGGTTCCCTCTCGAAGAGAGTCAACCCGGTGCAGGCCTGACCCTTCAGAGTGGTTGGGAACACTTGGCAGAGTGCAAGTGGTCTGGGGTACTAAAAAACCTCATTATGTTAAGGAAATGGTTGATGTGTTCGAGTGGATCCTCTATTCTATTGAGCGTCTCGATGCTGGGGAGCTTAAATCCGTGTGGGACTGGATAAGCAAGAACCCGGGGGGCGAGCGAGGAGCCCTAGTGGAGAGGGTGGCGCGCGAAGATGCCCCATCGTCAAAGATGTCAATACTTTTGGGCAATCACCTCACGTATCTCTTTGTGGGTGAGTGTTTCACTTGGTCGCATACAAGATACTTTCTCTGGATGATGATGGTGGTGGTCGCCTCCAGTGCCCCGATGAGCGGGGAGGGTGGAATTGGCGGCATCAGAAAATTCTTCATATTCATTCTCCCCCAGGGGGGCTTGCTGAGGCAGAACATGATCTTGGGCCAGAGGCAGGGATTAACCGGCGAGGGCTGCTAAAGAGGAGCTGGAGGAGCTCGGATATTCTAGAGGTGGGAAAGCATCTTGATCTGATGCTGCTCCATTTACTGCATGTTCCCTTCCAGGGAGGCTAAGTACGGAAGTGTGGCTTCTTCATTGAAAGTCGCGTTGGCGAGCGAGTGGGAGGGAGCCGGCTCAACGCGCCCTCCAGGAAGTGATCTGTTGGTGGTTCGGGTGCTCCAAATTGCCATGGGAGCTAGTCACGAGTTCCACTATGCAGATGGTACTATCTTCTAAATCTCCGGGAGATGCTGGGAAATGTTTCCCACAGGCTGCATTAAACTGTTGCGGCCAAACTCGATGTATCAGTCGTATTGGATTAACTTAGACCGTCTTAGCTCACAGAGCGATCGAGCGTGCACACAACCAATGAGAGAGAGAGATTTTGCAAATGATATTTTGACGTGAAAAAATCCCACAACCGGGTAAAAACCACGCGACCAGATCTGTGGTGGTCAAATTCTACTATCTGTTTTCAGTTACAACTTGCTTGAAGAATTGAGGGCGACATGTCGCTCCTCGCTGCACTTTGAAGATGAGAGAGTTACTTAGGCTCACGGTAAGTAACAGTCTGCTTCGCGTGAGGTTACTTGTTGGGGCGTTGCAGACAAACAGACGTTTGTTGTAATCGGAATTTTCTTTTTGTCGCTCGCTTGTGGACTTATGCAGATTTTTGGTGGAGAGGCGCTGGCCCGAAGGTGGCTCGAAGGAGGCTCCAAGGCGCTCAAGGTGCCTCAAAGGAGGAATCCTGCAGAGCTCTGACCTGAGCAGGAAGCAAGCAAAGGTCAAAAATATGAGAAAGGAGGCAAGGGGCCTGATCCTTTTATAGCATCTAGGAGGTGGTTACACGACTATCCGCACAGCATAACAACCAATATCATAATTTTAAGTGTAGTTTGGGCCGAATATTATTTGCATAATATTTATTAAACATAAACACATTATCTCATTATTGACCCCCCCCCCCCCCCCCCCCCCACAACCATGGTGGTTAGTGGGTGGTTATGCTCGACATGGACGATGACGATCGTGGCAGAACGATCGGACGGCGGGGAAGGCGCCCAAGGAGGGCGGAAGAGGCGGTCGGCCACCACCTCAAGGTGGTCGACCCCAGTGAAGACGGCGGGCTGTCGGCGCGGCGCAGGCCGGGGGTGCGGTCGGCCAGCCGGAGAGGGCCGGCCGACTGCACTTAGGCGGCACACCGTGCACAGCCCCGACGGCGACCGCCGAGCACGGGTCTGGCTCCGGCCGCCGGGCGCGGCCCCTGCGCCGGCCATCCGGGTGTGACCCGGGCGCGCTCGTCGGGCATGGCGTCGACCGCGAGATGCGCCGCCGACCGGGCAGAAGGCGCGGCCTGGTCGAGCACACCCGGACGTGGGGCGGGGCGCGGCCTGCCCCGCCCACCACCTCCCGCGGAAGCCGCGAGGCACGGCTCCTCCATGTTCCCAACTAACGTAGTGAGATCATAGAGGAATGAGCTATACGCACCCCAATTATACTATAAATGGACTTGTTCCCAACAATTTACATGAGAATTCTCTTAATATATAGTATAGATATGATATTTTATTACATTGTGTTATAATTATGAACTATATTTCACGATGCATCTACACTATAGATTAAGAGAAATCTACACTATAGATTATGAACTATATTTCATGAACTGTATTTCAAGATGCAACATTACCTCACACAGCACACATTAAATATCATTCATTGAATTAAATGACAAATAGCCTAGTATTTACTCCCGGCGCTTAATATAAGAATAAGAAATCTGTGATCTCTTTCACACCTACACTTCTTCTGCAGGAATATCCCAGGGATCTTCTTCGCAGCAAGCATCTGCACTTCCACCTCGACTAGGTACTTCAAGGCTTGAGTGCATGTTTTCAATTTTCTATAATTTATAGAGTATTATTTAGGTGCTCAAATATGAGTTATTGCATGATAATTTTATAATTACTTATGCATTCAAGTTTAAACTTATTTTTTTTTCATTTTAGATTTCATTATAACGGTTGCGAAAGTCAGTGTGAAACTTTTTCGAAACTAGACGCCCATTGTAAACAATGATACTTGCATTGTCTTCCTTAGTGTGTGTGTGTGTTTTTATATGTCATTATAAGCAAGGTCGGTCTCTCTCAAAGCCCGGTGGGGCGTACTATTTTCACAACACAACCTTTTATAATCAATTGGTGGAGATCTAGAGGTCCGATGAAAGAAGTGTCTGTTGAAATTTCTCACAAGCTGATCAACCGGTAGTTCTGATATCAAACAAACACTTCCAGAGCTATCAAGTTGATCACTTGATCAAGCGGAAAGCGAGAACTAAGCGCAGGAACACTCCAACCATAAAGAGAGCTAAGTAATCAGAGGCAACAAAGAGCAATCACAGATCTTGTATTTATCAACTATCAACTTTACAAAGCAAGGTATACATGGCGAGACATGATTTCGTCAAGTACAATAGAGAATCAACATACAAGAAGAAACTTCAAGCCAGGCGGACTGCCTCAGAGACCGCCTAGTCCGCCAAGTCCGCTGAGTCCGCCAAGCCGCCGCCGCTACACTGATCTACGGAGTCCACACAGTCCGCGGACTACCTGTTATTCTGCTGAGACGACTGCTCTACAAATTGCCGCCGAACTGAAAGAACAGACAGCCAAGTCCGCTGACGCCGGCGAACTGGTTATTGAACTTAAACTTCAATTGCTGGAGAGAAGACTGGCTGACCGCAAAGTGCGACCTGCTGCAAACCACTGATCGTAACTGCAAGCTCTACTGCTTCCTGACCGCAATCAGAACCAGACTCCTAGCTTCACAGTGCTAGCTGCACAACCTGCAAACAACAACCAGTTAATCCTTCTCAATCCACGCGGACTAAAAACCCGAGGCCGCAACAATTAATCCGCGCTTAACTTACTGCTCATTCAGTTGCTATTGAAATGACGGGGGGTCTTATTTATAGGCGGGGTGAGGAGTGTGGTCACCGCCCTAGTAGATAGATTCGTCACCCCAGCTCGCAGCTAGCACAACTCAGTCCGCCGAGTCCGCGAGGACAAGGCCAGATCAGCCGATTCGCCAGCCACCAAGTCAGGAAGCCAGTCCGCTACTTGGCGGACACCGCACCAGCCCGCATGCTGCTCAGCACGCAGACCAATAGCCCACATACTGCACCAGTCTGCACGCTACACGCGGACACAGCACCAGCCCGCACAGCCTGTGTACACCGCACCAGCCCGCCACAAGAGTCCACGACCAACATGAACAGATCACCTAGTCAACCAGCGGACACCGCGGACACACCGAATACCCGGAACTTGTCACAGTGTGTGACCAAGTCCAGTAACCCACCACACAAGGCGCGAGCTCTGCGGACACGAAGCTAGATCGCCAGCTCCAAGGACAGTCTGCCACCAAGAACGCGATTATCATCCACGGCATCACCAGAGATCAAAGGCATGTACCAATGTCGATCTCACGATCTTCAGACTAAGTCCGTAACAACATACTCTGCGGACTCGAACTGAGTCCGCTAAACTTCCGCGGATACACCACCAATCCTCCAAGTTATATCATGGAGGACAAGCCAACAAAAAAACCACAAGCCGAGCTGACAGAACACCACCATCAGGTCGTAGTGGACAGGCTGCCCAAGCCACACTACCAGTTCACCCAGGCTGCATCATCACTTAACCCAACCGCACTAACAGTCCGCCCAGGCCCCGTGGTCTGCTCGATCAACCACTTTCACTTCACAATTTTCAACACTCCCCCTTGAAGTGAGAAGTGGTGATCAAGCCCAACAGTCCTCGTAACTGTGTAAATAGCACCTTCGGCAACGACTTTGTTAAGATGTCAGCGATGTTGTCCTCACTCGCATATGCTCCACCATGAGAGATCCCTCCAACATCTTCTCCTTAATGAAGTGGTGCTCAATCTCTATGTGCTTGGTCCGAGCGTGACAAACTGGATTATTCACCAGCTTCATGACACTTTCATTGTCACCGCTTAGCAGAGTAGGATTGCGCACTTCTTCATAGACGTCCTCTACTAGTCTCCTGAGCCAGATGGCTTCCCGAGCTGCCAAGGCCGGAGCCTTGTATTCCGCTTCCATAGTAGAGACGGACACTGAGTCTTTCTTCTTGCTGCACCAAGAGATACTGCCTGATCCACAAGTGAAGACATAACCAGATGTTGACTTCTGGTCATCTGCATCTCCCCATTAATCAACATCCGAGTATCCATGAAGAATAAACTCTGTGCCTCTCCTATAAAGGAGTCCCATATCAGAAGTGGCCTTCACATACTTCAAGGTGTTCCTAGCTTCCATCAGATGAGGCTTCCTAAGTTCCACCATATACCGACTTACTCTGCCAACCGCGTAAGCAATGTCTGGCCTCGTAATCGTCAAGTAGATAAGACTCCCAAATAGAGCCCGAAACACCAAAGGATCTGAAGGAATCCTCCCCTCATCTCTCCGAAGTTAGACGCCTGAATCAAATGGAGTAGAGCTACTCTTCCCTTATTGCATGCCGAATCGCTGAACGATCCGTTCCGCATAGCCCTTCTGGGACACGAGTATGCCGCTCTCCTTTCTCTCCACCTCAAGTACAAGGAAATGGTGGAGTTCACCCAAATCCTTCATCTCGAACCTGATAGCTAGCTCTGCCCTGAGCCTAGCTACTTCCTCCTTGGAGTTCCACGTGATGATCATGTCATCCACCTACAATAGCACCAGGACTAGAATCTCCCCCTTCTTCTTGACGAACAAGCTCGAGTCTGAGTTTGAAGCCAAGTAGCCGCAGAACTGGAGGTATTCTGCAATCTTCTAATATCAGGCTCGAGGAGCCTGCTTCAAGCCTGATCCATGAAGTTGTCCTTATCGATCTCCTCATAAAGAAAGACGTTCTTTATGTCCACATGCCACATCTTCCAGCCCTGGCAAGCCGCCAAAGTTATCACTACTCATACTGAAGTCATCTTCTCCACAGGACTGAACGTCTCCTCATAGTCCTCGTCGTACTATTGTGAAAACACTCGAGCTACAATACGGGCCTTGTACTGCTCGATGCTTCCATCTGCCTTCTTCTTCAGCTTATAGACCCACTTGCAAGTTACAGGAGTAATGCCATCAATCTTGTGCACCAAGTCCCAAGTTTCATTTTTCTTGAGGGTAGCCATCTCCTCATCCATGACATCATTCCACTCCTTGATTCCAGTGGCTTCTACAAACTTTGAAGGCTCCCGCTCATCCAGGGGGCCTGCAAAGAAATAAGAGACAAAGTTCATTGTGTTTCCTTCGCAATACCGAGTTGGTGGCTTGATGGTCCTCTTTGATCTCTGAAGAGGTGCTCCTTGCTCACCACCTCCGCTGCTTCTTCAGAACTAGCTCCGTTCGGGCACACTTGGAGGTGCACTCCCCTGCTTCCTCAAACCAGAAGCTTCTGCCCAGAGCTTGAAA
>CM077153.1:20005647-20197680 GCA_039583875.1 Platanthera guangdongensis | reverse complement strand
CCCCGAGTTCTTCGCCTTGGAGCGCACCGGTCCTCTTTGTTAAGAAGAAGGACGGAAGCTTGAGATTTATGTATTGATTATCGGAGCTAAACAAGCTGACTGAGAAGAACAAGTACCCGATCCCTAGGATTGATGATCTCTTTGATCAGTTAGTCGGGTCGACGGTGTACTCGAAGTTAGATCTCAAGTCTGGGTACTATCAGCTGCGGATAAGGGAGAGTGATATCCCGAAGACAGCGTTTAGTACGAGATACGGGCATTATGAGTTTACGGTCATGCCGTTTGGGCTGACTAATGCGCCGTCAGTATTCATGGATTTGATGAACAGGACGTTCAGGGAGTACTTGGACCATTTCGTGATCGTCTTCATCGACGATATTTGGTGTACTCGCAAAGTGAGGAAGATCACTTCAAGCATCTTCATTTGGTGTTGGAGACGCTAAGGAGAAACCAGTTGTATGCCAAGTTCTCGAAGTGCGAGTTTTGGCTATCCTCAGTGGCGTTCCTCGGGCATATAGTGAGTGGAGAGGGTATTGCTGTGGATCCGGCGAAGATTGTTGCGATACGGGAGTGGCCTGAGCTTGCTACGGTAGCAGAAGTCCGGAGCTTTTTGGGGCTTGCCGGCTATTATAGGCGCTTCGTAGAGAACTTCTCGCGGATAGCGTTACCTCTCACTACTTTGACGAGGAAGGAGCATAAGTTCGTTTGGACGCCGGAGTGCGCGCGAGCTTTTGAGGAATTGAAGTGTCGGTTGACCACGGCGCCTGTGCTGAGTTCGCCGGTGGGGACCGAAGGCTATGAGATATATAGCGATGCTTCAGGCAGCGGTTTGGGTTGCGTGCTACTGCAGCACGGCAGCGTGATAGCTTATGGCTCGAGACAGCTAAAAGTGCACGAGAGGAATTATCCGGTCCATGACTTGGAGTTAGCGGCCGTGATTTTTGCCTTGAAGCTGTGGAGACACTATTTGTACGGTGTGAAGATTGATATCTACACCGATCACAAGAGCCTAAAGTACCTGATTGATCAAAAGGATCTGAATATGCGGCAGCGTAGATGGATGGAGTTCCTGGGGGACTATACATTCAAGATCCACTACGTGCCTGGCAAAGGAATGCGGTTGCGGACGCGTTGAGTCGCCGAGCCCCAGCTCAAGCGAATTGGCTATCAGTGCATGATGAGCGGTTGGTGCAGGAGCTGGAGGCGTTGGAGATTGTTTGTGTGGATAGACAAGCAAGTGCTGAAGCAGTTCTGAATTGGACTGAAGTCCAATATGACCTGGCTGATCGGATTCGGCAGGCTTTGGATATGGATGCTCATATGAAGCAGTTCATGATAGAGGCTCTGGATGGGTCAAATTCCAATTCGTCGTGGAGGACGGATTGCTGTGGAAAGACGGTCGTCTGTGCGTCCCAAGTGTGGGCAATTTACGGGTGGAGTTGTTGTACGAGGCACACCATACCAAGTACTCGATTCACCCGGGGAGCACGAAGATGTACCGCGATGTCAAGAAACTGTTTTGGTGGCCGGGTTTGAAAAAGGATGTGGCGCTATACGTAGCGAAGTGCCAAACCTGCGCCTTGGTAAAGGCGGAGTGCCAAAAGCCGGGAGGATTTCTTAAGTCCTTGCCTATTCCGGAGTGGAAATTTGACGACATCTCTATGGACTTTGTGCACGGTTTGCCAAGTCGCAAAGAGGGAACGACGCCATTTGGGTGGTCGTGATCGATTAACGAAGGTGTCGCATTTTATTCCGCATAGGAAGGATGATCCGGTGGAGAAGCTGGCAAAGCTTTATGTGGATAACATAGTACGGCTTCATGGTGTGCCCCCGCAGCGTTGAAGTTTAGCACAGCCTTCCACCTTCGCAAACGGATGGGCAGACCGAGAGGGTCAATAGAACCATGGAAGACATGCTTCGCATGTGTGTCTTGGACTTTGGAAAGCAATGGGAGGACCACCTTTATTTGGTGGAGTTCGCATACAACAACAGCTACCAAGCAAGTATTCAGATGGCGCCTTTCGAGGCCCTATATGGTAGAAGATGTCGCACGCCGTTGTCTTGGTTAGAAACGGGCGAGTCGAAAGTTGTATAAGCGATCGAAGTGGATGATGCTACTTCTTTGGTGAGAACCATTCGGGAGAGGTTGCTCATCGCTCAGGACCGGCAAGCAAAGTACTATAATGCCAAGCACAGGAACGTGGAGTTCGCTGTGGTGATTATGTGTACCTAAAGATCAAGCCGTTCAAGGGTGTCTCGCGGGTGCGACGGTTGAAAAAGCTAAGCCCGAGGTACCTTGGACCGTTTGAGGTTCTGGAGCGAGTTGGAGAAGCGGCCTATAGGTTGAAGCTTTCAGTGGAGCTAAGTGGTTTACACGATGTATTCCACATTTCGGTGCTTCGGAAGGCGGTGCAAGAGCCTACGCAAGTGATCGCGGTCGATCAAGTGCCGGTGGATAGTGGGCTAACGACAAAGGTCAAGCCCGTGCGGATTGAGGACTCGGAGGTCAAGCGGCTACGCAATAAAGAGATCAGGATGGTCAAAGTCCGGTGGGACAATTGCGGTCGTGAGGAGCTCTCTTGGGAGCGAGAGCAGACTATGCTTGACGAGTATCCGGAGTTGTTCCGCTCAGGTACAAATGTTGTTTTTGTATATCTTTCCTTTATGTAATTTCGTGGGCGAAATTCTTTTAAGAGGGGGAGAGTTGTAACGCCCCGAAACTCAAAGGAGCAAAGGGGGACGTTTTGGGCCAGTTTTGGTTTCTGGCTGAAGGCACACGGCCTGGGACACGGGCGTGTCCCAGGGCGTGTCAAGCGTGTGTCGACACTTAGCCGCGAAGTCGTCGAGTTATTCTCGACGATTCGTCGAGAATGGGCACACGGCCTGCGACACGGGCGTGTCGCAGGGCGTGTCGACCCGTGTCGACACTTAGCCGTGAAATCGTCAGTTATACTCGACGATTCGTCGAGAATGGCACACGGCCTGCGACACGGCGTGTCGCAGGGCGTGTCGACCCGTGTCGACGATCGTCAAGGTGAAATCGTCGAGATTCACTCGACGATCGTCGAGACAAGGCACACGGCCTAGGACACGGGTGTGTCCAAGGCCGTGTCATCGATTCGTCGATCTCCCCTCGACGAAATGTCCCGTGTACACGGCCTGGGGCCCAGGCGTGTCAAAGTGACACGGGCAAGGACACGGGCGTGTCCTAGAACCCGTGCAGTGCTCGGGTTGGAAACGGGGAAAAATCATGGGGTACACGGCCGGCTACACGGCCGTGTCAGCTGGAACACGGGCGTGTCAGCTCGAACACGGCGTGTTCGATACCCGTGTGCGTGTCCAGGAGATTCGATTTTGACGGCGAATGCGGCACACGGCCCTGGACACGGGCGTGTGCCAGGCCGTGTTCGGTCCAGATTGGGCATTTCAGCCCCGAATCAAAGCCGTTCGTTTCCTTGATTGAAGATCCAACGGCTGGGGGTTTCCTGGAGGATATACCCGGAGTTGACTTGAAATCCAACACTTTTCTTACCTTTTCATCTCTCCAAACCCTTGGAGAAAGAAGAGCTAAGGCAAGAGGAAGAGGAGCTAGATCCGCCATTGGAGGAGCTTCGGAGCTCCGAATCGCAAGCCGACTCCGGATCCACGGAGGCAACGCAGTGCGGTGATTTCTATCCGATTACTTTTCGATGGCGCCAAAGAGGAACGCAAGGGTAACGATCCTCATCTTGAGCATGATAGCTCTCTTTCTTAGCATAGGAAGCCCGCTCTCGCGAGTTTGCGGAGAGTTGGAGGCGTTCCTTCGGGTAGATATGTAAAGTCCCCGTTGTTTAGAGTTCGTATGCGAGAACGGACATAGGCATTTTGGTGAAGCCTACCCGGACATGTTAGTCTGATCGGTGATGTTGCATTGCATAAGGCCGGAGAAGACTCCGTGCTATTGGTGTTTTTCGGGTTTTCTACGCGGTAGATTGCAGCAGGGAGCCTTGGGGACTAACCCAAAGGTGCACCCGAAAAACTGGGCGGATACGAGATCTTGCCAACTTGGTGGCCTGAGAGCCAACTTGAACATAACGGGGTTATGTGATTTGCGTAGAATGGGACTCGGTGAAAGTTTGACCCGCGCATATGGCTTAAATTGTCGTTGCGATGTGAGCACGGGTTAGATGGAACCGTACCCGCTCTATGTCGTTCGGGTTAGAGAGACCTAAGTTTACATGGCACTCGCCGTTGGCATAGATGGGGGTCTTCGGCGTCAATGGCTTAAATTGACGTGACCAATACCAGAAGACGAATTGCTCATAGGAATGGCCGTCTAAGTGGCGGTGGTGAGTCCGGAATGTTAATGGCTTTAATTGACGTAACATCGACCGGTTCACCGAGAATGTGCCCTGAGTGCACGGGACGTGTGGCCGTACGAGCCAACGTCTGTGTTGAAATGGCTATGGTTATATGCATTGCTCGCTTGTGCTAATGAAATGCAGGGAAGGAGCATCGCCGCCCCGAGTTGGGGGCGGGATCGTTATAATTTGGTCAGCATTGCTGACCGTTGCCTTGTTTGCCACCGTGCGGTGGTGTTTGCTTGCAGGTGCAGCTGGACCAAGCGGTCAATAGCGGGCTAAAGCCCTTTTTGCGAAGCTGGCCCTCGAAGGCCCAAGTGGAAATGTTTTTCTGTTTTATTCATGTATGACCGGCCTGCGTGCCGAGGTTTGTAAATCATGTATTAAACAAGTGAAACACTCTGTAAGGCCTTAAGGCCGATTTTGGGTATTTTGTATACATTCCTAATTATTGTAATAGTGGACATTCGTGCTCTATGCTGGGTTCTTGTTTACAACTTATATAAACTGCTTCCGCTAGAATGCTCTGTGTAGGACGTTGAGATTGGTTGGATGGTTTCCATACGTAACCACCCGGTCTGTCTGTGGTATATGGCGTCGGGCCCCGGCCGGACCTACTGCTATATACTATGCGACGGATAGGGGGTGTTACATTCTCCTCATCATGTGAGGTGGGGTTGACAAGTCAACCCCATGATCTCCCATTTTAGGGGAAGATCATGAGGGAACCTTCCTTACAAATGATGGTGTAACCCATCACTTTCTTTTGTGGTTTTCCTCTCCTATTCTTCTTCCTCCTCTTCTTTTTCTTCATAATCTGATTTTAGGTAAATTCCTATTTCGTAATCTAATATAGGTATGAAATGGTATTTTTTGATGATTGTTTGTCTGCTTCTTCTTCAGTGTTAAAGTAGCAGTACCTGGATAGAAATGTTGCATGATGCATATATGGCTGCTAATCCATTTGTTTTGGTTGTTGTTTCTTCCTCATTTTACTAGGATAGATTTGCTATTTCCTTTTTTCTATTGATTTGTTGTTGTTTTTTCTGTTTTTTATCCACATATCTATAGATTTGCATTGAATAGATTGTTATAATGAGGAATTATTGTTCAGTAGCCTAGCACAAGAATTTTCCTCTTCAGAGTCGTGGGGAACACTTGACACAACAGTTGATCGGGCACGCTGGAGAGACGCATGATCGTCTCGAAGTGATCTACGTGTTCTAGGGGGTCTTCTACCCAGTTTGAAGGTCTCGAAGTGCAGTAGCTTGAATCCATGCGGGACGGGGTGTTCTATGACTTGATGGGCGAGCGAGGATCCATAGTGGAAGGGGCGTCGTTCATTCACGGGGTGATGTCGTTCCTGGGCGTATTCTTCCTCGATCATGTCCCTGATCTCTTGGTGGGTGAGTCTATGATCACCTTGTTGGGCACCACTTCCATTGGTCGAGGGTCAGGCTGAGCGTCAGCTTGGGGCTCTGGCCTGCGAACGGCATGCATAGAGCTCGCCTCGTCGGAGAGCTCTTCAGCGATGGGAACCTCTGGCGCAACTACCGGTTGTTCCGTGGTGCCCTTCGGGCGTGCGCTGTTGGTGTGAGGGGCGGGGCGGGAGGGTTGGACACCCCCATCCCTTGGAGGTAGGTGAGCATTTCAGCCCGGTGCTCCTATATTAGTCGGACGTGCTCCTCTACTACGTCAGCGGGAGCAGTTGCGGCGATAGTTCTGTTAAGCAGCGGAGTGTTGTATGCAGGCGAGTTGGTCGTGGCCACTTCAGGGCGCTCTCCCGGGGCCATGTCGTTTGCAGTGTGCACACTTATCCTTACCATTGCTACTAGTCGGGGAATGCTGAGATTTGACAGAGCTTCTGGGAACACTTTCTCATATACGGCGCCAAACTGTTGCGGGTAACCCGATTTTTCTTTGGTCCGGAGAAATCAGACCGTCTTAGCTCGGAGTCAGACTAAGCACACAAACAGTTAAAATAAATCGCAACAAATGACAAAAGACATTTTCGACGTGGAAAACCCAGAAAGGATGAAAAATCACATGGTCAGATCTGTGTCGAGCCAAAATCCACTAGCTTCTTAGAGTTTTACAAAGACTAAGATTTGATCTCGTAGGGTGATAGGTCGCTACTCTGTTACAAGTGTATAGTACAGAAAAATGAAGAAAAACGGCTAAGCCCTTGGAGCCTCGATGGAAGTGCTCCGACCTTGGAATGTTGTTGAGCTCTCGGAACCTTGGTGGGAGTGTTCCAGCTGAAAAATTCTCCAAGTCCGCGAAATTATTGAAGAGAGCGCTCTCGTTGAAGCAGAGTCTTGGTAGGAGCGCTCTCGCGGAGGACTTGAAGATTCTTGAAACCTTATCCAAAGGAGAGAAGTTGAGGGAATTTCTAGGCGGAGAATCAGCGTAAGTCCACGACATTACCGGAAATCCTCAGAGCTCTCTTTTGGATCTGAAGTTGTTTGTCTTCAAATGAAGGCTTGTGGGCATATTTATAGTTTTTTGGAGGGTCATGGTTGTAATTACGTCAGGGAGTAATTTGTGCTGGCAAATAACGTTGTCATGTTTCACTCACATGGTTTTCCAAACTTAGCAAAATGACGGGAGTCCCCCCCCCCCCCCGAGCAGTTCGGGTGGCTCAGGCAAGGTGCCCGGAGGAGGCGGTGATCGGCGACGGCGGAGGCTGTCAGAGACGGTGGGGGTCGTCGGCGGCCGTCGCCGCCGCCATCGGACGCGAGCGGGGGCGCCGCCGTGCGGGGGCGTAGCTGTGCGGGTGCGGTCGCGCGCGTTGGTGGCCGCGTGCGGCCGTGCGCGTTGCGGTTGCGCGGGCCGGCCGCGTGCGTTGCGGTCGCGCGGGCCGGCCGCGTGCGGCCGTGCAGGTTGCAATCGCGTTGGGGCGCGGCCCTACGGCCGCGCGTGTTGTCCAAGCAAGGTCGCGCGGGCCGCGTGCGCGAGCAGGCTGCGCGGGCTGTGCGTGCGATGGTCGCGCACGCATGCGCGTATTCCAGGTGCGCTTGCGCGGCCCTGGCATATGCGCGCGGATTCGGCTTCCTACTTGGGGGGTTTCTGGGGCTTGTGGCTTCGATGCGTGCAATCGATCCGGATGGGCTCACGCTTACTCGGTCCGAGTCTTGTCGACTCGACTTAGAAATTTCACGAGACACCCCATGAGAAATAAAAATCAAATCAAAATAAACAAAAATAGTGAACTGAGGACATTTATTTTTGGTCGCAGGAGCCTTACGTGGGTCCGGGGAGGGTAAGGTGCAGTGCAATCCGACGGATGCGAGCTGCTGCACTTTACGGATCCGATGGATGCAAACACACGGAGATGTGTGCACGCTTTGAGATGTGTGCGCTGAGATGTGCACACATCTCCGCGCGAGCTAAGATTGACTCGCAGCCATCAAATCGCCCGCACTTTATCGCGCAGCCTATTCGCTGCATTTTACTCTTCAAGGACCCTCTTACACGCAGCCAATGTCCCGGCCACATCGCTTTCAGTCGGCCTACAACCTCGGCACGTGCCATCACCATCCGATGATAAATCAGCGTACGTGTACTTCCAGCAGCTCCTATGCCCCCTTTTTCTCGATTCTTCTGTAACCCTCTTCTCTTCACTCTCCAAATATCCATGGCTTCGAGCGACAAGAAACCTGAGCTGGCGCCGGCCTCAACCGGAATCCAGGGGCAGGAGGCACCCGGAAAGCCAGAATCCATCGCAACCACGGTGATCGACGCCGGCGCGAAGCTGGTTCAGTCCATGAAACCCATCCAGAAAATCAAGCAGCACGCATGCACCTTCGCCCTGTATGGCCACGATCTCCACCGCCAGATCGAGACAAGCCACTACATCTCTCGCCTGAACAATGATTTTCTTCAGTGCGCCGTTTACGACTCCGATGAATCCTCCGCCCGACTCATCGGCATCGAGTATGTCATCTCCGCCGAGCTCTTCGAGAGGCTTCCGGCTGAAGAGCAGAAACTGTGGCACTCGCACGCTTACGAGGTAAAGGCTGGGCTCTGGGCCAGTCCGCGCTTGCCTGATCTCATCGAGAAGCCGGAACTGGAGAACTTGGCGCGCACGTACGGGAAGTTCTGGTGCACGTGGCAGGTGGATCGTGGGGATCGGCTTCCGCTCGGCGCGCCGGCTCTGATGATGTCGCCGCAGGGGGTTAACGCCGGCATGGTGCGTCCGGAGATGGTGAAGCGGCGGGATGATAGGTTGGGAATATCGAGCAAGGATTTGAAGGAGGCGAGGCTGGAGATGGCGGAGCCGGAATGGATCCATCCAAACGCCGATTACTGGAAGCAGCACCGCAAGGGATTCGCTGTTGATGTTGTGAGTGCTGAAATGAAGACTGTTGCGGCTTTTCCGTGAAGTGTTTCGGAACGGGAATGTAAATGTTTCTTAGGTGTTCGATGTTTTGCCCCAGTGGATCCAATTGGAGATTGAACCAGACATTGTGAACTGGTGACCTATAATAAATAAAAACATCAATGTATCTGATTTCTCAGTGATCATATAACCTTGGAAATCATGTTTTATCTTTATGAGACTTTATTTGCTGATGCTTTGTATTCTCTTCTTGTTTTTGTTTTCCACCAGTTTGATCTGATAGAAATTATTTTCATTAGTAGTATCAATTTTGGTTTATGTATCATCTGCTCCATGAGCTGATCATCTACCCCATGAGCTGATCATCTACAACCCCCATCCCATTTGCCCATCACTCTGCCCCCATTTTCAATAGGGAGCTACATGATCATTGGGTCAACGTTGCTCGACTCGCAAGACCTTTGGGAGATCATTCAAAAAATAGTCCCAAATAGATGAGATGTCAAAAGCTCTTGGAAAAACAAGAATACTTGCAAGTATGAGTACAAATGTATATAGAAAAGAGAGAGAGAGAGAGAAACATCTCTTTTACAAGATGTGGGATTAATATATGAGAGAAAAATGACCTATAATGAGCTTCTAAATGGGCCTTTACAAACAGTTTTCTAACAGATTTTGATGTAATAGAGAAACAAAAAAATTCTTGACAATGCTGATCATCCAACATGCAATCACTTCCAACATCTTTCAGCACATCATTGGAGCAAAAATGACAAAAGCGACTTGGGATATCTTTAAGGAGATCTGCCAAGGTGAGCAAAAGGTACTCTGTTCAAAAGGCGAAATTAAAACGAAAATTTGATTCACTCGTGCAGGAAGAGAAAACTATCTTTGAGTTCATGCCCAAGTTATCTTATCGATCAAACAAATTAAGAATCTTTGGATCACTAGTTTCAAAGAGTGAGATAGTACTGAAAATCCTCACAAGTCTTCCTAAACCATATGACCATATTGTTGTTGCAATAGAGGAGAGCACTGATCTCAGTACTCTCCCTGTTGCTGCTCTCATAGGGAAAATCCTGTCCCACGAGGAGCAGTTGAAGCGTCGTCCGCTCAACGTGACACATGCACTTTAAACCAAGATGCACTTTGGTAAATAAAACTCAAATACCAAATACCCAGAGAATGCAAACAAGAAAATCAGTACCCATGAACCTCACTGGAAACCAGCAAACCAAACAAAACACCAACAAAATATAGGAGTGCCTGATGAAAACAGTTAGACCAGTGGATTATTTTGCATTCTTTGTAAAAAGACAAATCACGACAATACTTAGTATTTCTTCAAGTGCAAAGAGTATAAAAAACCCACACTTTGATCGAGATTGTTGGTATAAAAACAACGAGGAAGCAAAATTCAGTGAAGATGCAAAACATGAAGAAAAACTATTCCTAACTTGCAGCAAGGAGACAGATGAGCAAAAAATCCTCCAAATGATACATTGACTCCGACTGCTCAAGCCACTTGGCAAATGACAAGGCCTTATTCACCGAGTTAGATGAAAACTCCCAAGTCTTTGATTTACCCTGGTGATGGGAAATTGGGGACACAAAGCAAATTGGAGGAAAAAGATGTATAAGAGTAAGAGGTTTAGATGGGAAAACAAGGTTGTTTTCGATGTTCATTATACGCCAACGTTAGCTCAGAATCTACCTAGTGTTGGACAATTGATGAACAATGGCTACCCAGTTTTGTTCAAGACCAATACCTGTATGATAACAGACTCCTCAAACAAGCAAGTTGCCTCAGTCAAAATGTCAGAAAATAGAGTGTTCTCCCTCACTCTTGCATCACCAAGTCAGGAGACTTTCACCAAAATGGACGGTCACCAAGTCTCACCAATTACTTGCCACCAGTCTTAAGATGGTGTGTTTGAGCTAAAGATTTATCATAGCAATTGTGATGTATGTGCACAGAGCAAATCTCATAGGCAACCATTTCAGCTGACATAAAATTGAAGATCAAGTCCATTAGAGTTTGTATTATGACATGTGCGGCCTGCATCAACCCCTACTCTCAGAGGCAAACAATACTTCTTTCTCATTGTAGATGATTATTTGTGATGCATGTGGATTTTCTTCCTTAAACACAAATATGAAACATTTTTCTACTTTACTGATTTTAAAAGGGAGATAGAAATAAGTTTGAGAAGAAAATAAAAATCACAAGGAGTGATAATTGAGGTGAGTTCACCTCCCATGTTTTTACTCATTTTTACAAACAACAACAAAAACAATACTCAAGCCTTTATCCCACTATGGTGGGGTAGACTATATGGATCTTTTGTCATCATTGCACCATGTTAATGTATATTTGGACAATTAACGGTTTAGAGGCTTAACGGGTCGGTTCGAATACATGGATATTTGATACCCGTAGTTACTCATAGGAATTGCTAATTAATACCGACTGAGCAACAGAGGAAAATCCAGAGGAAGAAGTCCTCGCGCTCCTGTCCGGAGTTTCGATCAAAGAGAAATTATCGCCGCCCGGAAGAAAAATGGGATGCCGCCGGTTTTGATCGGGAAGGAGGCAAGAAAACTGCCGTCGCTGTTCTTCCGTCCCGTCCCCCGTACTTTTTCAGAAGATTTACCGTCGGCGCTCGATAAAAAAAAATTAGAACAGGGAGAACGTTTCTCTCGATGTCGTCGCTGGGTGATCGGGACAAGAGAAGGAAATCGCGCTGGGTTTTATCCCGCCAAGAAGGAAATCGCTCTCGGTTTTCTCCTATCCCGCCGCTGCCGTTGATCAACAAGGAGAAGAAAAATGTTTTTTCTTCGCCGCCGCTGTTGCCGATCGGGACAAAGAGAAAAAATTGGGATTCTCCTGCCGCCGCCAACAGAGATTGGAAAGGTTTTCCCGTCACTCACTAGATCGAAGAAAACAACGCCGCTGCTCGTCGATCAGAAAGTAGGAAAAAGTTTTGGCTGACCTCTGCACTGGCCGTCCCTTCCACGAGGAAAGAGAATCATATACACACGTTGGGAGTGTTGTGCGAAACGATGCGAAAAAACAAAAATCACACAAGCACAAACAATAGAACACGATGCGATTTACGTGGTTCAGCGAGGAGCGCCTACATCACGGGGAGGGGTTGTTCACTATCACCGGTGGGGAGAAAAGAAGAGGCCAAAAAAACAATTACAACTCAACACAACTTCAATCTCTCTCACTCTTAAAGAGAAAGACCATAACCCCTTTATATTTATAGGAAAAATTAGGGATTACAAAAGAACTAAAATACCCCTCTTAAACAACAATCTCCACCTCATCTCTTATTTGACACAAAACAAATATGAGATGACACAATAAACAACAACACCAAAATGCGGCTGCACCAAGTAGGCTACCTACGTACCCCCCCCCCTCCCAAGGGATCAAGCCACGCGTAGTTCTTCAAAATTGCCTCTCAAGGCACTCACCTCTGAGCTCGAACGTTCACTAATCCTTTGCAATATGTGAACTTCTGGACTGAAAGCAGCTTCGTGAGCATGTCGGTTGGATTCTCCTTGGTATCAATCTTCTTCAAAAGAACCTCGCCTGTCTCGATCAAGTCTCGAACAAAATGGTACCTGACATCAATGTGCTTGGTACGAGCATGATGCACTGGATTGGTCGCCAAGAAAATCGCGCTTTGACTATCACAAAAGACGGTTAAAGCCTTGTGCTCCACACCCAGATCATCCAATAGGCCCTGTATCCAGATGGCCTCCTTCATAGCTTCTGCCACTACCATGTATTCAGCCTCTATTGTAGATAAAGCCACTGTCGACTGCAGAGTCGACCTCCAACTCACTGGACCTCCTGCCAATGTGAATAAATATCCAGTCGTAGACCTGCGTCTATCTATATCACCTGCATAGTCTGAATCGGTGTAGCCCAAACACAACACAACGCTGGATTACTGCCTCTCGTACACTAAACAAACATCAACTGTACGCTTGAGATACTTCAGAATCCACTTAACTGCCTGCCAATGACTCTGACCGGGATCATGCATGAATCTGCTCACCACGCCAACGGCTTGTGCAATATCTGGCCTTGTACAAACCATGAGATACATCAAACTGCCCACTGCACTGGAATACAGAACTGACTTCATTCTCTTCCTCTCTTAGTCGTCTTTAGGACACAAGTCAGCACTCAATTGAAAATGCGCTGCCAATGGTAGAGTCACTGTCTTAGTAGTGTCATCAATCCCAAACCTCTTGAGCACCTTCTCAATATAAGCTCTTTGAGTGAGCCAAACCTTTCCAGCATCCTTGTCCCTGCAGATTTCCATCCCGAGAATTTTGCGAGCCTCACCCAACTCCTTCATCTCAAACTGCTTTGAGAGGTGCCGCTTCATTCTATCAATCTCTGACTGACTTGAAGCGGCAATTAACATATCATCAACATATAATAGAAGATAGATGAATTCACCAGTAGCCAATTTCTTGAAATATGCACAATGATCATACTGACTGTGTGTGTACTTCTGTCCCAGCATAAACTGATCGAACTTTTTGTACCACTGTCTTGGTGACTGCTTCAAACCATAAAGCGACTTGTCCAATTTGCATACCAAGTCACTCTGAGCCTCATATCCAGGTGGCTGCTTCATATAGATCTCCTCCTGCAAATCTCCGTGCAAAAATGCAGTCTTCACATCAAGCTGCTCCAAAATCAGACCATACTGCGCTACTAAGGCCAAGAGAACACGGATCGACGGATGCTTGACAACTGGGGAAAACACCTCGTCGTAATCAATACCTTCACGCTGAGCAAAGCCTTTGGCCACCAATCTTGCCTTGTAACGGACATCAGCAGCTCCATGAGATCCTTCTTTCTTCGCATACACCCATTTACATCCAATAGCTTTTCTACCTGGAGGTAACTTCACTAATCTCCATGTAGCATTTTTCTTCAGAGAAGTCATCTCCTCATCCATCGCATCCCTCCAAAATTCTGCTTCAGGACTCTCTATAGCCTCCTTGAAGTGACAAGGGATTTCAGTCTCAGATGCTGAAAGTGCAAATGCAATGTGATCCCTCAACCAAGCTGGCTTCGGAACATTTTGCCTCCTGGTCCGGCTCCTGGCAATAGAATCCTGAACTTGACTCTCTGTCTCTACTTCCTCCACCTCCTGATCGTCAGTATCTAGTACCTCATAAATAGTCTCATCGTATACCTCATCAGGAGTGTGGGGAACTGGTGGAACAAATGGAGTCACATCAAACTCCTTCTTCTGATCAGTATTAGTGATCGGCTTCGAACTCTCCACCTGCTCTGAGTCCCGAGGCTTTAGCAAACTCGCCTCGTCGAATGTAACATCTCTACTAATAACAATCTTTCTCTCTGCATGATCATATAGTTTGTAGCCTTTGACTCCACGCCTGAAGCCAATGAAGATTGCTTTCTTTGCCCGTGCCTCCAACTTATCATTCTTTACATGATAATAAGCTGGACACCCAAATACTTTCATGTGCACATAATCTCTAGCAGGATGCCCCGACCACATCTCTTTTGGTGTCTTCTTTCCAATAGCTGCAGAAGGCAGACGGTTCACCAAGTGACAAGCATAATCAATAGCCTCAGCCCAAAAAATTCTGTCTAACCCAGCATTAGACAACATGCATCGAACCTTCTCCACCAAAGTCCGGTTCATGCGCTCTGTCACCCCGTTCTGCTGCGGTGTCTCCCTGATTGTGAAGTGATGCTCTATACCTGATCTCTGGCACTCTTGCAAAAACGCTTTCGATGTGTATTCACCTCCATTGTCTGATCTGATACATCGAATCCTTTTTCCAGTCTGGTTCTCAATCCACTTCTTCCAAGTCACAAATATCTCCAGAACTTCGCTCTTACTCTTCATGGTGTACACCCAAACATACCTGGAATAATCATCAATGAAGAAGACAAAGTATTGTCGCCCAGTGAAAGATTTCGTCTTCGTCGGGCCCCAAACATCTGTGTGAACATAATCTAAAATACCTTTCGTACTGTGGACGGCAGTGCCAAAAGATACTCGCATCTTCTTGCCAACCACACAATGCTCACAGAATTCCAATTTGCAGATTTTCGCTCCCTTAATCAATCCTTGCCTTGATAAAGCCTGGAGGGAAGCCTCTCCAGCATGAGCCAATCTCATGTGCCATAAAGTACTGGCATCCAAAGAATCATCAGCCGCAGCCACAGTCCCTGTAGCAGTACTCCCCTAAAGATAATATAAATTGTGGTGTCGAGCTCCTCTCATGAAAACCAAAGCTCCGCGACTGATCTTCAGAACTCCTGCCTCGATCACTACCTTGTAGCCTTTGGCTTTTAAAGCCCCAACAGACAGTAAATTCTTCTTGATCTCCAGAACATGTCTGACCTCTGTCAACTCCAGCACTGATCCATCATGCATCCGAACCAGAATACTCCCAACACCAATAGTACGACAAGTCTGATCATTGCCCATGGCAACAGCACCAGTATCCAAAGACTTGTAAGTACAGAACCACTCCTGATTGGGACAAATGTGATAGGTAGCACCCGTGTCCAGAATCCAACATGAATCATCGCTGAATAAACATTGTGGAGTGACAGAGAGAGAAACATCAGACTCATCACCACCAGTAGTCTCCTGAGTAATATGCGCCTTCGCCTCTGAGGGAAGCCCTTTATTTTTCTCCTTTAATTTAGGGCAATCCTTCTTCCAATGACCCGTCTCCAAACAGAATGCGCACTGATTTCGCCCAATACTGCGACCACGTGAATTGTCACGCTTCTGAGTATTGTTATTGGTCTTCCTGTGCCAATTCTTCTTTTTCTCAGATCTGCCTCGATGAGACACAAGTGCTTCGGCCGACTCCGCCTTCGATGACTCTTTATCTCTTCGACGGAACTCGTGATTCAACAATGCCGTAGACACTTCACTATACTTTAAGACCTCATTCCCATGAATGAGAGACATCGTGAAGCTCTCATATTCATCTGAAAGCGAATTCAATAGAAGGAGTGTCTTGTCTTCATCGCCAACATCCTCGTCCAAATTCAACAGATCTGCCAATAGCTTTGTAAACTCATTCAAATGTTCATCAATTGATACTCCACGTCTCATGTGAAACCGATACAATCGACGCTTCATGTGGAGACGATTCTCCACGCTCTTTGTAAGATATTTATTCTCCAGCTTCCTCCAAAGGTTTCCCGCAGACGTCTCCAACATAACTCCATATTTGATCTCCTGAGTCAGACAATTTCTAATCAACCCGTAAGCGCTCCGATTCATTTTCGCCCAAACTTTCTCAGTCATCCCATCAGGACATTCGTCACCATCAAGAACGTCCTCCAAATTTAGAGAGCACAACGCATCCATCACCTCGAACCTCCAAATGCCAAAGTTGCTCTTTCCGTCAAACTTAGTAACATCAATTTTGACCGGATGCAAACCCATATGATGGATCGTGGATTCCATTGTACCGGAAGATGAAAAAGCCGCACCGGAGTCTCTCATTTTTGGTTGATTACAACAATAATAACACGGAAAATCGAACAAACACAATGCAACAAAATATTTTTTTGTTAGTTAATCCAAAACAAAACAAAAAAAATTTGTTACCTCCACTTCAACCAAAAACTCTCGTCACCGTGCTCCTGTATGTTGGAGGGAAGAATCAAAACCAAAACCAAAAATCACCGTGCTCCTCTCGTCACCGTGCTCCTGTCGCTGCCTTCTTGTTCGGCCGAAGAGAGAGAACCAGATTTTTTTTTCTTCGTTGTTGTGCTGTACCGCTCCGGTGAGAGAGAACCAAAGGACAAAAAGACCAATAAACTTTTTTTTTTCGCTGCTGTACCGCTGGTGAGAGGGAGGCAAACCCCAAACTTTTCAAAAAAACTGCTGCTCTCCTGTACTGTGCCGAAGGAGAGAACCAAACCGACGAGGCCCAAAAAATTTCTTTTATTTGCTGTGCCGCCCAGAGAGTGAGAGAGAGGGAGCCAAACCTCAAATTTTTTTTTCCAGATTCACGGGCTGACTTTTTTTTTACCAACAAGAGAATTCTCAAAAAGAAACTTTCCTTTTTTTGATAGCTTTCGGGGGAGAGAGAATCAAAAATAAAAGAAAATAAATCTCTCTTGTTTTTCAAAATTGTTGCAGACTATTAGAATAGGAAAAACCTCGGAAAAAAAACTTCCTTTTTTTTTGCCTGTGCTGCGCGACGAAGGAGATCACCTCTAACAAATTTTTAAGTTTATGCTGCTTCCTCCAAAACCAGGACCTGATCGGCAAAGCCTCCGCCAAAAGGAAACCTGACTTGCGAGCACCTCCTACAACCAAATCTGCGAACGCCGGCTCCGAACAGCCCTTCAAACCAGCGCCACCAACGAGCCTCTGAAACCAGCGCCGCCTCCAACCAAAAAACGCACCAGAACCTGACTCTGATACCACTTGTTGTGCGAAACGATGCGGAAAAACAAAAATCACACAAGCACAAACAATAGAACACGATGCGATTTACGTGGTTCAGCGAGGAGCGCCTACATCCACGGGGAGGGGTTGTTCACTATCACCGGTGGGGAGAAAAGAAGAGGCCAAAAAAACAATTACAACTCAACACAACTTCAATCTCTCTCACTCTTAAAGAGAAAGACTCTAACCCATTTATATTTATAGGGAAAATTAGGGATTACAAAAGGACTAAAATACCCCTCTTAAACAACAGGGAGGAAATCGCCGATGTTCATCGCTTCATTTCCCCATTTCTCCTATGTGGCCGATCAAGAGGAGATCCCTCCACCTGTAGCACTTCTAAGTTCGAAGCAGTTCGCCGCCGGAGGAGATCTGTGAAGCTTTCTATCGCTCTTGGAGGAAGTATTGTCGTGAATCAGATCTACCTTTATTGTCATTAAAAAGAAGCTTGTCGCTCTTGTTTCTCGTTTCTGATCGAGGAAAACGTTGGTTCATGTTTAAGATCTGAAAATGATATCTGTCAGGGAGGATTGTTCTTTCTCTAGTGGAAGATTCTAATGGACTATCTCTGTGCAAAGTCTTGAAAGGGATCAACATTTCTCCAATTAATCTTTACCAAGAGCAATTTATGCTCCAGGAGTAAGATCTCAGATGGTTTGCTAGTCTAAGTAAGACGGTGATTTCCAAGTTCTCATCTACAGATCCGAAGACTTACCGTCTCGGTGCTAATCATGTGACTTTATTCTTTAAAATGTTGAAATGTATCAACTATAATATAGTAAAATTGTAGTTTTTAGTCTCACCGATTTCGATGGGTGGAAACTCTATGTTCAATTTGACTTAAAAAATATGAGATTTACCACACAATGCTCAGCGACTTCGTCACTATCCAAGAGGATGCAGATGAATATTTGTGGAGCAAAGACGATGATGTTTTGTAGGGACTGCCTTCTAAATCTCCGGAATCCTCGTCTTACAATGACCTTAAGTAAGCTACCTTTTAAGTAGCTTACCTTCAAGAATCTGAAATAAATAGACTGAAGAAGAAATAGGAAGCCCCACATAATACTACAATATGTTGGTTTTCTGAGTGGTGGTTGGATAACGCCGCTACCTGTCACGTGTCTAATGACATGATTTTTCTATCTAAGGTCACAGTAGTTATGAAAAAGGTGGAGAACTGCAATAGAGGAGAGACCAAGATGACGCATGCTGAGAATGTTAACTTGCTGTTCTACTCAAGTAAAAAAAATATTTTGAAAAATATTAAATTTATGTATGCATTTGTTGCTAATTTAGTGTCTATTAATTTACTTTTTATAGCGGTACAGTAACAATATAAGTTAACTCGCATTATTTTGGTTATGCATACACCAAAAATAGAATGTACCAACTAAGTCTAGCAAACATCGTAGTTCAATGAGTGCAATTAAACTTAGTTATCCCTAAAATTCTACTTGAGAGAGTATGACATGTGAACTATAGAAAAATGTTTCAAATAGGTAGAACTCATCATATCATATTAGACACTAAAAACCAACCTGAGAAATGTGAAGTGTGTTGCTCAGACTAAGATCACTAGAAAATCTTTTAGTGTGCTTACTAGGAGCACAATACTCCTAGAGCTTATGCATTTCCGACATATGTGACTTTAAAAGTTTTGTCGCTGGAGGAGGAATGAAGTATATGATCACATTTATAGATGACTGCTCAAGGTTCTGTCACACTTATATTTTTAAAACTAAAGATGAAGCATTTGAAAAATTTTGTCTTTTCAAAACTAGGGTGGACAACCAACTAGACATGAAGATAAAAAGATTTAGAAGTGATAGATGAGGAGAATACGTGTCAGTGAGTTCAGATGTTTCCTTGCCTCTCAAAAAATCTTAGCAGAAACCACTGCTCCTTACTCACCCCAATCGAATGGTATAGTCGAGATAAAAAATAGAACGTTAACAAAGATGTTGAATTCTATGCTCCTCACTGCCGACATGTCTACTGCTTATTGGGGAGAAGCAATTTTAAATGCAAAGCGCATTCTGAACAAAGTACCTTATACTAAATTAGAGGTCACACCCTATGAGCTTTGGTTTAAGAGACCCCCGACAATAACTAAACTTAAGACTCGGGGTTGCATAGCCTATGTTAGGGTTTCCGAACCTAGAAGGACTAAGCTTGGACTTAGGACCAACACGTGTGTCTACTTAGGTTGTGCTGAGCATAGTGTTGCAGATAGATTCTTAGACATTTCCAATAATATAATTATAGAATTTATGGATGCAGTGTTCTTTGAAGATAAATTTCTTAAAGACAAAAACATGTCACTCCCAGATATGCAAACAACTATTATTGAGGAAGATCCTGAATCAGTACCGAGCACCTCCTATTTAGTTCCTGTAGACAATAGTGTCGTAGAGTTTAGAAGGACTTTGGTGAGAGAGAGAACTCCTAGAACCTTCAGTAGTGATTTTATCACTTACCATGTCGAGGCTGTTCCATCTACCTATAAGGAAGCGATGAGATCAAGAGATTCACTACTCTGGAAAGAAGTCATTGATGAAGAGATGAACTCTCTACTTCAGAACAACACCTATAAGTTAGTTGATAAGACAAAAAGGCTAAAATTATATGGTGTAAGTGAGTTCTGAAAAAAAGCTCAGTCATGATGGTAGTTGTACAACCCCGTATCCGGCGAGTGGGATCGCCAGGGACCAGACCGGCCGACTCTCTTTTCTCAAGTCTTGGGTGAGCACCAAGGGGGCCAGAGCTCGGCAGCCTCCAGCTCGCCCAGCCGAGCCCGGCTTGCAGCACACGAGGAGGGCCAGCCAGGCCCACACTCGCCGAGCTCGGCGTTCGTCGAACGGAGCTCGGCGTTCGTCGAACTGAGCCAGGCGTTCGTCGAACGGAGCTCGGCGTTCGACGAACTGAGCTCGGTGTTCGACGAACTGAGCCCGGCGTTCGTTGAACGGAACTCGGAGTTCGTCAAGCTCCGGGCCTTTTGTCGATTCCCAGGCTGCTCGCCGAGTTCTAACCACTGAGCGAACTCGCAACTCGCGAGCAGAGCAGTCCGGGCCCATACTCGCCGCCCTTGCCGAGTAGAGGTTGCTGAGGGCTACTCGCTCATTGATCTGTGAGGTATTTTTACCATTTTGCCCGTGTTTGCCTGCCCATAGCCTGTTAAAACAACGGAGTTACGCTGCTGGCAGACCTGGTTGGGCTGCACATAACTATTCAAAACGGCGGAGGTTGGCTATTTGCAGGCCGTTTTCAGAAATCTATAAATAGGACCTAAGGGCACCTCAGAAAGCACGCTTCTCATGCTCACTTGTTCCCTGATCTTTTAGTGCTTTCTGAGGTAGCCTTAGCTCGACCTTTGGCTAAGGAGGGGAAGCACTCTAAGATCTTCCGAGTGTGTGGTGGGTCCTCCACGCCAAGTCCTTGGGTCAGTCTTCCTTTGTCATTTTGCATGTAGGAGAGAAGTAGGTGCACAATCACCCATTCCCCAAGGGTGAACTCTACAAGAGACCGAATTTTCGATTTCAACATTTTGGTGTGGTGAGCGTGGAGAGTGGTCAGCATATAAAATCTTCAGCAGGCTCGATGACGGGAGAATAAGGCTCAGACTGGTCCGACTTGCCGCCCCCGCCACTTCTGGACACAGTGGGGATGTTTGAAGACTTCAAGCATGAGGTACTCAGCCTCATCAAGTTCGAACTCGGCGTGCGGGCCGAGTGCTCAACTCCAGCTACCTAAATTGTTATCGCCCCGTCTCTGGGTGAGGACGCTCCTGGCAGGCGAGCTGGTAAGGAGGTCGCCGAGGAAGGAAGGGGATGCGAGCTCCCTGGGCGTGTGCTCTTCCCCGGCTCGGCAAGCAGAGGCCGAATCGGCGCGATGGGTGCGCGAGATGCTCCAGCTCGCCCGGTAGGGGGAGGCAGCCCCTTCAGCGAGTTGGTTTCCTCTGCCCCAGTTCTAGAGGGGTTCAAAGAGCCAGAGATGTCCAACTACATCGGGAAGGGGGACCCGGTCCAACACATCCAATGGTTCGAAGACGTGGTTTCGATCCAGCATATGTTGGATGGCTTCAAGTGTCGGCTCTTCGACATCACCCTCAAGGAAAAAGCGAGGGAATGGTTTCTCTAGCTGCCGGCTAGCTCCATTTACTACTTCGAGGACCCGCGCCGGGGGTTCATGTTGAGATTCACCACCTCAAAAAGGAGGAAGAAAGTGTCGGAGTCCCTATTCCACATCAAGCAGGGAGTGGATGAGACCTTGGGGAGCTATGTTGACCGGTTACAGGAGGAGGTCACCCAGGTGCAGGAGATGTCGGGTCATAGTCTGATGATGGCTTTCACCCTGGGGCTGCAACATGGTTTCTTCAAAATGGAGCTAAAGAGAGTGTCGCCAATCCTACGAGGAGCTGATGGAGAGGGGGTCAAGAGAAGTCGACGGGGAGGCGTCGAATCCGGAGTTTGCCCGGAAGCTGGCCAGGTGGGTCACGGAGGAAGAAAAGGAGCCAAGAGACGGTATGGGGGCAGGAGGAGAGGAGAGCCGAACCCCGGCAGAGGGAGCAGAGGAAACTTCAGGGACAACAACAACCCATGTGGGGGCGTCAGGAGCCAGACCGTCAGTTGGGCTGGAGGCCCGAGTGGTAGGACCCGGGGCCACGGAGAGGATACCAGGGGAGGGACCACTATCAGGGGGCCAGGATCAGTTTCATCCCCCGGGTTGGAGGCAGGAGCAAAGACCTCTACTCCCCAATCAAGATCAGGCTATGACCATAGCCATGGGGGAGAGGAGGAGAGCGGTGCGAAGGAGGAGAAGAGAAGTCAGGGCGGAGTTGCCCTACCGCGACTTCCACCAAGAGGAAGGGCACTCCACGGCCACGTGCCCGGAGTTCCTCGAGATGAGAGGAAACAGGGAGCAGCATCAACAAAAGGGGAGCCAAGAGGTGAGGCTCGAGGAGGTCCTGCCTCGAGCGGAGGAGGATCGATGTGAAGACCGGGTGGATGTAGGGACCCGAGGAGGGATCGAAGTGATCCATGGGGGTGGGGGTTGAGGCATCTCGAAAGGCGAGCCTCCACATCATGTATCATCGGAGCGTTGGCTCTACATCCCAGACCCCACCCCCGGAAGAGAAGATTACCTTCCCAAGGAGTGATATGCCGAATCACGAGAATCCCTTCTACGATGCGCTGGTCATCCAGACGGCCATCGAGAATTTCACCGTCTCCCGGATCCTCATCGACAATGGAAGCTTCGTCAACGTCATCTTCAAGAATGAGTTCGACACAATGAAGGTGGAGGCAAAGAGGGTGCTGGCTTCAGATGACCCCTTGTTTGGGTTCTCGGGAGAGAGGAAGGAGGTGGAAGGAGGAGTGGGGCTCCATGTCGCCCGGGGGGGCAGTCCCGGAACTGCCGATTTGTCATCGTGGATGCCCCCATCAGCTAAAACGTCATCTTCGAAAGTACCCTCATCAGCGCCTTCCGCTGTGTCCCCTCGTCGTTCTGCCAATGCTTGAAGTTTAATGCCGAGGGGATCCAGGTCCGGGTGCGGGGTGACCCCAAAGTAGCAAGGGAGTACTACGTCACCGCCGTAAATTACATCTCCTGGCAGGAGGGGGCCGAGGAGATGGAACGAAGATTGGAGGAGGCGGAGCAGGAGGCTAGCAGAGAGGAGATGGAGGTAGAGATATGTGCCGAGGTAAAGGTGGCAGGAGGAGGGCAGGAGTTGGCCGAAGCAATGGCCATGGAGGAAGGGGAAGAGGAGATTCTTTTCCCGGAGGAGAGGGACGTCGGAGAGTGGGGGGATCAGTCCAGGCTGGAGGCTGCAGAAGAGGTGGTGAAGATGGAGGTTCTCACCCTTGGAGGCAGGGTGGAGAAGGTTCACGTCAGTGGGGGGCTGACCCCGGAGGCTCGGGGCAGGATGCTGGTGTGCATCCAAAAGAATGTGGACATTTTTGCATGGAGCGTCGCGGAGATGCTGGGGGTTGACGCGGACGTGGCATGCCACCGCCTCAACCTGGACCCGGGAACACGCCCCGTCCAGCAAAAGAAGAGGTCCACTGTGGACAAGCTAGCCGAGCCCATCAGAGAGGAGGTGGCCAAATTTCTCAAGGCCGGCTTTGTATCCGAAATACAATACCCCGGCTGGGTCTACAATGTTGTTATGGTTAAAAAAGGAGACGGTCGGTGGCGTATGTGTGTTGACTTTTCTTTACTTTATAAATCATGCCTTAAGGACTGTTATCCCTTACCTCGGATCGACGCACTGGTTGACTCAGCCTTCGGTTTTTCTATAATGAGTTTCTTAGATGCGTTTTCAGGTTACCACCAGATCAGGATGCACCTCACGGACGTCGAGGACGTCTCATTCATCACGGGAGATGGGTGCTACTGCTACAAAATGATGCCCTTCGGGCTGAAGAATGCAAGAGCAACATACCAAAAGATGATGGACAAGCTCTTCCGTGAACAGAAGGGGAGGAACCTGGAGGTGTACGTGGATGACCTCATGATCAAGAATCAGGACGTGGACTCTCACCTTCAGGACTTAGAAGAAACCTTCGCCACCTTGTGCAAGTATAAGATGTTGTTGAACCCTGAAGTGCATCTTCGGGGCCAGCAGAGGAAAGTTCTTGGGGCATCTCCTCACTCCCGCAGGGGTCGAGCCAAATTCTGACAAGGTCAAGGCCATCATGGAGCTGGGGTCACCGCGGAATGCTAAGGAGGTGCAACGATTGACAGGGAAGCTGGCAGGATTGAGCCAATTCCCCTCCCGGGCCGGGGAGAAATGCTCCCCCTTCTTCAAAACACTAAGGGGGGGGGCAAAAATTTTAGTGGACCAAGGAGTGGGAGGAGGCATTCCAAGCTCTTAAGATGCAGTTGACGCATGCTCTGTTACTCCAAGGACCGAAAGAGGTGGAGGAACTATTTTTATATCTCGGGGTCGGTGCAGTGGCCTTTGAGCTCTGTCCTGGTTCGTGAAGAGGGGAAGCAGCAACTCCCCATATACTATGTGAGTCGGGTCCTGAGGAAGGCCGAACTTTGGTATCCGATTTTGGAGAAGCTGACCTTCACCCTAATCATCTCAGCCTGAAGGCTCCGACCTTACTTCCAAGCACACTCAATCCGAGTGGCGACTGATCATCCCCTCTGTAACATCTTTGAGGGGGTGGAGCATTCGGGAAGGTTGGCTAAGTGGTCGGTAGAGTTGAGCGAGTTCGACATCTCCTTCGCCCCCGCCACTCGATCAAGGCCCAAACAATGGCCGACTTTTTGGCCGATTACGTGATCGAGGTGGTGGAGGAAGAGCTCACTCGTCCGACTCCATGGAAGGTGAAGGTAGATGGCGCTTCAGGAAGGCATTCCCTGGGGGGTGGGGGGTGATCTTGGAGAGCCCCCAGGGAACTAGAATCGAACAGACGATAGTGGTGCATTTCCCTATCGCCAACAATTAGGCCGAGTACGAGGCCGTAATAGCCGGGCTATGCCTATCCAGGGAGTTGGGGGTGCTCGACGTGGAGGTCCTCACTGACTTCATGGTGGTAGCTTCCCAGATCAACAGGGAGTTTGAGGCGAGAGAGCCTACCCTACGACTATACTTAGCCAAAGTGAAGGGGGTCATCGGTGTAGGTGTAAGACCCCTCCCCCTTACCAAGCAGGCTCTCAGTCTTATGCCCAGAACCGCCGTCTTACGTTGGCACTAACTCACGGGTTAGTCGACACTGCAACACGCCGATCCTGCCAGCTAATACGATCATATAACATGTTCGGCCAAATGAGAGAAATAAGTAAAAGCAGTATATAGAAACAACTAGTCCACAAGTCACAACACTATTAAATAATAATTAAAGTACACAAGTCCAGAATGAGTACATCAAAAGAGAGAAAAAGGGCTTATGCCCAATACAAAATGACAAGTCTCTCTCTCACAAATGTCAACGAGTGGAAGCTATGCTATCACCAAAAGTCTCGTCCCACCTGACGACGAGCTACAGTAGTAGTAGTAGGCAATGGTGGTATCATCTCCTCACGTCCTGCCATCTCGTCCTGCTGGTACTCCATCTCCTCGAGCTCCTAAAATGATTGGTCACACCGACCGTTAGTCAAAAAGTCTAAGTCGTTTCCTCCACACCTTGCCCCCGCAATTCCTAGGCATCGGGCGAGAGGATGAAGCGGAGGACAACAAGGGATATAGCAAAGGGAATAGGTGACAGTGAAATTATACTAACAAGTACATATATATCAGTTATTTCTACTCTAGCAGTTCTATATATATGGTATATGAAAGGTATGAAGAACTGAACAGAAACAAGTAAAGTGTTGTAAGTAAACAAGTACTGAAAGTAAGCATTGTAAAGACATCAAGTAAAATAAGCTACTACTAGCATCACAGAAGTACCTTAACTTATATGAATGCTCATACAAACTTATAAGTTAAGGTTTCCAGAAATATAACTTATCATATAAAAGAACTCATACTAATTTATATGATAAGAATCTATAGTGTGTATGATCTAGTTATGAATGTATGATATGCATGCGTTTTATGGCTCATGTAAGTGCAACTCACGCACACGACTCTGTGATCACAGACCTTTAGTTCCCACTTTTTGGAGCTAGCATCACTCTCTGGTACCACTGTTTTGGCTACGACTGCAGTGGAGCGGGCATCTCCACTACTAGGCCTAGACCTCTCATACGCCTCTGTACACGTCCTAGGTGCACTCTAGATTATTGCGTACTATTTGTTGGCTACCCACTAATCTTTTTGGCCAAGTGTGCGTTCTTGGGGATCGTCATCCAGACCACAGCGTAAAATAACCCACTGGCCCCTCAAACCCTCACACCTCGCTAGAGTCACTGTATTGTCATCGATGTGACGATTGGCCCAGTACCGCATGACCCGCCACAGGTTTATGTGCATGTAAGATATTCCAACCCGAGCCTCCAGCTCGCAGGACCACCCCGTTCTGAATCCCTCCAACCCATCACGGGTGAGATTGCACACTAGTGCCTTTATTCTGAATCCCTCCAACCCATCACAGGTGAGATTGCACATTAGTACCTCTATTCTGAATCCCTCCAACCCATCACGGGTGAGAATGAACAACAATGTCTTAGCATATTAGACTACTCTTGTCTAGTGTTTGTTATACCTAACAGTTTAGGGTTAATCTCAGGACTGCCCAAGGCATGACCGATGAAGGGCCTTCGAGTGCACTAGAAGCTACGATGGGTTGAATCCCAAAGCTCCCTTTCGCAAGGATATTTATTTTTATTAATATTTACCCATGATCCATACTCAGCTCTCGTTGTTACTCTGGATCAAACCTAATGAATTAAGTTATTATTGGGGAATCGACGGTCTTACGCCAGACTTCGTTCTAATTTCTATCCTTGGGGACTTGCACTCTATTGCTCGACACTATGGAGCGACCTACTGGGCACCAACCAGGGTTTGTCTTCCCAAAGTAGTTATCAACTCAACCTTCTATCGTATCCCATGTGGGTTCCAGTGACATGTGCATATTTTGCTAAGCGCACTCATGACCTAAGTAGATCTGTATGACGTGTCATCCAAACTCTTGGGTCAGATGACCCTAAATATTTATCATGGTTGTTATGATGTATGATAATGATCGAGCTAGGTTTCAATATATATCCAAGGGATTAAGGGGCATAAATTAATTTTTTTAATTGTGCGACCGGGTCATCATGAACATGAAGTACTACATATAATGGTTCAACCTACATAAGAAATTTACTAGGTGTTCTATATGGTTAAATATTGCTGCCTATGAGTTTTCATAATATTTCCATGCAAATTTCTATTTATTTCTCATTTAATATTAAAATTTCAATTCAATCACTTTCCAAATAAAGTACCTCAATTGTTCAGCCAAAAATTCTGGGAAACTGTGTGTGTTCATGGTGATATAATAAGGATAAATGAAGAATTTCCCAATCTTAATCAATGATCTGACCTATCTTATATCCATTTAGACAATATTACCATAATGCCAGTTTTAGGGTTTTAAACATATACAGACATCCAATAATTCTCAAATAATTTATCAGAACTCAAAACACAATACTAAACCACTGTAAAAAATTTCATAATTTTTAAAAAATAATTTCCCATACTTTTAATTAATTTTCAAAAAGGGTAAAATGGTAAAATCTACTTAAAATCCAATGGAACATTAATAAATAGTGCCATAAATTTTTCCAGAGGTGAACTTTACCCTACTAGAGCTTGTGTCAAAAATCCATAATTTAATGAATTATTTGCTCTATTTTTCCAAATTTATTTCCTAACTAGACACATTTTTCAATAATTCCAAATAATGGGATTTTTAATCATAAAAATCCAAAATTTCCCATGGGAGGTATATTCCATTCCTATGAGCCTCTGTACAAAGTTTCATGGACTTGCAATGACCTAATTGGGCAAAATCCACATTCTTCTATTTTTGTTATTGGCACCCCAATTTGAATATGCCCATCTCATGCATGTGGGATTTCCCAAACATGCAGATGCCAAAATGACCTGGAATTTTAATCATGGGTTTAACTTGACCTAATGAACATTCCACCCAAATTTGGGGGCCTTTGAAGTCAAATGACTCCAAAAATACACTTAATTTAATTTCTAATGTTTCATCAAATACTATAGGAAAATTTTGACCAAAAATTCTCATTTTTGGTCAGACACTAGTTTCACACCTAACACAAGCCTGACCAAAATCTGAGGTCATGGTGACTTATGGTTTGGCTTGGGAATTTATTTTAAAATTTGTCCTAGCCTAGGACCAGTCTTGGTAGATTGGACCTGCAGGGAGCCCACTACTCCAAACTTCAAGTTTAGGGTGTCAAAGCAAAGTTAAGACCTAGATCTACAAATTTTTTGTTGATGTCTAATTCTAAAATTGCCTCTAAGGGGCCTATTTTTAACATGCAAAGTCACTGAAAATGTGTGATAGAATTACACTGTTCATAATAATCAAAATCATTAATCAATTTGGAATTAAATGAACGACATCCGTTCATCGTCCCAAATAACCAGCGGTTGAGATTGAACCATCCTGGGTGAGTTTGCTGGCCCTTTTTCGGTCACCTGGGCCGGCGACACCGCCGACGATTATTGCCATCACTTCCGTTGAGGTGGTGGCTAGCGTTTCCCGGCGGTGAGGCTGCCGGAGGCGGCTCCTCCGGCGATCCCAAGCAAGAAGAAAAACTCGAGAAAATTCACACATTCTCTCATGGTATCGAGCTCGATTGAGCCCGATGTCTCGCAGATTGGAGGAGTCGGTCTCTTGCTCCAGGGTCATCTTCAAGTCATTAAATATGGGCTCAGCCGCCTGGGGAAACAGTTTCGCCCTCTTGGTGGGATTGGGCTCAGCAGAGCCGCTCTACGGGACAACAAGCTGAACCGCGGTCAGGTTGGAAACACGAACAGAAGAAGCCTCGCGAACTCGGGTAAGCCTCTCTTTGATCTCCTTAGGGATCAGCATCTCGACATTGGAGCAAAGGGAATGGCAAGAGTCAGCCAGGTATGGAGGCGTGTATATATAGCCACAGGTGGACCCCACCCGAAGATTCTCTCTGGCTCCTCCCACACTCGCCGAACACTTGGGGTTGGATGATTCTTTCAAAGCTTTGCCAAGCTCAAAAAGAGCGGGGATTGTGTACAACCCCGTATCCGGCGAGTGGGATCGCCAGGGACCAGACCAGCCGACTCTCTTTTCTCAAGTCTTGGGCGAGCACTAAGGGGGCCAAAGCTTGGCAGCCTCTAGATCGCCCAGTCGAGCCAGGCTAGCGACACGTGAGTAGGGCCAGCCAGGCCCACACTCGCCGAGCTCAGCATTTGTTGAACGAAGCTCGGCGTTTGACGAACTGAGCCCGGTGTTCGACGAACGGAACTCGGAGTTCGTCGAGCTCTGAGTGTTTTGTCGATTCCCAGGCTACTCACCGAGTTCTGACTGCTGAGCGAGCTCGCAACTCGCGAGCAGAGCAGTTCGGGCCCGTACTCGTCGCCCTTACCGAGTAGAGGTTACTGAGAGCTACTCGCCCATTGATCTGTGAGGTATTTTTACCATTTTGACCCTCGTTGGCCTGCCCATAGCCTGCTAAAACAATGGAGTAACGCTGTTGGCAGACCTGGTTGGGCTGCACATAGCTGTTCAAAATAGCATAGGTTGACTATTTGCAGGTTGTTTTCAGAAATCTATAAATAGGACCCAAGGGACACCTCAGAAAGCAAGCTTCTCATGCTCACTTGTTCCCTGATCTTTTAGCACTTTCTAAGGTAGCCTTAGCTCGGCCTTTGGCTAAGGAGGGGAAATGCTCTAAGATCTTCCGGGTGTATGGTGGGTCCTCCATGCCGAGTTCTTAGGTCAGTCTTCCTTTGTCATTTTGCTTGTAGGAGAGAAGTAGGTGCGCGATCATCCCTTCCCCAAGGGTGAACTCTACAAGAGACCGAATTTTTGATTTCAACAGTAGCATAGCTAAGTATAAAGTATGCCTGGTGGTTAAAAGTTTCACAAAAGTTAGTGGAGTGAATTATCTTGACGTATATTCATCAGTGTGTCACTTAGCAATCATTAGGATCCTCCTTGTTATTGCGTTTATTGATAACTTTATTGTTCATCAAATGGATGTTAAGACCGCATTCTTGAACATAGATCTGACCAAAGAGATATACATGAGCCAACCTGAGTGCTTCATAGTAAAAGGTCACAAAAGTAAGGTCTGTAATTTAATCAAGTCACTATACGGACTAAAACAAGCACCAAAATTATACTATGAGAAGTTTGACTATAGTCTAAAAAACATGTGATTCATGTCGAGTTTCTTTGATAAATGTCTTTACATACATCATAGATCAAATGCAGTCGATATAATATGTTTGTTTGTGAATGCTATACTAATTCTTAGTTCTGATCAATCCGAAGTGGATGACGTTAAGTCAGGACTAATAAAAGAGTTTAGCATTAAAGACCTCAGTGTAGCTGAAACTATACTAGACATGTAAGTGAGCTTTAGAATAAAAATGGCATTTCCCTAAGTCAAAGTCACTACATAAAATCCATATTGGATACGTGGGGATACAGTAAAAGTAGAGCATTAGAGACACCCTATGATTTTAATAATTGTTTGAAACCCAATGAAGGAGTTGTAGTTAGAAAGTTAGATTATGCTTCACTAATTGGTAATCTCATGTATTTTATGGTATGCACTAGACCTGACATAGCTTTTACAGTCAGCATGTGGAGTAGATTCACTAGTAATCATAACCAAGATCATTGGGATGCCCTCGATAGGCTAATACGATACTTAAAGCACACCCAAAAGTTCGATTTATGTTACCGTGGTCATCCTCCAGTCTTGGAAGGATATTCTGATGCATCATGATGCTCAGAAATAAATGACAGCAAGTCCACTAGTAGATTTATATTCACTTCAGGAGGAACAACTATAGTATGGAAGTCCAAGAGGCAATCATGTATTGCACTCTCTTCTATGAAAACTGAACTCTACGCTCTAGCTTTAGCGGAAGAAAAAGCAGAGTGGATAAGAAATTTGGTGATGGACATTCCACTGTCGAGCCTGAAATTGAGTTCTGTTGCAGTTTACTACGACAATCAGGCTACTAAAACGATTGCTACGAATACTTTGTTTAGTAGCAAAAGAAGGCAACTAAGAATGAAACAAGCCTACTTGACCTCCCTCACGGGTCGAATGATTGTGACCATAATTTATGTGAGGTTGAAAGATAATATTGAAGACGCCCTGACAAAAGGCTTAAATAAAGCTCTCACAATCAAAACATCGGGAAAAATGAGATTAAAGTTCATAAAAATATGAAACTTTCTTCTATATATGTTTATGTTTTAATGGTTATAACATATAACTACAACATTCAAGCATCTAATAACAGACTAAAATCCCAAATAATTTCTTGATGAAAACCTAAGATGGTTAGATGCTAGTCATTCCACATTTGATGACTTAACATCTTTCTCATTGTAAGTTGTTTCAAGAATTATTCAACTGAGAATAAAAAGTCGAAGTACGAGTTAATCTAACATTAGTGATCATAACATATTATTTCACATCTGATAATATTGCAAATGACGGTGTGTCAAGTTATATGATAAGGTGCATATTTGTTACTAATGAGTAAGATAACAATGTGTGATTTATTAAAATCATAACTTGACTGGTCCTACTAAGACTGGATAAAGATGCTGACAGTGTTACTTCACTACTGCTACAAGTACTAAGCTCATTTAAGTAGAGCTAGTTTACTTTAATACATTACTGTATATATTTATGAATTCATGGAGTCTAACTCATGAAATTCTTTGCAGGCACTGGTGAAGATAAAAGAGAGAAAGTAGACTTTGACATAAATGTTGATGATCTACTTTTTGAGTAGAATTATTATACGTTTTTATCCAATGTTATTTTATTTTCAGACTTATTTATTCTCGAGTAACAGTTTAAGTTTGAAAGTTTATGTTACTGTTTTTTGAAAACTCTTACTTATGTTTGAATGTGCTAACTATTATGGAAATGTGTGAAGTCAAAAACTTTTATTTTAGTGTTCTCTACTTTCTGCACTCTGAAACGTACACGTTATTTGTCACAAATATAAGATAAGATTGTTAATATATATTTGGACAATTAACGAATTCAGAGGTTTAACGGGTCGGTTCGAATACACAAATATATGATACTCATAGTTACTCATAAGGTTTTGTTGGAACACCCTATTACTAATTTGGGTCAGGATCACTATGACTCTTAGGAAACTTATTTTGACTTCATTGTATAGATCTAAAGGTCAAGTAGAATTGAGTCTAAGGGTTAGTACTTAGGTTTGGAAGCTGCCCTTAAGACCAAGGTTTTTCAGTTTGGAGACTAAGTTATTTCGTCGAGCTCAGTACGACGAATCGTCGAACTCCAATCGACGATCGTTGAGCTCACTTCGACGAGTCGTTGAACTCCATTCGACAATCTCTAAGCTCAACTTCATCAAGTCGTCGAACTCTATTCGACGATCTTCGAGCTTAGATCGACGATCTTGACTCCAGTTTGGTTCTCTACCTCTGAGCTCAGTTCGACGATAGTTGAGCTCAGATCGACGATCTCTGTTTCTGTACAAATCCAAATCTCTGAGCTCAGTTCGACGATAGTGGAGCTCAGTTCGACGTTTTTCTGAAGAGTTCAACGATTTTCAAGATTCAAATTTGGACAGCTGTGGAATTATTGTCAGCATTTAATTCAAAGATCTTGTAGCCGTTTTCATTTATTCTGGAGCAAGTTTCAAGGGATTTTCAAGGAATGTTTTATTGGACTTTCCTCCAGAAGACAAATGCAATTAAGGAAATCATTGATGACAGGCCAACGACTATCTTAACAGTGGATCATTTCTATTTAGATATCAAGAGAATAAAAGATCAGATTTTTTAGAACTGCAAAAAAAAGAAGAACAAGAAGAGACACATATTCTGCAATATTCATTCTCTGCAAAACTTCTTCTGCAACAACTCTTACAACATCAACATCAATTACACAAGAGAAAGAGAAAGAGTTGCAGACATCCTTAGTCTCAAAGATTCACACAAGAACACCAACACCAAAAGGAGATCAACAAACTAAAATCTTCAGATCTCTTTTGCTTCAAGTGTTCAAGGCCATCATCATTCAAGACTCCAGACACCTCACATTTCAGCTGTTGCTGAAATCATCATTTGCTGGAGATCAATTTTCTGAAGGCCTATCACCCTACTGCAAAGCTTTATTTCTTGAACAACTCAAGATCTCAGGGGGAGCTTTGACAACATCCACAATCTTCTCTCTGACTGTTGATAGAGAAGATCTTCTTATCCCTCTCTCTCTACTGTAAAGGGTTTTTCAAACTCCCTTCAAAAGTTTGTGTGTGGTTTTTGAGCACTTTATCAAAAGCTCATTGGTGGCAAGACACCTGATCAAAAAATCTGGTTTGGTTTTTGAGCACCTTATCAAAAGCTCATTAGTGCCCAGGACACCTGATCAACTCATCCTGCAGTGGATTCCTACCTAGGGTGGTAGAAGAGTGGATGTACCCAGGTTGATTGGGGAACCACTATAGCTCCTTCTGTCTTCTGGTTGTTTGTTTTTCTTTTGTTTCTGGCTGTGGTTTGTGACTAGGTTGCTCTGTGTTTAGATAGTTTCTGTGATTAGATTTACTCTTTATTATTTGCTTCCCTGTTCACATAAGAATACAACAACTGTTGTAAAAGTTTTTAGCAAGCACCATACTCTATTCACCCCCCTCTAGATTATATCAGATCTAACTCACACTTTCAATTGGTATCAAAGCGAGGTTGGTTAAAAATATCACTTCTCAGTGGTTGCACAGGCTAACACCTGAACCCAAAGATTCCTATAGTTAGATCTGCTTGTTGTAGATTTTGTTATTAGAATTTTTTCTTCACAAATCATGGCCCAAAATAAAGATTATGCTAGCACCAGACCTCCAGTGTGCAATCTATCCAAGTTTACACTTTGGAAGACAAGGATTAGACTATACATGAATTCTATTGATGATGACATTTTAAATTCTGTTTTGACAGTGTGTCCAAGACCTTCAGAGAACACAAGCACAAATGTTGTTCCACCTCCCTCAGGAATAGATGCAGAGATCAAGAAGTGGAAGGTAGCAGATGCAAAGGCTATGAACATCTTAGCATAGACTATGTCTGATGATATTTTCCAAAAGGTAGCTGAATGCAACTCAGCAAAGGAGATCTGGGACAAGCTATCTGAAATAGTCTCAGGGTCAGCTGATGAAAGAAAGGACAGGAGATCCCACCTTATATCCCAATATGAGAATTTCAAGAAATGAGAAGCTGAGTCAGTAGTTGAAATGTATAACAGACTCAGTTTGATAGTCAATGAACTGAAGACTCTGGATAAAGAGATCTCATTGACTGAGCTAAATGACAAAATCCTAATGTGCTTCCCAAGCACTTGAGATTCAAGAATCTGGTCAATCAAGGATGTCAGAAGTCTGAATGAGATTACAACAGAAGCTCTCTTGGGCAATCTCAAGTCTTATGAGCTGCTCATTAAGAATAGAGAAAAAGAGCAGAAGGCTGCCTCACCAGCCACAAGAAAAGGAAAAGACAATAGCTTTCAAAGCCACTGAAGATCAGCCTGAAGACAAGGTCACAGGCAATGATGAGCTGCTTAGTATGCTGGCCAAAAGATTTTACAAAATGGCCAGAAAGGACTTCAGGAAGAGATCATATAAAGAACATGACAAGCCAAGGTATGATAAATCAAACAATAAAGAAATTGTCTGCTTTGATTGCAGGAAACCAGGACACATTGTGCCTGACTGTCTAGAGAACAAAATAAGGACAGAAAGGATAAGAGAGAAAGAAGAAAAAATAAGGACTTCAAGAAGAATAGCAATGGCAAACCCTCCTCAAGTATGAACAAACACACAAGGAAGGGATTTGTTGCTGAATCTTGGAGTGAGACTGAAGAGGAATCAGAAGCTTCATCCAGCTCAAGTGATGATGAAGATGATGCTGAAGAGAAGGAATTCTGCATGATGACAATCAATGCCTCTCAACACAATTCAGATGCAGAAGAGTCAGAGTCAGACTCAGAGACTCAACCTGAAGAAGACCAGGTAATAGACTCATTTGATTTCAACTCTGAGGACTTTGAGTATGAATTTAAAGCACTGTGCTTAGACTTATTAAAATCTGAGAAAGAAATTATCTCTCTCAGAAATCAATTATCTGAACACAGTTCCTTAAAATCAGAAAACCTCAAACTATCTGAGGAGTTGGAGTGTTGTAGGGAGCAGATAGCTTCACTGAAAAGTGAGCTATCAGAGGCCAAAAGGCTTGAAGAATCCCTTAATGGGAGAAGTATCAAGCTAATAGACATCACAAGCACAGTGAACTCTAGATTCAATAGTACACTGGGCTTGAGTGCTTCATCCAGCCAACCTATAGTTCTAACAACCCCAATCAAGTATATTTCTGATAAAGGGAAGGGAGTTGTAGAGGTAGCTAGGAAAAATTCTGATCTACCTAAGAAAATCAAGTTGCAGCAGAAATTGTCGAACGGAGCACGACGATCGCCGAACGCAGATCGACGATCTCAGGCAAAATCGTCGAACTCAGGTCGACGATCTCTAATTCCTGAACTCTGCCACAGTCGACCGTCGAACGGAGCTCGACGATCTGACCCAAGATCGTCGAACGCAGCTCAACGATCGTCGAACAGAGATCAGAGCTTTGGAAATTCTTTTAAGGGTAAATCAAATTCAAATCCTAGGGGTCCTTCATCCCAAAGATTTAACCCTTATACCGAATGGATAATACCTCCAAGGAGATATCATCCTGAAGGTTATAAGAGTCAACCAGGGATGTCATTTATTTCTGAGTTTAAAGGTTATCAACGTAGGCCCAAGGTAAACTGGGTCAAAAACAAGTGAATTATTTTATGTGCAGTTGAAGACCTATCCAACATCAAACCAGCAATAGTATTTGGATAGTGGGTGCTCAAAGCACATGACAGGAAGCAAGGACAATCTCACATCCTTTAAAGCAAGCTTGGACCCAAAATCATATTTGGTGATTCAAACTTTGGACTGACAACAGGATATGGTGCAGTCCAGATTGGCACAGTCACATTAAAGAAGGTAGCCTATGTGGAAGGACTGAAGCACAATTTGATCAGTATCAGTCAGCTATGTGATGAAGGCTACCATGTGACTTTCAGCAAAGCCTTATGTAAGAGCAAGTCAGAGGACAACACAACTGTGTTGACAAGTAAAAGGAAAGGTAACATCTACTTAGTAGACTTTCTTTCAACAAATGTAAATATTTGCCTGTTTAATTCTGTTAGTAGACCTAATGTTTTATGACATAAGAGATTAGGACATATAAACCTTTGAACCATTGCTAGGCTATCCAAGGACAACCTTGTTAGAGAACTACCTTCTAGCCCCTACAAGAAGGAAGGGCTCTGCAGGGCTTGTCAATTAGGCAAGCAAACTAAAAATAGTTTCAAGTCACTTAATAAGAGTGATTCACCTAAGATTTTGTATCTGTTACACATGGATCTTTTTGGACTCATTACAGTACAAAGCTTAGGAGGGAAATCTTACACTTTAGTAGTTGTAGATGAATTCTCTAGATTCACATGGGTGTTCTTTTTGAGGAATAAGTCTGATAACTTTAAGTGTTTGACAGAGTTTCTCAAATGCATACAGACTGAGTTCAATACTCATATTGCCCTGATCAGAAGTGATCATGAGACAGAGTTTGATTCTCTTCTTATGTAAGAGTTCTGTCAGAGTAAAGGGATCAGACACACTTTCTCAGCTCCTAGAACTCCTCAACAAAATGGGGTAGCTGAAAGGAAAAATAGAATCCTTATTGAATCTACCACTACATTGTTGTCAGATGCTCACCTTCCTCTATCTTTTTGGGCAAAGGCAGTGAACACCTCCAACTATGTGTTGAACAGAAGTTTAATATATAAACTAAAGAGCAAGACTCCCTATGAATTAATCAAAGGGAAGAAACCTAAAATAGATTATTTTAGAATTTTTGGTTATATTTGCTATATACACAATAATGACAAGAAGTATTTAGCAAAATTTCAAGCTAAAGCTGATAAAAGAGTGTTTTTGGGATACTTCATGATCAGTAAGGCTTATAGGGTTTATAATAAATCAACTCTTAAAATTGAAGAATCTGTTCACATATCTTTTGATGAAACTAACATGTCTTTCAAGGAGAAGAACACTTCTACCATAGAACCTTTACAGGTACACTCTCTAGCTGAAGACTTGGACAGAATACAAATTACTCAAAAGGATGAAAGCAGTGAAGATGAAGAAGACAATCAACACCTTGAAGAAAAACTTTTTGAAGAGCCAGTTGTTGTACCACAAGAGGAAATAACAACACAGGTTGGTGAACAATCAACACCCCCTGTTGATTTAGTAACATCAAGAGACCATCCAATTTCCCAAGTAATTGGAGACATCTCAGCTGGTGTGCAAACCATAAATCAGGTCAACCAAAACCTGTTGCATACTTGCTTCCTATCTCAAATTAAACCTCAATCCATTCAAGATGCAGAGCAAGATTCACACTGGATCATGGCAATGCAAGAAGAGTTATATCAATTTGAAAGGAACAAAGTTTGAGAACTAGTACCAAGGCCTAAGGATCACTCCATTGTTGGAACAAAGTGGGTGTTCAGAAACAAATTGGATGAGCAAGGAGTAATTGTAAGGAACAAGGCAAGGCTAGTTGCTTAAGGGTACTCTCAAGAAGAAGACATAGATTATGACCAGACTTTTACACCAGTTGCAAGGTTGGAGGCTATTAGAATCTTCTTAGTATATGCAGCACATAAAGGCTTCAAAGTATACCAGATGGATGTAAAGAGTGCTTTTCTAAATGGAGATATCAAAGAAGAAGTATATGTCAGACAACCTCCAGGTTTCATCTCTCCATCTCATCATGATTATGTTTTTAAATTGAACAAAACATTATATGGTCTCAAGCAAGCTCCTAGAGCATGGTATGAGACCCTAGCATGCTTTCTCCTGAAAAATGAATTTATAAGGGGTAGAGTAGACCAAACTCTTTTTATTAGAACCCATAAGTCTCATACCCTACTAGTACAAATCTATGTAGATGATATTATCTTTGGTTCTACTGATTCAAATTTGTGCAGAAGGTTCTCCAATCTAATGCATTCTAAATTTGAAATGAGTAGCATGGGTGAGCTATCCTTCTTTCTAGGATTCTAAGTCAAACAACATGCTGAAGGCATATTCATTTCTCAAACCAAGTATGCAAAAGAATTGGTTGAGAAATTTGGTATGTCTGAAGCATCTTGTATGAAAACACCTATGCCTACTAATGTTGTATTGGATGCTGATGAACATGGGAAACATGTTGATCAGACAACATATAGAGCAATGATTGGCTCTTTACTGTGCATTACAGCTAGTAGACCTGACATAATGTTTGCGACATGCATATGTGCTAGATTCCAAGTGAGCCCTAGAGAGTCACACATAACATTAGTTAAAAGGATTCTCAGGTATGTTAAAAGTTGTCCAAATCTAGGTCTCTGGTATCCAAAAGATTCAGCATTTGACTTAACTGGATTTTCTGATGCTGATTATCCTGGATGCAGAATTGACAGGAAAAACACCAGTGGAACTTGTCAGTTTCTTGGTGACAGACTTGTCTCTTGGTTTTGCAAGAAACAAACATTTGTGTCAACTTCAACTGCTGAAGCTGAATATATGGCTGCAGGTAGTTGTTGTTCACAAGTATTATGGATTCAAAACCAACTCCTAGACTATGACTACAACTTAGAGAAGTCTAAAATCTTTTGTGATAATACCAGTGCTATTTCTATAGCTCAAAATCCAGTCCTCCATAGTAGGACAAAACACATAGAAATTAGGCATCACTTTTTAAGGGATAATGTTGAGAAAAATAAAATTGAACTTCAATATATCCCAACTGATTTGCAAAGGGGAGATATTTTCACCAAACCCTTGGATGAAAAGAAATACATCTTCTTACTAAATCAGTTAGAAATGTTAGATGGAGGAAGTTTAAAATAATGTCCAAGATTTTAAAACTCTAAAAATGACCAAGACTAGACAAACTTCTCAATTTTTCTAGTGTCTAGAGTGTTTCTGGTCTCTGAACTACGCTCGACGATTTTCCCCCCGATCGTCGAACGGAGATCGACGCTTTCCGAAATCGTCGACCAGAGTTCAGCGCTTCTCAGATAGTGTTCAACTATCTCTTCAGGTCAGCGATCGTCGAACGACGCTCGACAATTTTGTTCTCTGAACTATCGTCGAACGGAGCTCGACGCTCTCCAATATCGTCGAACGGAGATCGACGATATTGAAGACCTTTCAGATTCCTTTAGAAGCCCCGATCGTCGAACTGAGTTCAACGATCTTTCCTTTTCTGCGTCAAACTCTAATATAAAATTCATTTTTCGGCCGTCGTTCTCCTTTTGCGCTTTCAATCTCTCTGCAAATTTTCTCTTTCCCTCCAAACATCTCTACACTTGGTCGTTTGGTTGTTTATTTTTTTTTGCAGGAAACCATGGCTGTCTCCGTCGCCGTTCTGGCCGCCATGAAATTTGATGCAGGATTTGATATTGATATGGATTCTTTCAGCACCAGTGATCAGGTTTTCCAAGACATTCTAGAACTTTTCAAGGAGCAAAAATTAGTTACTATCATGTCCACCAAAATCAAGTTGCCTGCTGATGAAATCAAGGAGTAGGTATATACTGCCCACAACCAGGATCAAAATACGGTGATTGGATCAATTTCTGGAACCCAGGTACCTCTGACACCTACTATTCTGACAGAGATTTTTGGATTGAATTCTGGAAGAGATTCTGTTGAAATGTCTGTAGAAGAATTTTCTACTATGCTTGATAGAATGGGTCATTCTGATGCAAATCCTAGCAAGCTGCTGAAAAAGAATTTGGATGTTGAGTACATGTTTTTAGCTGATGTTGTGGGAAAAGTTCTGTTGGCCAAACATTCAGCCCATGATACCATCTCTAGGTATCAACTGTGTTTGATGGGTGCTTTAATGGATAAGAAACAATTAAACTGGGGAGAGATCTTTTTTATTCTGATTAAGAAGAAGATAAATAAGAATTTTGTGAATTATAGAAGGATACTAGGGATGTTTCTTCAAAATAGATGCCCTGCCCTGCTTGTATCAACTGGGATGCACATCAATGCCTCTAAGAGGCTCTCCTGTGCCCTCTTTGGCAAGTGGGATAGACAGATTGTGAATCCTAGCAGGCCCTCTACAGCTGCAACTTCAGGCACAAGAACTGTTACAGTCTCTTCCCCTCAAGTCTCTGCCCCTGCAGAAGACTTGCATGCTGCTTCTCCTCCTCCTCCACCTCCTATTTCATCTCCACCAGTCACCTCCACCATTCAAATTTCATCCACAATCATAATTTCAACCACATCTCCAACTTTAATTTCTCCACCTCCACCTCAAACAGAAGAACTATTCCATCCTCTACATCACTACCCTCCACCAGATCTTGACACATCATCTCATATTACATCCTTCAATCTGATAGATGATTCCTTTATGGATGATTCCCCTTCATCCCCTCCTGATGTACCCTCTTCATCCACATCTTATCAACAGCTACTACAAGACATCATTGCTCAACACTCCTTCACACCTTCTATTTCCATTCCCCTTTCTTCCATTTCAACACTCCCCACATCTCAACCTTCCTTTCCCCCATACACCAGCTCTCCACCAACATCTTCAGCTACTCCACCTTCTTTCTCTACCTCTGCTCAAGTCCCTACTGAGCATGTAGATATTCCAGCCTTAGCAGACAGACTTTATGAGCTGATAGCTCCCAGGCTGTCACTTCTATTGGAGACCTCCTTGGCTCCACTCCTAAAGTCAGTTGCAGACCTATCTGCCAGGATCTCCTCCATCATTCCTACTCAGGCAATCCCTTCCTTTAGGTGCCTTGATTCAGCTATCTCTGAATCTAGGCAGGGGGAGATGCCTCATGAAGGTTTTAGATTGCCTACTGTTGTGCCTGCTGCTGTTACTTCAACTCAAGCTCCAGTCTCAACACCACAAGTTGTTGTTTTCTCAATGGATCTCAGATCATTATTATCAGCTTTTGATTATATATATTTCAGCTGTCTTCTAGAGAGTACTGCATTCCAGCCATCTGAGGATCTCTCCAAGGCCATTGTGCCCTTTTCCAGCTGTGACACCAGTCTCATTAATTCTTTTATAAAGTCCCTTTCTGCTGCCGCTCCTGCTGTTTCTGTTGCTGTTGAAAGTACTGATGCTGCTCCTACTTCTGCTACTGTTGTTCTGTTTGATAGTTCTGATGTTGCTGATGAGTTAGTCTCTAAGGATATACTTATGACAGAGGCATTTGATCTTGAGCCTACTGTCATTACTGATGATATTGCTGTTACTGAAACTACTGTATCTGAAAGTATTGTTTCTGAAACTGCTGATGTTGCCCCTGCTGATGTTCCTGTATCTGAAAGTGTTTTATCTATATCTGCTTCTGTCCCAGTTGTTGCTGTATCTACTGTTGCTGTTACAACTTCTTCTGCTAGTTTTGCTTCCATTCCTCCTTCTACTGTTGTTGTCACAACTACTGTCACTACTGTTTCATCTGCTCAATCACAACTTCAAAAAGACTATCTTAAGAGGATTGATGCACTTTATGATGATCAGAGCTCTGAAAGTGATCAGTTCAGAACTGATTCTGATGATTCCTCAGCTACTATAGCAAGGAAAAGAAAAGCAAGAATCAAGGCAATGAAAAGAGTTCCTCCAGCAAAAGTAAAAGATACAAATGACATTCCCTACTATATTCTGCATGACTGCCCTATAACAGAACATTGGATGCAATACTCCAAGAATCAATTAAAGGCTATGAAAAAGAAAAGAAAATATGACAAAGGCTCCTCTCAGTTCCATCATCCTCCTCCTCCTTCACCTGGTGTAGGTGCAAGTGGTAGCTCTGCTGTTCAACCCTCTGTCAGAAGTCAAACCCCCTATCAGCCTCAAGGAAGATCTCAACATAGGGGAAGCCAATCCAGAGGCTATCAATCAAGGAGAGGAAACTACAGAGGAAACCAAAGAGAACTTCAAGTTTATTCAAAAGTTTATTCCAGACAGCATCCATACTCAAGGGAAGGACCAGGTTCATCTGATACCATCTCAGGTCCCTTTCCTTATAAACTGAAAGAATTAGTCTCCTCCAGAGCTTCTCCAGACAATCCCTCTAACAGATATGAACCTCCAGTTCCCTTTGAGGATCCAGAGAACAATCCAACTTCTTGGACAGCCAGGATGAAAGAGTTAGCTGCTCTGGACCAGATCAAGAAAGCCAGAGAGCAAGGCAAAGACACCTCCAACATTACTACTTTATCTGAACAAAGGAAAAAGGAACTGGAAAGATACTCCTCCAGCAAGTTCTTTGATTCTGAAAGTTACATGAAGCTGCACTCTGAAGCTGTAGTACCAAGGCCTAAACAACAAACATCTCTAGGTGCAGCTGATGACAGAAGATCAAAGAAGGAAGCTCTTAATCCAAACAGGGAAATAAAACTTATAAAGAGCAAAGAAAAAGATTAATTCTGTAAGGTGATAATATATTCTGTTTTCTGAACTATCTGAGTTATATCTATGATTCTGCAATGCTTTGTTTGTTGCATTTCTGTATTGTTGCTTTGAATGTTGCTTTTATTTCCTTAAATGTCTGTAAATAGTAATCTTAACCCAAATAGGGGGAGATTGTTGGAACACCCTATTACTAATTTGTGTCAGGATCACTATGTCTCTTAGGAAACTTATTTTGACCTCATTGTATAGATCTAAAGGTCTAGTAGAATTGAGTCTAAGGGTTAGTACTTAGCTTTGGAAGCTGCCCTCAAGACCAAGGTTTTTCAGTTTGGAGACTAAGTCATTTCGTCGAGCTCAGTACGACGAATCGTCGAACTCCAATCGACGATCGTTGAGCTCACTTCGACGAGTCGTCGAACTCTATTCGACGATCTTTGAGCTCAACTTCATCAAGTCGTCGAACTCTATTCGACGATCTTCGAGCTTAGATCGACGATCTTGACTCCAGTTTGGTTCTCTACCTCTGAGCTCAGTTCGACGATAGTTGAGCTCAGATCGATGATCTCTGTTTCTGTCCAAATCCAAATCTCTGAGCTCAGTTCGACGATAGTGGAGCTCAGTTCGACGTTTTTCTGAAGAGTTCAACGATTTTCAAGATTCAAATTTGGACAGCTGTGGAATTATTGTCAGCATTTAATTCAGAGATCTTGTAGCCGTTTTCATTTATTCTGGAGCAAGTTTCAAGTGATTTTCAAGGAATGTTTTATTGGACTTTCCTCTAGAAGACAAATGCAATTAAGGAAATCATTAATGACAGGCCAACGGCTATCTTGATAGTGGATCATTTCTATTCAGATATCAAGAGAATAAAAGATCAAATTTTTTAGAACTGCAAAAAAAAGAAGAACAAGGAGAGACACATATTCTGCAATATTCATTCTCTGCAAAACTTCTTCTACAACAACTCTTACAACATCAACATCAATTACACAAGAGAAAGAGAAAGAGTTGCAGACATCCTTAGTCTCAAAGATTCACACAAGAACACCAACACCAAAAGGAGATCAACAAACCGAAATCTTCAGATCTCGTTTGCTTCAAGTGTTCAAGTCCATCATCATTCAGGACTCTAGACACCTCACATTTCAGCTGTTGCTGAAATCATCATTTGCTGGAGATCAATTTTTTGAAGGCCTATCACCCTACTGCAAATCTTCATTTCCTGAACAACTCAAGATCTCAGGGGGAGCTTTGACAACATCCACAATCTTCTCTCTGACTATTGATAGAGAAGATCTTCTTATCTCTCTCTCTCTCTCTGCTGTAAATGGTTTTTTCAAACTCCCTTCAAAAGTTTGTATGTGGTTTTTGAGCACCTTATCAAAAGCTCATTGGTGGCAAGACACCTGATCAAAAAATCTGGTTTAGTTTTTAAGCACCTTATCAAAAGCTCATTGGTGCCCAGGACACCTGATCAACTCATCCTGCAGTGGATTCCTACCTAGGGTGGTAGAAGAGTGGATGTACCCAGGTTGATTGGGGAACCACTATAGCTCCTTGTGTCTTCTGGTTTCTTGTTTTTCTTTTGTTTCTGGCTATGGTTTGTGACTAGGTTGCTTTGTGTTTAGATAGTTTCTGTGATTAGATTTACTCTTTATTATTTGCTTCCCTGTTCACATAAGAATACAACAACTGTTGTAAAAGTTTTTAGCAAGCACCATACTCTATTCACCCCCCCCCCCCTCTAGAGTATATCAGATCTAACTCACACTTTTAGGTTGCCTATTTATACCCACCTAGGGGCAACAGATTGGGGATTCCACTTTGATCACCATTTGGGATGCTTTGAGCGACACAACATGCCCTATCTTTAGTCATAATCTCAACAATGTCTAAGTACATCATGTTTTCCTTATAGTTTCATTCCAAGTATTGGTCCACCCCTCTCTCATTTAACATGCTTAATGACTAAACTCTCACAATGCCTAACAGGTGCCTCTAATGGTCTACTCTATATGTGCCCAAACCATCTTTATCGAGCTTCACGCATCTTCTCTATAATTGGTGCCACTCTTGTCTTATCCATGAGACATTCATTTCTAATTTTATCAAGTCTCGTATGTCCACGCATCCACCTAAGCATTATCATCTCCACAACTCTCGTTTTTTGCTCATATACACAATTTACTGCACAATACTCAAAATCATAGAGCATCACTAGTCTAATTGCAATATGACAAAAGTTGACTTTAAATTTTAATAGTACTTTACGATCACGTATGTTGACGCAAGAAATGCATCCTCAAGTTAACGGGTTGTTCGATCTCACAAGCTAAGGTGAAGTAGAGGAAGGGCTGCGGGGATAGAGAGGTCTGCTGAGAGCAGCCGGGAAGGTTGCTGATCAACAGAGAAGCTTGCCTAATCATCAAGGGAGAAGCTTGCTAGAGCAGAGAAGAAGCTTGCTTGAGCGGAGGTGGAGGTTGCTCAAGCAGAGAAGATGCTTGCTTGAGCGGAGAAGAAGCTTGCTCAAGCAGAGAAGAGGTTTGCTTGAGCGGATAAGAAGCTTGCTCAAGCAGAGAAGAGGCTTGCTTGAGCGGAGAAGAAGCTTGCTCAAGCAGAGAAGAGGCTTGCTTGAGCAGAGGAGAAACTTGGTCAGGGACTGTCGAGCAGACAGCTACTTGGGCGGTTAGCTTTGCAGGTTGATGCCGAGAGAGGAGAGAAGAAGAGAGGAGGGGCCGCTAGCAGCGGCAACAACAGACTTCGCCCGCTGTGGTTTGAATGTCACTCTTACGACGAGCTTTTCCTTTAATCAAGAAGCAGAATTACAAATTGCCATTACACTTTTACAAGAGAAAGCAATAAAGGGTACAATGGGGAAAGTCGGCGGCTAGGGAAGGAGTTGTCAGAGACTAAGTAAAAGAGACTGCCAGCAGCTGTGGAGGACTGGGGGACTAGGAAACTGAGTCCGCAGACGTTGCTTGATCAACTGTGGAGGACTGGGAGGACTGAGAAAATGAGTCTGCAGACCCTACTTGATCAACAATGGAGGATTGGGAGGACTGCGAAATTTGAGTCCACAGACCTTGATCAAGCTGGCAGTTCTCCTCTCGCCCCTGTGCCACCTCTCAAAACGAGATGCATCGGGGGCTATTTATAGGCCCAGGGCGGTAACGGTTTTGGTAACGTCACCACAGGTGAGGCGGTGAGTTATGCAAGTACAAATGTTGAGTCCGCGGAGTCCGCGATAGGCCGCACGGTCTGTGACTTGCTGCTTGAATTGGCTGCTGCTTGGACTGGGAAGAGAAGGTCGCCGACCTGGGCGGACTCGGCGAACTGAAGGTCGACGGGCTGTAGGCTTTGCCTCTGCAGAAGAGAGAGCATGTCGCCGACCTGGGAGGACTCGGCAGACTGGAGATAGGTAGGCTGCAGGCGTTGCCTCTGCTGAAGAGAGAGCAGGTCACCGACCTGGGCGGACTCGGTGGACTGGAGGCAGGCAGGCTGCAGGCTTTGCCTCTGTTGAAGAGAGAGCAGGTCGCCGACCTGGTCGGACTCGGGGGACTGGAGGCAGACAGGCTGCAGGCCTTGCCTCTGCAGAAGAGAGACTTCTGGTTGGCAGAAGAGGGCAGGCCACCCCTGGCGGGCGGCCTGGACTGGAGCCCGCCCCCGGGGGACGGCCTGACAACTAGAGGCCACCCGGGTGGGCGGCCTAGCCAAAGGAGGCCGCCTAGGCCGGCGGCCTGGCCACAGGAGGCCGCCCGGGCCGGCGGCCTGGCCAAAGGAGGCCGCCCGGGCGGGCGGCCTGGCCAAAGGAGGCCGCCCGGGCGGGCGGCCTGGCCAAAGGAGGCCGCCCGGGCGGGCGGCCTGGCCAAAGGAGGCCGCCCGGGCGGGCGGCCTGGCCACAGGAGGCCGCCCGGGCATGCGGCCTGCCCACAGGAGGCCGCCCGGGCGGGCGGCCTAGCAAAGGAGGCCGCCCGGGCGGGCGACCTAGCCAAAGGAGGCCGCCCAGGCAGGCGGCTTGGGCGGGCAGCGACACCTTGGGCGAACCAAGGAGGCGGCCTGAGGAGCAGGCTACCCTCATGGGGGGAAACTGAGGGCGAGCCGGAGAATGAGCTTGCCGAGCCCACGACGGTTGCGTTGGTCTAGGGTTGATGACGATTGGGCAACCTGGTGGTCTGAAGGAGTAGATCACGTAGATCGTCCTTGTTACCTCTTATTGCCTCCTGCAAGGAAGAATGTTGCACGGTTAGCAGGCCTAACCGCGTGGCCTGCGAGGGTGAGCTATGAGAGCAGCCCGCCGTCCCGCAGGGCACGCAGTGGCCACGCGACCGGGGCGGTTAGACCGGGGAAACCGTCCTAACCGCACGGCCTGAGCGAATATGAGCTTATATCCACCTGGCCCAAAAAAGGAGGGCCGATGCAGATCGCGACCCTCATGGGGAACCCCTGAGTGGGTCGCGACTTGCAAGTTAGACACCTTGGGAGGGATCGCCGATTTTTTGGGGTTAACATAATCCCCGCACTTTTTAAAGTTCCGAAGGGAACTTCAAAAAAGTAGGAGACCCACGAAAATCGTGATCCTCCCCTCAGAAATTAGGAGGGAAAAACTAGAGACTCGGAGAAATAAAACCTGATGTCTCTCCTCAGAAAAATCTGTCAATGTCTATCTTTTACCGGCGAAGAAAAAGTCAATGCAGGCAAAAGGAGGTACATCTTATGTGTACCTGAATTGTTTTGGTAAATGAGGAAGACAGGTAACTGTCTTCCACTAAGCTCTGCAAAAAGATATCTTATCTGAAGGGGACTTGCTAATATCTGCTAGTCTCTGCAAAAGTAGAGTGAGCAAGCGGATATGAAGGAAAATTAAGCTGCAAGTACCTGAAGGGGACTTGCTAATATCTGCTAGTCTCTACAAAAGTAGAGTGAGCAAGCAGATATGAAGGAAAATTAAGCTGCAAGTACCTGAAGGGGACTTGCTAATATCTGCTAGTCTCTGCAAAAGTAGAGTGAGCACGCAGATATGAAGGAAAATTAAGCTGCAAGTACCTAAAGGGGACTTACTAATATCTGCTAGTCTCTGCAAAAGTAGAGTGAGCAAGCAGATATGAAGGAAAATTAAGCTGCAAGTACTTGAAGGGAACTTGCTAATATCTGCTAGTCTCTGCAAAAGTAGAGTGAGCAAGCAGATATGAAGGAAGATTAAACTGCAAGTACCTAAAGGGGACTTGCTAATATCTACTAGTCTCTACAAAAGTAGAGTGAGCAAGCAAATATGAAAGAAGATTAAACTGCAAGTACCTGAAGGGGACTTGCTAATATCTGCTAGTCTCTGCGAAAGTAGAGTGAGCAAGCAGATATAAAAGAAGATTAAATCGCAAGTACCTGAAGGAGACTTGCTAATATCTGCTAGTCTCTACAAAAGTAGAGTGAGCAAACAGATATGAAGGAAAATTAAGCTACAAGTACCTGAAGGAGACTTGCTAATATCTGCTAGTCTCTGCAAAAGTAGAGCAAGCAGATATGAACAAAGATTAAGCTGCAAGTACCTGAAGGGGACTTGCTAATTTCTGATAGTCTCTGCAAAAGTAGAGTGAGCAAGCAGATATGAAAGAAGATTAAATCGCAAGTACTGGGAGGGAGCCTACGAAAGTTGATTGTTGATAGGATAAGATATGATAAAAGAGATATCCGACAAACTTTGCTATTAACTGAATAGAGATCAAAGTGTGATAATGATCGTCTCGCGTGATCAGATATAATGTCAACATGAAATCCAGATCAGCAAGTCATCTGAATTTAGACATATGATGGCATGGCTTGTCAATTAAGAACCATATACTCTAAATAAATGATTTGTGCCAGAAATATCCGATAAGAGTAGTAGAGAATTTGTAGATCATCATCCGATAGAGTTTCAGGTAAGCAATGCATATAAGACGATCATAAGACAAATAGATATTACAGATCCTTAGAACAGGTTGGATTTAACCTGTTAACCTATAATAAGACAAAAAGAGAAAAGAGGGCTACACCCCGAGGATGAGCTAAAAACGGCTGAATGCTGCCACAGGAGAGCACCCGTGGGCCTTATGCATCACTTGCCAAAAAGTCATCCAGGGTGTAGTCCTACCCAAAGCGGGCTGGCCGGGCACCCTTTAAAAGGGCATAGAAGATAAACAAGCACAAGCAAGGAAATTCCTTTGGAGGAATCAACTGATACACTGCTCTCTTGTCTCGGGTTACAAGCATTGCTGATCAATTAGACTAGTTACGCTAAGTGGCCTATTTCTTGTCTGCAAATTGATCAGCGGAGTTGTGGGTACCACGAAGGCACGAATTGAGAGTACCAACGAGTGTTCAGCTGTCACAGTTGTGAGATGATCGAAGAGACAAGGCTACACTTGATCGTCATTGCTTGTCAAGCAAAGATCATCGTAACTGTAATGTATCACTTAGCGAAGTGCGGTAGAGCTAACACATGTGTCCACCCTGAAAACACACTCTGCGTCAGATGCCGGCTAGGATCCGAAGTCCTGTCATCCTACGCACGAGAATTGAACGGCCCCCACTGCACATATGCGAAAACTCCCCGCTATATGTGGTCATTATGGTCTTACGCAAGAGAACAACCTCGAGGGGGCCCTGAGCAAGACTTGGCGATATCTCGCTGGTTCAGTGATCTCTTTGGCAAAGATAAAAAGTAAAGGAGAAGCATTACAAAAAGGGAACTGTATCAGTACGGAATCTTTGACGTAAACTTTATTGAGTTGAAATAGAAAAACACTTAGGAGTGTTGAAAAGAGTGTTTGAAAATATGCAAAATATAGTAAGAGTAACCGTTATTGGTTGCGAGGGGCTTTGAGGACTGCCATGTCCGTTTTGCTTTAGAATAGGTCTCCAAGGGCGCCCACGTCATCGGCATCGAGGGTCTCGCCTATATCGAGGACATGATACATATTGATTTGATTTACTCCCTTCGAGCTGTAAGGAATGTCTGCCACTTCTTTGCCTTTTGAAGTTGATGGATAAGAGTAGTCATCCTTCGGGAACAGACCACGCATCTTACCATGCCTCAACAATTTTTGCACTAGTTGATGAAGCGCTCGACAGTTTTCAGTCAAATGCCCCCTTTCTTTGTGGAACTCGCAGAATGGATCTGAATCTTTTGATTTTTGATTTGTCGGTTGGTAAGGCCTTTTGGAATTTGCCCTATCCTTCATGATTTGGCATACTTCTAGCATGGCCTCATCAAGTCTAGAGTATGACAAGTCATCATCTTGTGGCTGATGAACCGAAGCTGTTTACGGAGGTGGGGCTGGTGGTAGCAATCGTTCTTGGACATGATCCTGGCCCGGGATGAGGTGTTGATGATGATGCTGGAATCTTTTTGTCTTTCTTAAGTGGGATGAAAAGTCTTTCCGAGGAGACCTCGGAGGCTGCTTGTAAGAAGAAAGATTTTTCTCTGACACAAGTCTGGAGACGAAGCCGGGGTTGCTCTTCTCACCGCGGATGTATGAGTTGGCTAAGGTAACTAGCTCTTGATATGTCTTTGGTGCTCGGACATTGGCCTCAAACTTGAGAGGTTCTTCACGCAAACCATTAATGAGAGCCACTCGATACATCTCCTGGTCGACGATCTCAATGTCCAATATTTCTCTCTGAAAACTATCCACAAAATGAGACCAAGTCTCATTCTCTCGCTGTCTGATTTCAAAGAGGGCTTCTAGACCGCCCTTCCTATTTGAAGAGGTGGAAAATCTGAGCAAAAACTCTCTTCGCAACTCAGCGAAGGAAGAGATGGACCGAGGATGTGGTCCATAGAACCAATCCCTCACTTGCCCATCGAAGGATGTCATAAAGAGCTTGCACTTAATTGCATCTGAGAGGGTCCTGAGAGCTATGGCTGATTCGAAGGCTTGAAGATGTTTTACTGGACCAGTCTCTCCAGTATAGACGGGTAACCGAGGCTCTCTGAAATTGACTGGAGTTGGTTCATACCGAACATTCTCGGTAAATGGCAATGACTCTCCTTGCTCTACTGCATAAGGAAGATAAGGAGCATGAGCAGTAGTTGCAAAAGAAGCAGGAGGATAGACAAAAAAAATTGTTGCGGGAGGTGCAAAGACAGGAGCTGTTGAGAATGGATGACTTCCCTGAAAATTCAGAAATCTAGCCGTACTTCCCCAGGCAGCTTCCCGGAAGAAGTTTTAACGAGCTGCAAACTCATCATCCTGAGATCGCAAAGGAGTTGCAGGCCCTTGCGGAAAGGTTGGGGTGTAAAGAGGAGGATAGACCGACGGATAAGCCGGTGGATGGACTTGAGGAGTCTCGGATGCTGGTGTTGGATTGATTTTAGGAGGTGGCACTGTTGAAGATTGAGCGGCCAGTTGCTGCGTTATAGCTACTAGGGTACGGTTGATAGCTTGAAACTGTTGGGCAGTTTCTCTGTGAGATTGCTCTAAGACCTCCCAAAGAGAATCATCACTGGGACTTGGAGCAAGGTTCTCGGCTGGTTGATGATCTGACATGAGTAACCACTGCTTTTACTGCCTGATCGAGATCTGAAAGTTGTGTGTTAACTGTTGATGCAAGAAATGCGCCCTCAAGTTAACGGGTTGTTCGATCTCACAAGCTAAGGTGAAGAAGAGGAAGGGCTGCGAGGATAGAGGAGAGGTCTGCTGAGAGCAGTCGGGAAGGTTGCTGATCAACAGAGAAGCTTGCCTAATCAACAAGGGAGAAGCATGCTAAAGCAGAGAAGAAGCTTGCTTGAGCGGAGGAGGAGCTTGCTCAAGCAGAGAAGAGGCTTGCTTGAGCGGAGCAGAAGCTTGCTCAAGCAGAGAAGAGGCTTGCTTGAGCGGAGAAGGAGCTTGCTCAAGCAGAGAAGAGGCTTGCTTGAGCGGAGAAGGAGCTTGCTCAAGCAGAGAAGAGTCTTGCTTGAGCGGAGAAGAAGCTTGCTCAAGCAGAGAAGAGGCCCTCTTGAGCTGAGGAGAAACTTGGTCAGGGACTATCGAGCAGACAACTACTTGGGCGGTTAGCTTTGCAGGTTGATGCCGAGAGAGGAGAGAAGAAGAGAGGAGGGGTCGCTAGCAGCGACAACAACAGACTTCGCCCGCCGCGGCTTGAATGTCACTCTTGCGATGGGCTTTTCCTTTAATCAAGAAACAGAATTACAACTTGCCATTACACTTTTACAAGAGAAAGCAATAAAGGGTACAATGGGGGAAGTTGGCGGCTAGGGAAGGAGTTGCCAGAGACTAAGTAAAAGAGACTGCCAGCAGCTGTGGAGGACTGGGAGGACTGGGAAATTGAGTCCGAAGACCTTGCTTGATCAACTGTGGAGGACTGGGAGGACTGAGAAATTGAGTCCGTAGACCCTGCTTGATAAACTGTGGAGGACTGAGAAATTGAGTCCGCAAACCCTGCTTGATCAACTATAGAGGACTGGGGGGACTGAGAAATTTGAGTCCGCAGACCTTGATCAAGCTGGTAGTTCTCCTCTCGCCCCCGTGCCACCTCTCAAAATGAGAGGCATTGGGGGCTATATATAGGCCAGGGGCGGTAACAGTCTTGGTAATGTCACCACCGGTGAGGCGGTGAGTTATACGAGTACAAATGTTGTGTCCGCAGACTCCGCGATAGGCCGCGCGGTCTGGGACTTACTGCTTGAACTGGTTGCTGCTTAGACTGGGAAGAGCAGGTCGCCGACCTGGGCGGACTCGGCGGACTGAAGGTTGGCAGGCTGCAGGCTTTGCCTCTACAGAAGAGAGAGCTGGTCGCCGACCTTGGCGGACTCGGCGGACTGGAGGCAGGCGGCCTGGCCAAAGGAGGCCGCCCAGGCGGGCGGCCTGGGCGGGCAGCGGCAGGAGGCCGCGCCCCTTGGGCGAGTCGAGGAGGCGGCCTGAGGAGCAGGCTACCCTCATGGGGGGAAAACTGATGGCGAGCCGGAGAATGTGCTTGCCAAGCCCACGACGGTTGCCTTAGTGTAGGGTTGACGCTGATTGGGCGACCTGGCGGTCTGAAGGAGGAGATCACGTAGATCGTCCTTGTTACCTCTTATTGCCTCCTGCAAAGGAAGAATGTTGCACGGTTAGCAGGCCTAACCGCGAGGCCTGCGAGGGTGAGCTATGAGAGCAGCCCGCCGTCCCGCAGGGCACGCAGTGGCCATGTGACCGGGGTGATTAGACCGGGCAAACCGTCCTAACCGCACGGCCTCAGCGAATAGGAGCTTCTATCCACCTGACCCAAAAAAGGAGGGCCGATGCAGATCGTGACCCTCGGGGGGAACCCCTGAGTGTGCCGCGACTTTCAAGTTAGACACCTTGGGAGGGATCGCCTATTTTTTGGGGTTAACAACGTAAGATCTCTGATGCGCCTCTCCACTTCAACTAACCAGCTTGGATTCTATGTATAACATCTTTATCAACACCTCCACGTGACTGGATTTGTGGTTGGCCAAAATATACTATTTCGCTTAGTTTACAAGTGTTTGGAGTTCCACGGAGGGCGACAAACACTCTCTCTATTATAAGCTGTGTACAAACAAGATGAGAAAAATGCTAAGTTCATGGAGCTTCCATGATGCGTGTTTGTGAATGTCCGCAAGAGCATTCTCTTATGCCTTCTCTGGGGTTCACTGAAGCGTCCATGTGGTCGTTAAGCGGACTAGAGAGAAAGCAAAGCAAATTCCGAGCAAAAAAATGATCCAAGTCCAATATTCTCTTTGGAAAACCTCATAGTTGTCTCTAGTCTCTGTAGTTGCTCGTCTTCAAATGAAGGTCGATCTGGTGGCCTTTTTATAGCTTTCTGGAGGTGCATACTTGTAATTGCGTCGAGCTGTCTTAAGTTGGCGAATGACGTCACTTTTTTTTGCCCACTTGGATCACACATTTTCACGAAATAACAGACAAGCCCCCAGGCGGTCCCGGCGGCCCGGGCAGGTTGCCTGGTGATGACAATGGCTGGCAACGGCGGTCGCTGGTGCACACACGCACAACAGGCTGCCCCCAGGAGCTACGCACGCGCACGCTCGGAGCTTGTTTGGGCATGCAGGCACCCCCCTGGGCGCAACATATGACCTTGTTCGGCTCTTGCGAATGTGCCATAGGGATGCACACTCATGCGCATGCAAGTGTTTTTTGGGGATGATTTTGGATCCTTTCGGGCGCAATCCGTACGCGCGTCTCGCTCGATCAGGTTGGCTTGCTTGCTCGCTTTGGTTGAAACCTTACTAGTTTGACTTGAAAATCCATATGGGCACTCCATCAATGAGGTCACTACCTCTCTCAAGGGTTACAATGGGACCCCTAGGGTCCATTGGCGGGTCAAGTAGCTCTCTGTTAGTGAATCGACCTCTTCAGGTGCCCTAAGCTGCATATCGAGGCCAACTAGGGCTTGTCATCGATTATCCAACTACAATGAAGTTAATTTAAGTTGTGTGACACACATGCACACAAGTGGATGAATTGGGCGACCCATTGAGTCCAAACCATCCAATCATGCACTCACTCACTATTTGTGTTTATTATGCACAGTAGAACATAATGAGTCAATTAACACACTGGAACATGACATTTGAAGTTATTTGACGATTTGAAAAGGATGACGAAACAAAATAAATAAATAAAAATAAATCACCCAGTCATCATCACCCCTCTTTTCCTTTATATTGACATCTCTTATATGATTATTGACAACCCAAAGATAATGACAACCCCAAAAATGGCTATTGGCAGCCCGATGGATATTGACAGTACAAAAATTAAGTTTATAAAAGACATTTTAAGAAAACGTGTTCAACATGAAAGTTGTAGATCTCGACAAGAACTACAACTTTCATGTTGAACACTTTTTCTACAAATGTCATTTAATAGTCCTATTTTCAAAAGACACGACACCAGACTGAACTATTGTGAATCACAAAGTTCCGTCCGGGTTGCATACCTTTTGAAAATAGACCTACTATATGAAATTTTTTAAAAATAGTCTTCAACATGAAAATTATAAATCTCGTAAAGATCTACAACTTTCATGTTAAACACTTTTTCTAAAAATGTCATATAGTATACCTATTTTTAAAAGGCGCTTGTTCCACGTTTTGTATTGCTATTAGCGGATATATTATGTGTGTTTTTTATTATTCAAAGCGGGACTGCTAATATTCAAAGCGGGCCTGCCAATTTTCAAAGTGACTCTGCCAATATCCAAAACTGGCCTGCCAATATACAAAACTGGCCTGTCAATATAAACGCCCTCCATAAAAACCTTCGTATTCCACATTTCTTCGCGTCCAGTTCTGTCCGCGTTCTCCTTTTCTTCTCTGGACGCGGAAGAGGAGGAGAAGGATCTATCCTTCTCCTTAGCGTCGGCTTGCATTTTCCTTCATCTATTCCCCGGACGTCGACAGGTATCGCTGCTTTCTTGTTCATCGGTCTCGTAGCTATCCTATAACATTCTTATCCCAGCTCATGATAACCTCCCCATCTTTCTCTTTGCAGCTCGTGATCCGTTATTTAGATAACCAGATCTAGATATTCTTGTTCCTTTGATTTGAATCTACACTTTGGATTCGCAGATCTGACTTGTCGATTTTAGTAATCTTTACGTTAATCCCTCCCTTCCTTGTGGGCGGCCGCGCACGGAGGAATCGCCTAATTGTAGATCATGATAACCGTTTTGTTGTTTTATATAATTTTGATGCTCGAATTTAGATCTGGTTTCTTACATGCTTATGGAGTTTATTCGTATTCTAGCTTCCGGAAAAGATGGGGCTAACCTTCACGAAGCTCTTCAGCCGCCTGTTTGCGAAGAAGGAGATGAGAATTCTGATGGTAGGACTTGATGCTGCTGGTAAGACCACGATCCTCTACAAGCTGAAGCTCGGAGAGATTGTTACCACCATTCCAACCATCGGTGAGCAGTTTTGTCTATCATTTCAGATTCGGCTATGTTCATTTTGGTGATTGACTTTGAACAGCATGAAATGGAGTGGAGAAATTGTCCATTCAATGTCTAATCAGCCGTTTTACTTGTTCTATGGTTGAGTCTTTTCTTTACTACCCCTCTCCAGTTCCATTTAGTGCTTTTATATGGTTGGACGTATAAAGAAGGAAGCAATATTGATAGCATTCTTTAGTTACATTTGATAAGATTGTTCTAAACTTTCTTGTAATTTCTATAATTTCCTAGCGCGGATTGTTGAGCGTTGAATGTATTTTTCAATGATAGTAGTGAACAATCATAAATCCTCCCACTAGGATATGCTAGACCGTATTGACAAGTAACCAAGTGAGAAGATGAAACCTGGAGTGTATGCTTCAACATGCATGATATGTCTTTAAAAGGAGTGGGAAATCGGTGAGATAGTAGTTAAGTAATAATGCTTACCATACTCTGTAATAAGCATGATCGTACTTTGGAATAGATTCATTAATTTTCCTTCAACTACCCTATCTCAAACTGACATGATTTCCTTTAAAGAGGACTTCTATTCAGGGCTAAATCTCTCAAAATCTTAGGGAATGCGCTGATATCAAACAAAGTTTTATCAGTGGTACTGAAGCCAAATAGTCTCCACACCTGAAGCAATGCCGATTGGCAAGAATACACAATCTAAGAATCTACACTCAAATATTTTCAATGATGATGTGATAGCATGGATGAACAATTTAGGAGTTGGATAATGAACATAATTCGATTTTAGAAGATATGCGAGGAATGCTTACTACTCTGGCCTCCCATTGCTATCACTATGGTGAGCCGATTCCACCTGCAGAGAAATTTAAAGATAATTTTCACCAGCACTACAATTGCCAACTAGATGTCTATGGATTGTGTTTCCTCAGTTCGTTAGTCATGATTTAAAAGATTGGTTGTATTGTTGCGAGCAATTTTTTGAAATTGATGGTACGCCGGAGCATATGAAAGTAAAGATCACCTAAGTTTATCTTGAGGGTAATACCCCATGCTAGCATCAGATGTTTTTAAAGTCTAGATTTATTTGCACCTGTTCACAGTAAAAGGAGCAGATTCAAGCTGTTAACAGTCATTTTGGTGCATCCTTGTTTGATGATTCTATGAGCGACCTTATGAATTTACGACAAACTCAACTTAGTTCAGGTATACCTAAATGACTTTGATGGCTTAAGCGAGTTCATAGTTTTGAAGAATATGCAATTAGTTTGTTCCTCACCGACCCAGAGAGATTCTACTTCGAGTTAAAATATTTTTGCTGATAACCCTTCAGAAAGCGTTTATTCTAGACATTCAAAAATATCATGTTCTTTAGTCTTAGCAGCCCATGCTTTTAGCAGCCCATACCTTCATTACATATATGCATTGCCTCTGGTTGATGTTATAATTGCAGAATAGGCTAGGAGGATCATCAATCAAGGCAACGATACTTTTTGCTGTTCATCGATGAATAGAATAAGTAAATGAGGGGAACTATGCCCTGTTAGCAATGTGTGTGATGAGTGAGGGTGTGAGGGAGGGAAGGATGAAAGGAGGGGTGATTAGGTATACATACACCTTGGCCGAAGATTTTTTTGTTCTCCTCTAAGATCCCCACTATGGTGGGATAAATGCTTGAGTGTTGTTGGTGTTTTAAGATCCCCACTCTTTGCCACCTGAAAGACTAGTGAAACACAAAATACAACTGGTATCGTATGCCCCACTCCTCAATATGTTCGGGACTAGAATTCTGTATTGGAGTATGGAGATTTTTACAAGCCGGTGACTGAATTGTTGTACTGCAATGTGATTCATCTTAGCGGCCCACCTTGTGGATCTTCTATGATTCTAATCCCAAGAAAGATGGCACATGCCATTTATGTATTTATTATTGGTCTTGAATCTTGATGCAAGATAGCAGACATGTTTTTTACCATTCAATATTGTTGCAACGATATCAAGAAAGTTACCTAATATGACAAGGATCAACTATTGTCCATAAACAAGGCAATAAAACATTGTTGTCCTTGTCTATTGAGGAAAATATGTGATACTACATATAGATTCTTTCCCATAAAATACCTTCAAACACAGTTAAGTGCAACAAAATCAATATATGAAGTGGATGACCTATCTGCAACACTACAATATGATATTCAAAATACAAGAGGGTAAACAACAAAATGGCTGACAGGTTCCCACAGAGTCACTTAGCTTCTTGTTGAATACTATTTTGTGGGTTGGAACATGATGCATATGGAGTATATGGAACTAAATTTGCTAGACCTTGATATAAACAAACAAGCAAACACATGCAATACTGTAATGAGGAACAAAAGGAAGATATAATTAACGAGACATGCTATTTGCCCACTCTTGAGGGCAGGGTCCTCTAAGAGCCACTCTCCTATGAGAGCCACTACCAATATAATGATCCAAGATAATCACTTATAATCCTAAAAGTTTCTTATATAGTTGTAGACCCGCTACGAAAAAATACATACAAAGACAATTACATAATTAACTATGAATACATGGTAATCCATAATGGTCAGTGACGCGCAGTGAGATCCAACGTCTGACCACGCGTGTGACATGCTCGTAAGGTGTATACGCATCAACACACCCGTTTTTAAAATCGATCTTGTCCTCAAGGTCGAGCGAGGTAGATCAGACATCCATACTTCCATAGTGGTGGGAACGGGCTAAGAGCCTAAGACAATGTCCGCAGTCACGACGAGCTAATGAACGACAAAATAATTTCGTTGAAAAGTTTTACGCTTTATATATTAAAATATTGTGCGCAAAAAATGAACTTTAGGAGCTAAGTGGGGATGCCTACAATTGAAAAGGTAGTTCGATTAAACAAAGAAAAGAAATGTGGTTGGACAACAATTGTCACTTTAGGCGGGAAGGCATGAGATGAAAATGTGGAGTATTTTATGGTGAATAATGGATATGAAAGGTGCAGGTGTAGGGGAGACACCAAAAAGAGTAAAAAACAGGGAAACATGTGCACATGGAGCATGTAGAAATAGCTTGTGTGGGGCCCAATTTGAAGAAAGGGAGATGGGACAAGTGGTGGAGACTAGCCCCGATCAAGTCGACGGAAAAATGCCCGACGTCGATCTGATGGGACTTCTACTGTCTCTAAATTATCGCATTTGGCGATTTATTTTACTGTGTCTTATTTTATTGCAAAATATATCTGTACGCGCCTGCGAGCGTAATCATGTTTGGGAGTTTATGTTGTACTCCAAATAGAGCATATATATATGCGTGAAATTATATAAACATATATATATATATAATTATATAAACACATATATTTAGTCATATATAAATCATGCATATATATACTTATTAGGTTAAAGACAACCGGCCCAACTCTTTTCCCAGCCGGTCCAAGGAGATGTCGGCACAGTAGTCTTCCCCCTTCCCCGATCCAGAAGAACTGCAAGACGCGAAAATGGCGGAAGCTCCTGCGGCGGTTTATGACCACGATTCTTCCACGATCGGCTTCCTCCCGCGCTCCTCTGACTTCGGCACAGCTCCAGGAGAAACTCCCGCACGATGTTGCAGTTCCCGCAACTCTCCACCTCCACGATCCTGCTCCTACCATGGCCGCAGCTTTAGGGTTTGTTGAGTTAGTTTTTTTTTTACAGTTTTTTGTTGTTGTTATTGTTGTAACCCTATAAGAGGGACTCCCGATTTCTGTAGTGAGGAGGATGAATGTTGAAGATTGATGAAATATCGAATGAAAGTTTTGTGCGTGTTACTCCCTATTAAGGATTTCTGTGTGAAATTCTTGGAAACTGAAAGGGGTTAGAAGTTAGGCGCGATTGATCTGGGGTGATAGCTGTAGGTGTTAGGGAATGTGAAGATTGCTGCTGTTTGCGTTTTTACTCCTGTAAAGAGGATGAACAGTTCCGACTGAAATCGAAACGTCGCGGGATGCCGTTGCCTTCCTCTGGAGACGGAGCAGCGTCGCTTGCGTTTGGAATCTTCTTGTTTGATGAATAAGTACGGAGGTGATAGAAAAGTTAATGTTGTTGTAGTTCAGTCACTGGAGGAACTTGTGAGTGCCGATTTTTGTTAGCTTTAGAAGAAGACGGTGAATAGTAATTTAGTTGTTACTGTTGCTATTAATCGTACTGGTTGGGTGCTTTCTATTGTGTGTGAATTTAGTTGCGTGTTAGAGATTTCGTGGAGCCACCTTGAGTGTTTGAGATTACGTGGATCCACCCTGAGTGTGAGAGCGAGTGAATTTTAGGAATGTTAGTTTGTGGCTACCTTACTTGTTGAGTGATTCCGTGGAAGCACCTCGTGTGAGGGAGTGATTTAATTCCTAGGTGCCCGTGTGCGATAACGGCCGACCTCGGAACGGAGTTCGAAGGTGACGAGAAGTTCCTCGCGTGATCGCCATCGACTTCGGAATACGGAAGACGCCTCTTCCGTGGGTAATTGTTTCTTTCTCCTTCCCTTGTGTGTGTCTAAGTTTTCTCATTAGGATAATTAGACTCATTGCTGGGATTTCGCCCGAATTTCGTCAGCAAACGCTACGTCGAAAACTCCAAACGGAAACGTATTTGGAGTTTACGCTTTCCGTTTTGTTACGACAAAAGGGAACGGAACGAAAGTGCGAACTTCCTTCCCCGAATTAAAATTGAACCATTTTTTTAGAAAGTCATTTTAAAACAAAATAGCGAATTTTGTGCTTTATAAAGAAATTAGTTGCTTTAATTTTAAAGTTCGTGCAAATTTCGCTCAAATTTCGTTGCGCAAAGTTCATCGAATATTGCATGCATTAGGGTTTCCTAGAAATAGCCGACAGGCGCGTAAACCCTACGCGTCGTCCTGCATCAAATTGGTATCAGAGGGAGGTTCCAAAATTTTTCTAAGTTTTGGGATCCACCATGTGTAGAATAGGAACCCGCATTTCATTTTATAATTTTTTTTCAAAAGAAAAAAAAAGAAATTATTTTATCATCATTGCATTTAAATTTGTTAGCATGTATCGGCGTAGTGATAGAATGCGTCAAACTGAATGTGGTCACCCGTGTCGTGGACACGAAGGGAATTGACCGCCCCAATGGTTTACACCTTTCGCCCACCAACTGACGACCTTAACTGAGAGTACATGCCAAATGCGTGAAAGGTTAGCACACCTTAGAGGTAGGGTGAGTAGATTAGAAGTACCCCCTCGAGCGACAATATCACCTCAAATTCGAGATGAACATTTTGTCCGTCCACATTACGATGTTCCTCATCACTATGTAGGAAGATCTACATTTAGGAGAAATCCACTATATGAGGATCAGGACTACACTATCACCCACCCCCATAGTGATCCGTCACGGAAATCGTTACGACACTTCGATGATTATACTCGATCACCGTATACCACCACCAGAGATCGTGTTGCCCCACCAACACGTTCTCATTATAGAGACGATCCGTATGATGACTATCGTCGTTATTATCCCCGTACTCGAGTGGATCATACTAGTCCATCGACACCTTATTATGAGGATAGAGCTCAGTATCCCTCTAGTTATCGAAACTACACGTCTCCTTTATATGAGGAATCTGAGACTGCATATGTGCGACCCCTACCACACGTTCGTAGGACTTATGATCATCCACAAACACGACATGATTATGACATGCATACTCATCATGATTACCCTCGAACTATCTATAGAGGTCACGATTATCAAGAGTACATCACACCTAGTGATCCTCCTAGTGTCCCGAGGACAAACATGATGATAGAAATTAAGGTTCAACAAGAGCATCCCACTGCCCACACTAGGGAGACATCACCCGCTCTGTCTGATATTCTTATACAAGATGTATGGAGTCAACCCCCGGGTGAGTTTGCTCCACTTAGTGAACCCGTCCTTGATGCGATCTCTACTAGCTCTATTTTCAGTATAGATTCCTTGCACACTTCACCTGATGGTGCACCGAGTCATATCACCACACCCGATGACGCATCAAGTCACATCACCACACCTGATGGCGCACCGAGTGATATTACGATCGGGAGTCGAGAACTTAGTAGTGATCTCGAAGTAGTCACTCCTACCCTATCTGTGAGTATGACCCCTTCTGACGGTTCATTTCTGGAGGACCATCACTCGACTGATGAGTCATTTGACGACCCTCCTATTGAGCCTCCAGATGAGCCACCACGTCCATGTGTAGATGAGCTTATTCTGAGTAGTACACTTACGAATTTTAAGACATGGATACCTGCTCCATTGTCTCACTTGATGTCGATAGTGCTTGAGTATAACCATCTAATAACTTGCACTCTAGATGAGTTTTGGGACGTACCACTTGCTGACCATCGTATTTGCGATGAGTTCTTCTATGTCCCACCTGGTGAGCCTCCAGATGCCTCACTCTTACTTAGCACATTCATTACGGTTGTCACACTTTGTGCACTTTTATCTAAGAACGCTCCATCTGTTGTTGGGGCGTACATTTGCACACGTCGCATTTGCGACGAATTTTATTATACCCCTCCCGGTGAACCACCAGATGATCCGCATATAGGTTCACCACACATTTGGGACGTTTCCGTCTTTAGTGGCACAGTTGAGTTTGAGGGTGCACTCACTAATTCTTTGATGTTATATCATGTCACCCGCACTTTCAGAGACAGTCCGGACACTATGTTGACACTTCGGATCACTGTCGTCTCTGATTTGCACTTAAGTGTTCATCGCTCCCGCGATGAGTTCTTTTATGATCCACCCTCTGAGCCTCCTGATCACGTTCCTCTCTCAGGAGCTGCCTTTTGTATCTGAAACCATCAGTTTGTGGCGGTAGTCGTATTAGTAGTTCATTGTGCATTTGTATGATTTGCATAAAATATATTTCGAGCGGAAAGTGCATATTATTTATGATTTTATGCAACTCAATTTTAAAAAGGGCATAAAAGAGCTATTAATTTTAAAATGAATGACTTGATTATGGTTCGGCTAAATTCGGAACGGCTACCTTCTGGTACCGTAAAGAAGCTAGCTACCGTAGAACTGGACCCTTTCGAGTAGTAAATCAGATTGGGCAAAATGCGTATGAACTTGAGATGCCTTCCGTTTGGGGAGCAAATCCTGTTTTTAACGTAGCCAATCTGACTTAATTCTACGATTACTCGCATGAGTCTTTAGAATTTCCATTGTCTTCTCCCTCGTTTGTTTCTTCTGGGTTGGTGAGTGAGAGTGAGGAGCCACATTCAGGACATATCTATATTCATTCTGCTACTGACACTTCCATTGTAGTTTCTTCTATTTTCACCGACAGTTTCAGGTTGAGCATGAGACACCAGGAAGATACTCTATTACAGTTCTCGAGCAGCTATGGGTTTTCAAGGATCTTCGGTTTGTTGGTATAAATGTTGATCTTCTCCCGTACTACCGCTCGGAGCACTCACCAGAGATGAGTGATTTCGAGAAGGGGAGAGTTGGTGGAGACTAGCCCCGATCAAGTCGACGGAAAAATGCCCGACGTCGCATCTGATGGGACTTCTACTGTCTCTAAATTATCGCATTTGGCGATTTATTTTTCTGTGTCTTATTTTATTGCAAAATATATCTGTACGCGCCTGCGAGCGTAATCATGTTTGAGAGTTTTTGTTGTACTCCAAATAGAGCATACATATATGTGTGTGAAATTATATAAACATATATATATATATATATACTTATATAAACATATATATTTAGTCATATATAAATCATGCATATATATACTTATTAGGTTAAAGACAACCGGCCCAACTCTTTTCCCAGCCTGTCCAAGGAGAATTCGGCACAGTAGTCTTCCCCCTTCCCCGTTCCAGAAGAACTGCAAGACGCGAAAATGGCGGAAGCTCCTGCGGCGGTTTATGACCACGATTCTTCCACGATCGGCTTCCTCCCGCGCTCCTCTGACTTCGACACAGCTCCAGGAGAAACTCCCGCACGATGTTGCAGTTCCCGCAACTCTCCACCTCCACGATCCTGCTCCTACCATGGCCGCAGCTTTAGGGTTTGTTGAGTTAGTTTTTTTTTTACAGTTTTTTTTGTTGTTATCGTTGTAACCCTATAAGAGGGACTCCCGATTTCTGTAATGAGGAGGATGAATGTTGAAGATTGATGAAATATCGAATGAAAGTTTTGTGCGTGTTACTCCCTATTAAGGATTTCTGTGTGAAATTCCTGGAAACTGAAAGGGGTTAGAAGTTAGGCGCGATTGATCTGGGGTGATAGCTGTAGGTGTTAGGGAATGTGAAGATTGCTGCTGTTTGCGTTTTTACTCCTGTAAAGAGGATGAACAGTTCCGACTGAAATCGAAACGTCGCGGGATGCCGTTGCCTTCCTCTGGAGACGGAGCAGTGTCGCTTGCGTTTGGAATCTTCTTGTTTGATGAATAAGTACGGAGGTGATAGAAAAGTTAATGTTGTTGTAGTATCACTGGAGGAACTTGTGAGTGCCGATTTTTGTTAGCTTTAGAAGAAGACAGTGAATAGTAATTTAATTGTTACTGTTGCTATTAATCGTACTGGTTGGGTGCTTTCTATTGTGCGTGAATTTAGTTGCGTGTTAGAGATTTCGTGGAGCCACCTTGAGTGTTTGAGATTACGTGGATCCACCCTGAGTGTGAGAGCGAGTGAATTTTAGGAATGTTAGTTTGTGGCTACCTTACTTGTTGAGTGATTCCGTGGAACCACCTCATGTGAGGGAGTGATTTAATTCCTAGGTGCCCGTGTGCGATAACGGCCGACCTCGGAGCGGAGTTCGAAGGTGACGAGAAGTTTCTCGCGTGATCGCCATCGACTTCGGAATACGGAAGACGCCTCTTCCGTGGGTAATTATTTCTTTCTCCTTCCCTTGTGTGTGTCTAAGTTTTCTCATTAGGATAATTGGACTCATTACTGGGATTTCGCCCGAATTTCGTCAGCAAATGTACGTCGAAAACTCCAAACGGAAACGTATTTGGAGTTTATGATTTCCGTTTTGCTACGACAAAAGGGAACAGAACGAAAGTGCGAACTTCCTTCCCTGAATTAAAATTGAACCATTTTTTTAGAAAGTCATTTTAAAACAAAATAGCGAATTTTGTGCTTTATAAAGAAATTAGTTGCTTTAATTTTAAAGTTCGTGCAAATTTCGCTCAAATTTCGTTGCGCAAAGTTCATCGAATATTGCATGCATTAGGGTTTCCTAGAAATAGCCGACAGACGCGTAAACCCTACGCGTCGTCCTGCATCAACAAGGCTTCATGAAGGGGGCGTGATTTGTTTCAACATCTCTGGGAGGAATGAAAAATCTAAAAAAAAAAACAAAATCAAGCATGAATCAATGACATGAGGCAAATGGGCGGGTGGCTCGATTCCCGGGAGAGAAGCAGGGCTAGGGAACAGAGGAAGCAAATGTTCAATTCTGGCGTGGAGGACTACATGAGTAAGAGATGAAATGAGTGGAAGTATGCCACTGAATTGGTCGACAATGATGGGAAGCACGCCACTATTGGTAGAGGAGGAAAAAGTTGCCTTTTCTCCGGTGATATTTGTGGAACGCTTGGTAACTGAAAGACGAGAGGGCATGGATGATGATAGAGGACGCTGGAGCTGTGGAGATTGCAAGGGATCATGAGCGAGGTTTGCACGGGGCTGAACGAACTTTACAAGATGTCTGACATCATGCGTGGCAGTGGACAACGTCGGGTTAGGATCATGCGGGGAAAATGCAGGATGGTCAGCGACGCTTTAGGGCCTAGAGTGGCAGGGTGGGGATATTGCCACACTGGCTGTTGTCGTCGGGCCAGGAGAAAAGGTTTGGGAAGCCCAACAGTGGCATTTGGGTGCGAGAGGATGATGAGAGTGCACGATGGGCCAAACATACCATGAAGGAAGTGGGTTTCTCTAACAAACAATAGAGTTGGACTGCGAGATGCTCCTTAGAGGAGTTTGCCTTTGTGGTTGTTGGATCATGGGACGAGCGCTCAAAAATATGATGAACGACTGTATAATCTACAATTTTCTTCCCTATCGGTCTATTTAAGTCTCCTTCTATGAAAATCTTCACTCTTTATGAGATTTCTCTTACTAAATCATCTAAGTTTTCCAAAAATTACACTTTAATAGCTCCACTTAATTCTACTTGTGGCTCGTAAGCACTGATCACATTAATATTTTCTTTTCCTATGATCAATTTAAGAGGTAAGATTCTATCACATTTTCTACTTACCCCAAAAACTTATTCTTCCAAGTAGTATCCGTAATAATACCTGCTCCATTGCTTGTTTTTATTTTTTCCTGTGTACCATAATTTAAAACCCGAATTTTCTAAAAATTTAGCTTTCTTACCCACCTATCTAATTTCTTGCAGAATTAAAATATTTATCCTTCTCCTAATCATCGTATCTACTACTGCCATCGCTTTCCCCGTTAGCGTACCTGTATTCCAATTTCCTAACCTAAGTCGATCACAACTCCTACGACATACTTCCCTAGGACGTCCAATATGTGAGGACTTTTGCCTATTTAACACTACACCCAAGTCCTCTTGGAGGTGCAACGGTTCTTGCTAAGACGCCGCATTTGGACCATACGACGAGCACTCTTGCATATTTAACACTACACCCAAGCCCTGAAGATGCAACGTTTCTTGCCAAGACGCCGCATTCAGATCATGCGACACGTTCCTTAAGGGAAACAACCTAGCTTTTGCACAATTTTTCAAATGATCCATATTCATAAGGGTGACTAAATTTTATGCTTGCTGCCTACCTAACACAACCCTCATCATTTTTCATCCGGATTTAGGACCAGCATAGAATGGTTTAATTTTCTCAAAGAGGAATGTTTAATTTTTTTTTCAAAAACCGATTTGGTCCATTCATGTTTTTAAGGAAATTTGGAGATGCATGTAAAATGGAGTTTCCATCATCCATGAAAATGTATTCCATGGCGAATGTAGAGATGTCAAAACTTTTGGAGCTATTGATGTTGGATCTGGAACCTGATGAGGCATTGTTTCCCATTAACTTTTTAATTCAGAGAGATGCGCCTTTGGATGTCGATCTCCTAATGGAGAAGAAGGTTACAAATTATAAAGCATAAGTACTTGCAACAATTTTACATATCGTGATATCATCCTGAAAATTTTTTGAGTCGGGAAACTCTCAGAAACTTGTCCCTGAACACGAATCCTGCATTTCTTTTTAATTTTAATAAAAAAACCAAGATATATACATTTTCTGACTTGAGAAAAAAGTACTTGGGCTGAGTAAAAAATGATATCTCAAAGTGTTTTTCACTTGAGGAAAACAAAACATAGAAATTTTATACTCATATCTAATACGTGATACAATTTTGTTATAGGGATAAAATTTTTTTCATTTAATATATGAGATGTGAGATACAATGGTTGAAAATGTTTAGAAGGTTATATAAGTGTATGAGCAGAAAAGAGCAGATGAAATCCTCTAGAAAAAGGGATCCATGATTTAGATTATGGAAATTGAATCATTGGATGATCAAGATAAAATTATTTGACATGATTTTTATTTTGTTTTGTGATTTCAATAATTCCTTGTTTTAGCTTTGAATTTAAATTTATATTTGAAATTTCAAATACACTAGGAAATAGTCGAGGTTATTAGAATTTCCTCCTTACTGTAAGGAGGGACTTGTCAAGTCACTTGGAAATAATATCTCCATATTTGGAATGCTTGATTGCTTATTTAAGGAGCCCTTTTATGTAATAGAACTTAAATTAGATTTTTTCCTGTTAAAACTTCTCCTTTTGTGTGCCCTCTGCTCTCTGGTTATCACAGCAGTCCCTCCTCTGCTGTTGGCTGACTTTTGCAATTTCTTGGGAAGAATTGAGGGCTCTAACTGAGGCTTTGACAACCCTGTGGAACATCTTGGTTACCGCTAGTGGTTCTCAACATAGCTTCATCATCCAGAAAAACTCCAGATTACTTGCAAGATTGTTGTAATCAGAGCGCAGTTGCTGCACAAAGTGACGGGGGGGGGGGGGATCGGAAGGCGCTGACTAATTCTATTCTGCAACTTCTGATGACATCAAGATAAAATCAGGGCAATCTTAGATACTTGAAATACAGGTGTAGCCAGTTGGTTCCCCTCTTAGTCCCTATAAAGAATCGACGAATCGTCTATCCCAAGTCCCAATTTGATAGCTTTTGTTTGTTGAAATTCACAGTTAAAGGTAGCTGGGTTAGTGGAGCAAGGAACTTAGCTCTAGACCGCCTTCAAAATAATAAAAAAAATTCTCATCTACTTCTTGGTTGTATATGGGAGTTCATCACATTCCTTCATTCTGAAAGGTGCTGTCGTTCCTCATGCCTTGATTGTGCTCCTTTTGTGTGGTTTTTTTGGGACTAGGTGCCTGTAATTTTGACAATTGGCTCAGATTTTGATTGATTGATGAGAAAGTCGCTGCCCTTCTTTGAAATTTATCTATTATACCACTTCACTCTTCTATTTCTATGCCAACCCTTAACAAACATGTCTTTTGTCGTAAAAAACAGCAATTTATATAGAAATTAAATGTATTGTAAATTTTGTAACTTGCAGGCTTCAATGTGGAGACTGTGGAGTACAAGAATATTAGCTTTACTGTCTGGGATGTTGGTGGTCAGGATAAGGTTTGTTGCTATTTTGGCGAGCTTTAAAAGTTGATTTTTTTATCTTTTTAATGTAAAATGTGCAAGGTTATGCACGTAGAATGTAATATCTTTGTGCATTCTTAATGAGATGCACACAAAACCTATCCTTGGAAGATTGTAACTTGTTTATTTGATATTCTCATATGAGACAAAACAGATCAGACCTCTGTGGAGGCACTACTTCCAGAATACACAGGGTCTGATTTTTGTTGTTGACAGTAATGACAGAGATCGTGTTGTTGAGGCAAGGGATGAGCTGCACCGAATGTTAAATGAGGTAACCATCTCTGTTGAAACTTGCATTCTTACATTTACAGGTTTTTTGTTGTTGACAGTAATTACGTAGAATGTAATTGAGCAACTTTTCATCCTTCCATCTGGTAATTATTCATTGTAGCCTTAGAAGCTTTAATTGCTACAAATTTGGCATAATTGCATCAGTTTTTTTCCTTCATGCTGAATGGCGTTTAATGTAGGGCAGTAAAATAATCTCAATTATAGAAATTCAAGGTTGTAAATACCGGATGTAGGCGACATGTAAGATTGAGTTTTAAATCTTGAATGTCGGAGATATGTCGGGATAACACACACAAACACACACAAGCAGTCGTGCATAGGTGTAACGGCCCGGCCTAGGGCTATTCGGCCCATGATGGGGTGCGGTAGCCTCTGAGCTCTAGGCCGGGCCGTTACAATAGGGGATCCCGTGCGGGTAACATTTGTCATGGGGACGACATTTGCGGGCGACATTTATTGTGGGGGAGACATTTGTCGTGGGGGCAGCATTTGTCGTGGGACGACATTGGTCGCGGGGGGCGACATTGGTCGTGGGAGGTGGCATTAGTCGTGGGAGGGCGACATTTGTTGGGGGAGGCGACCACGGTCGGGGGCGGCGACATTGGTCGGGGGCAACAACATTGGTTGGGTGCGGCGACATTGGTCGGGTGCGGTGACATTGGTCGTGTGGGGTGACATTGGTTAAGGACGACAACATTTCTCGTGGGTAATACAAAATCATCTAACAAAAAATGGCATCAACTCCACTTGGGATATTATTATTCACTATGAATATTAATTAGGAATATTATTCATACTATGTAATGCAAAATCATCTAACAAAAAATAACATCAACTCCACTTGGGATATTATTAACTATATGGAATATATGGCAGCAATTTTAATGAAAATACAAAATCATCTAACAAAAAATAACATCAACTCCACCTGGGATAAAATCTGGACGGATGAATACATGGAATGCATGATATATAGTTGGCTCATTCAAACCAGATGTGGGGGCGACATTTGTCGTGGGGGCGCCATTTGTCGTGAGAGTGACATTTGTTGTGGGGGCGACATTGGTCGTGGGAGGAGACAATGGTCGTGGGGGGCGACATTGGTCGGGGCGGCGACATTGGTCGGGGGCGGCGACATTGGTCAGGGGCGGCGACATTCGTCGGGGAGGGGGGCGACGACATTGGTCGGGGGCGGCGACATTGGTCGTGGGGGGCGACATTAGTTGGTCGTGGGGGGCGACATTGGTCAAGGGAGGCAACATTTGTCGTGAGCAATGCAAAATCATCTAACAAAAAATGACATCAACTCCACTTGGGATATTATTATTCACTATGAGTATTAATTAGGAATATTATTCACACTATACAATGCAAAATCATCTAACGAAAAATGACATCAACTCCACTTGGGATATTATTAACTATATGGAATATATGACAGCAATTTTAATGAAAATACAAAATCATCTAACAAAAAATAACATCAACTCCAGCTTTGTAGTGATATATAGTTGGCTCAATCAAGCCAGATATAATTTGGAATGTGAAATTTCAATTCTAACAGAAGTTTTAGTCAAACATAATGTGTTTGGGTCATGAGTTAAGCAGCTTTGTAGTGATTGTAAAATATGCAATTTAATTCATAACAAACATTATTATGCAAATTGAATGGAGATGATGAAATACTGGGAATGGGGAAGTGGAGTAATTTTGTCGAAAGGTGAGATATAGAGCACTAATAAATCTCTAAACCAAAGGAATACTTTCGACTGGAGCTCCGCGAGAATGCAGGTTGCAGCTGATTGTTGTTGCTGCGCAGTTTGCTTAGAAAGGACCATGAATTCGTGAGATTAAATTGTCTCCCTTTTCTGCATCGTTTCATTGTCTCCTGGAATGAGTTTGCATAAATATAATGTTGTGCATAAATATAATGTTGTGCATAAATATAATGCTGTGCATAGTTTTAAGAAGGCCAGAAGGGGGCATGAGGATGCACTTGAGGAATTGATGTCCATATTCAAATATGTGCCAGATCATTTTAGTCATGTTGAATCACCATTACCATTTAAACTGCTGTATTATATAGGATTTGCTGATGTTGTAGCAATTTAGTATAGCTGCTAGAATAAATTTTTTGGCAGGTTAACTATCACATTGTTTATAGTAAAGTCAAATTCATTTGCAATATCGATCTTTAAAAATTATAACTAAATTATACACTTACTTTGATTTTTCAAATACACATTTGGTCTCTTACCACCTATAATAAAGTCTAACATTTGCATCTTCTCAAACCATCTGAAGACTATAAATAAGTCAATTAAATTCAAGAAGACAACACATTTACATAAATTTTTTAGCATTTATATCCTTATAAATATTTGACAGTTCCAGCTCCAATTAAATTCTGTTATATCAAAGGCATGCAAATCAGACTTCCAAATATTATAATTCTATTTCCAAAAACAATGTTTAGACTTTCAAATTTTTCTGGTGATTTGTTTAAAGTTGGTTATATTATAATTTTAAACAAATCACCAGAAATATAATACTTGGTTATATCAAAAATGATGTATTAGACATGCAAATTAGACTTCCAAATATTATATTTCTATTTCCAAAAACAAATCACCAGAAAAGAAAAAGGTGCAAATTTGACAATGAATGTAAGTCATGAAATTTTTTAAATATTTTTCTACTGATTCGTTTCTCTACTTGGTAAGGAGAATGAAGTGATAACGGATGAGATTTTAAAAGTTGCAGTTTCCTTATGCTCTGATATTTCTATAAAAAATTGCTACGCAAGAAAGAAATATGTCATGGAAAATACATTAGTCGGAATTTCATTGAGCACCTTAACTGCATGAAGGAATGAAATGGATGATTAGTCATGAAAATGGATGGTTAACCGTGAAATGGATGATCATCAAGTACCTTAACTGCATGAATTAATGAAAGTACTGTACAACTAATCAAGTGTTTAAAAAAAACCAACTATAACTCCCAGATGATGAACAAAAATCAAGTTATAAATAAAAATTGATAAAGGGAACGAAGAAAAACCGAGCAGAAATTATGAGAAAAACCAAGCAACAAAGAATTAGAGAAACTGAGTGGAAGGTTGGGTTACCTGTACTGTGAGAAGAGATGCGGCATTGGTGGTGGCAAAAAAAGTGTGGAGTAGGACGCCTGTAAGTAAAAGAAAGAAGCGAAGAAAGTGTGGAGTAGGACGTCTGTAAAAGAAAGAAGATTAAAATGGCAACAAAAGATCGGAGAAAGTCTAGCTTGCCGGAACTGTAAGGAAGCCTAAAAATCTGAAGGAACTGTAAGGAAGCCTAAAAATCTGAAGGAACTGTATGGAAGCCTAAAAATCTGAAGGAACTTGCAGGAGGAACTGTTGAGGAAGTATGAACCAAGCAGAAATTTTCCTCCTGTTTGCAGCAATGGAGGAGACATTATAGTGATGGAGGAGAGATCACAACAATTGCAACAGAAGAGAAGGAGGAGGAGCTCTTGAGGAACCAGCTGTGGAGGAGACTTGCAAGAGGCCCTCTCGAGGAGGTATATTGGTTGCTTTTGGCGGGGGTTGTCTCGACGGGAGGTAAGGCCGCTTTCGACGGGTGGCAGTCGAGGAAGAGGAGACCTGGGTGGACTATGGCGGGAGAACTCTGCTTTCGGCGTGGAATCAATGAAAGGGGCGTGGGGTAGGGGTCACACTGGCGGGAGTACTATGCTGAGGTGGCTCACGCTGACGGGAAATGAAACTTTCTGATGTAGGGGTAGGCTAATGGTCCATAAAACCTACAACGCTAGGTGATAGTGCAAGGGTGACACGCTAATTCAACTCTACATGCAATGCGATGTCGGTATTTTAACGAATAAATTTAAGCAATGAAAAATTTCAACAATCACGCAGATATTAAAATAGAAACAAATATTTATTTTTGGCAATTTTATAATAGCTTTCCTCCACTCGGAGGGCCAAAACAAACCGCGCATCGAATTTCTCCTCCTGCAAGTTATTAGTGCACACCAAAAAATTCCCACAAACAAAATATCGCGGCAAGAAATGATAAATTACAAAATGCAAATGTGAATCAAATAATACAATACCACAAACGCTCACAAAATAAAGAGCTGAAATGAGACACTGAAGATTTGGAGGACCGGATGTGTAGATCGACAATCGGAGGTGGAACCGGTGGCGAGACGACGGTGATGGTGGCTGCCCTCGGCGGAAAACAATGGGAACGGGTAGTAAAACGGTGGATCCGACCTCAAATAAGTAGATCCGGGACGGGGATGTGAAGATCCACTATTTATGGTCGGATCCGGGAAAAATGGAAAGTTTGGGCGGTGGAAATAACGGATCGGGAGGCGAGAATCCTAGATCTGGATAGATCTAGAATTTTAAGGTGATTGGGGTGGTGGATCCACGGAGGGAATTTAAAGGAGTGTCCGATTAGGGTTTATGGAGAATTCCGGGCGGTGGGAAGGGAGGTGGGGTGGTCGGCTGGCTGAACGGAAGCAGGGGAGTTGTCGGCTGGCTCTGTAGCAGTGAGGGGAGGCGGAAGGCACAGGGAAAATTAAAACATAGGGTAATGAACAGTAATATTAATTAGTGAACAATAACTGAATAGGAAATTGCTGGCAGGGTTTTCAGCGGCTGTAGGGGTGATTCCGGGTGGTGGATGGAGGGTTCGAGGTGGGGAAAACAAAGGTGGATGTATGGATTACCTTGAGGAGGAGTTTGACGGCCTAGGAGTCGTCACCTAGGGTTTTACGGCGTCGGCACCGGGGAGGCTGGAATTCAGGAATATTTCTTCTCCAAATTCTGCCATCCTGAATTCAGCCCTCAAGACTCCTATTTATAAGAAAAGAAAAGCTAGGGCATGCCCATCAACGACTATGATTGGCCGGTGTGTTCGATCCTTAAAATACATCAATAATAAACTGAAAAATATAAACTAATATAGTGTTTTGACTCGCGGCAATGCTCCGGATGCAATCGCTGAGTCCGATCGTCGTTCCGGGCACGCCATATATGAAAAGTTTCCAAATCAGCCCCGAACGGGCCCAAAGCACGTCCTCATCTCTGCTCCGCATCACTTTCCCATAACACTGAATATATAATAAATGTTATATGACAAAAAAGCGTAAAAAAGAAGATTGTAAGGTGGATTTGTTGGGGGTATAATGGGCATACAAATTTTACACCAAGCCAACTTGCCTCCTCCCTTATATATATATATATATATATATATATATATATATATATATATATATATTATATATATATATATATATATATAGTATGCATATATGTTTAAAAAGTAAAAAAAAAAAGCATAATAAAGTCGACAAATATTGAGTCATATTAATACAAAAATAAAGTAGTGAAATATTCAAAATAAAATATTAGCAACACATTAAGTCTACTACAAAAAATTATTCAAAACAAGTATAGATAGATAAATTGTGAAACTTATTTAACATTGTAGAATAATTTTATTTAGATAACATTAAGTTTTATAGTAAGTAAATAAAATTTTAAAGTTAAATGTCTTATATGGTTAATAAAATAATATTAAAAACATAAAAAAATGTAAATATGTATAGAATTTTTTATTTAATGTTAATTAACAAATGTATAGTATGTGTTAGAAGACGTGAGGAAAAGTGATGTAAAGGCCCATTTATAGGCCCCTTTCCTCCTCATTTAGTCCCACATCTATTGTATAAGATTCATCCTTCTTCTCTTCTCCTATATATTTGTATTCTCTCTTGTATTTAATTAATGAATAAGTATCTACAAGGTTCGTCCATTGCTTTCTACATGGTATCAGAGGGAACTGGTCTGGCCTGTGCCTAACCGCTTGGTTCTCTGCTTCCCTAACTGCTCGGTCCTCTGTTTAACCGGGCGGCTTGGTCCTTCATTCCGTGGATCCATTCATCTTTAACCGCCCACTCCTCTTTAACCACCCGCTCCTTCGGTTAACCGAGCAGCTTGTTTCTCTACTTAACCACTTAGTCTGACGACCTCTACTTTTCTAACCGCGGCTTAGTTTTTTATCCGACTCTCTCTTTCTCTCGTGGCTTCCACCTCTCTTCCCCCCCTTTATAAATCTCTCGGGCAGGTGGGGCCCTCTCCCTCTACTCGCTGCGGCTTGTTTCTCTACCCGCCTTCTCGCCTCTCCCTTTACTCGCTGCTGCTTGTTCCTCCTTCCGTGGATCCACCTCTTCTACTACTCCGCTATTTTATAGCCTTCCTCTCTTTGCCGCTTTGCCGTTTTTTTGCCCTGCCGTCTTGCTGCTCACTACGGTCTCTGTATCCGCGCGGTCTGTTCTTCCGGATTGCCAGATTGTCTGCTTCTTCTCTCCGCTGCGGCCTCCCTCTATGTTCTGTTTTTGCTTCTTTACTCCCTGCTCGCTGCGACTTCACTTTGTCGCCGCGACTTCTCTTCTCTTCTCGCCGCGAGTTGTTCCTTACCCGCTGCGAGCTATGCATCTAGGTCGCGGCATCATCCTTTGTCGCTGGTGTGCTCACCGTGACCGATGCAGACTTCTTGCGCGGCTTCTTCGCTTGATTAGTCATTGCGGCTTACCTTCCTACTGTTGCTTTCCCTACCCGCTGCGACTTTCCGCACGACCTTCTCTTAGCCATTGTGGCTTCTCTACCCGCCGCGGGCTCCGCCTCTTGGTCGCGGGCTCTTGACCGCTCGTGTGTTGACACCGAGACCAGACGGCTTCCCTGCTCCGCTCCGCTTTCTTCTGGTTGCGGTTTCTCTCTTCTCGAGCGGCTTGTTCTCGCCGCTGCGGCTTGTTCTCGCCGCTTCTTCTTCTCGCACCGTTGCCTCTTCTCGCGCGGTTTGTTCTCGCCGCTGCGACATATTCTCGCCGTTGCTTGTTCTCACGCTACTGCTTTTTCTCGCTGTTCTCAGTGCTTCTTCTGTAGTAACCGCTGGGTCTGTCCGGCAAGCCGCGTGCTTTCTTGCCGCCCGGTTTCTGTGTCTAGTCGCTGATCAGGATTATGGCTTCTGCCTCCACCACTGCTGATGAGATTGCTGCGTTGCGTGCTCAACTCCATCAGCTTCAAGAGGTAGTTCGTCGCTCCTCTGGCTCCGTGACCTCGATCTTCCAGGAAGGTACATCGTGCCTCTCACACAATTCTCACTGGATTGTGGACTCGGGTACTACAAATCATCTCTCTCCGCAGCCGCCGCCCAAATACTTAGATATTGCTTACCCCCAGCACATCACTGTGGCCAATGGTGACAGGATCCCAGTTTCTGGCGCTGCTCATCTGCCTCTTACTCCTCTCTCCTAATCCTCGGTTCTTCATGTTCCAGGTTCTCCTTTTAATCTCCTTTCTGTTAGCCGTCTTACGCAAGACCCTGATTGTTGTGTTACTTTCTCACGTTTTTCCTTTGTGGTGCAGGATCGACTAACACAGAATATACTTGGTAGAGAGCGACTGTCTAACGAGCTATATCTTCTTGATGTTCCTCCCACTGCTCTCACTACTGTCTCCACCACTGATGGGCATCATCTTCTTGGGCATGCCCCCTTCCAATCCTCAAGAAAGCTCTTCCTACTGTCTCCCTTCATGAGTTCTTTTGTGAATCATGTATTTTCGGCAAACAACACCGTGTATCTTTTTCTCCTTCCTGTACCTGGAGCAATGCTCCTTTATCCTTAGTTCACTTTGATATCTGGGGGCCCTATATGGTCCCTAGTATTTTTTGGTATCGATACTTTGTTACCTTTATCGATGATTACTTACGGGTAACCTGGTTATATATACTCCGCGATCGCACCGAACTCCCAACCACGTTCCGTAAATTTCTTATGGAAACTCGCACTCAGTTCTCTACCTGTGTCAAAACTCTTCATACATGCAATGCTCGAGAATATACTGGTCGCACCTTCTCCAATCTATGCGCTGAGTTCAACATTATACATCAGACTTCATGTGGCTACACTTCTCAACAAAATGACATCGCGGAAAGGAAGAACCGCCACCTCTTTGATGTGGCTAGATCTCTTATGATCCAAATGCAGGTTCCTCCTCTCTATTAGAACTTTGCAGTCTCCACTGCTTGCCACCTCATCAACCGCATGCCTTTGTCTGTCCTCAACTTTGTGCCACCCATTACTCTCCTTTACCCATCCACAAATCTCTTCTCTCTCACACCTCGTATTTTTGGGTATACCTGTTATGTCCACCATCTTGGTCCTTCCAATGACAAGCTAGCTCATCGTGCTACTAAAGCTGTGTTTGTTGGGTACTCTCGCACTTAGAAGGGGTATGCCTGCTTTAATTCTATCACCGGAAAGGTGGTTGTGTCTGCTGATGTCTCCTTTCATGAAGACCAACCATATCACGCAAGTCCTTCTGATCCCCTTCTTCCTCCTCCGCTACCTCGACCCATCATTCCCGTAACGTCTCCGCTTCCACCACTTCTCCCTACTCCTCTGCTTCCGATTCCTACACCACCAGTACCCTCCAAACTGTCCGGGTTTGAGACCACGGGGGAGTCTCGTGTTTGCTTACTTCGCAAATCCATTTATAGTCTCAAACAGTCTCCACGGGCGTGGTCTGGCAAATTCAGCAAGGCTGTTTGTGAGGTTGGCTTCAAACAAAGCTCGGCAGATTCCTCCTTCTTCACTCGTCACCAATCAACGGGGACTACAATACTTCTTGTTTATGTGGAAGATATTCTGATCACTGGTGATGACTCCGCTGGGATACAACATGTTAAGCATCATTTAAACTCTATCTTTCTAATCAAAGATCTAAGAAATCTTCGATATTTTCTTGGACTAGAGGTAGCACGGCGACCTGATGACCTTGTCTTATCCCAGCGTAAGTATTGCATTGACCTTCTGCAAGATGCTGATCTCTCGGGTTGCAAATTAGCGGAAAATTAGATGGAAGTCAACCATAAGTTGTGTGCTCAGGGATCTGAGACTGACTCTCTACTTCCAAATACAGAATACTATCGTCGTCTTGTGTGAAAACTGATAGACCTAACCGTTACGAGACCAGATATATCATTTGGGTTGGAGTGGTTAGTCGGTTCACGAGTTTCTCACCTTCAGGCAGTGGAACGGATTCTCAGATATCTGAAGACTTATCCTGGGAAAGGACTTGTGTATAAGCCATCTTCCTCCCTTTCTCTTATTGCATACTCTAATGCGGACTATGCAGGCTCGTTGGATGATCGACGTTCAACTACTGGTTTTTGTACTTACTTTGGAGAAAATCTTATCACATGACGGAGTAAGAAGCAGACGGTGGTTGCTCGCGTCTGCTGAAGCTGAGTACCGTGCGATGGCAGCCGTTACATCTGAACTAACCTGGCTAGAAAGTCTCCTAATGGATTTGGGAGTTAAATTGTCCTCACCATCGACGTTGTTTTGTGACAGTCAAGTTGCAATACATATTGCGAAGAATCCTGTTTTCTATGAGCGGACTAAACATATTGAGGTTGATTGTCACTTTTTTTGGGAAAAGGTTCAATCAAAGCTGCTAAATCTTGAACATGTTCCTGCGTCTGGGCAAGTTGCTGACATCCTTATCAAGGCTTTACCTCGCAAATTGTATTTCCAGTTCTTGTCCAAGCTTGGTGCCTACGACTTGTATGCTCCAGCTTGTGGGGAGTGTTAGAAGACATAAGGAAAAATGATGTAAAGACCCATTTATAGGCCCTTTTCCTCCTTCTCCTTTAGTCCCACATCTATTGTATAGGATTCTTCCTTCTTCTCTTCTCCTATATTTTTGTATTCTCTCTTGTATTTAATTAATGAAGAAGTATCTATAAGGTTTGCCCATTGCTTTCTACAGTATGTAATAATTGTAAGAATAACACTTTTGAAAGAGAGCAAAATAACAAGTCTAGTCAATTTAAGCATATATAATACAATACACGAAGTTGGTTTAAGCATGTGTATTACTTACATAACCTAAATTAAAATAGCTGACAATAAATTTAATTTTTTTGTCTGCAGATGTGTCGAAAAAAATCAGACATATTGACGTATATTTTACTAATATAACCTAGGCCTATATTTTACTCATAACCTAGTTTTTAATGTCATTTTGCTCTTAAAACCTACGTGTCGGCCGACTTGGAAAACATTCAACAATTGATATCTCAGCTATGCCGGTTTTAATTTTTAAATGTTAATTTCAAAGGTTTTATAACATTTTGTTTTATTATTGTTGTCCATGGATAAGGAAGGAAAGTATTTGTTGAAGGAAAACATGCTAGAAGGTGTGATAAAAAAGTTTCACATAATAGATTTAGTCCTCCTGCGTCAGTGAGGACTAAAGAATTTGTGTTATGATCCCTATGCCACTCCCTGCAGCCAGCATGATTCTTGCTTTATGTTTACCCTTTTTATATTTATATTTTATTGTTTTAATAAAACATCTGATGTTCTCATTTTTGTGTTGTCAAGGATGAGCTACGAGATGCAGTCTTACTGGTGTTTGCAAACAAGCAGGACCTGCCTAATGCGATGAATGCTGCTGAAATTACAGATAAGCTCGGTCTCCAGTCTCTGAGACAACGACATTGGTAAGGCATTGCGATCTGAGAAATGAATATTTTGTACTTTAGGGTTCCAGTTTAAGAGAAGAGCTTACAGGAAAATCCTTGTAGGAGCAATTATGACCATTTTATATAATATCCAGTGGTTGGCAAATGAAAAGGTATTCTTACTTGGGCAAGGGAATGCCTGTTGAGCCATAAACTGGAGAAAACATGCAGAATAATTGTTTTTTTGGCATCCCATTTCCGCTTCTTGAATATCAATTATTACCAGACGTCTAGCTGAAAACTATTCATTCCTTTCTCAATTTTTATATAATTCTTAATTTCTGCAACATATAGTGTCTCTTCAGATGATTTTGAAGATTAATTTGCGAAGATTTTTTGTCAACTTTGCTTCAAAATCAATTTCATTAAATCTTGTGTATGTGGCTTTTCAGGTACATACAAAGCACGTGCGCCACATCTGGTGAAGGGCTCTATGAAGGGCTCGATTGGCTCTCTAACAACATTGCCAACAAGGTATTGCCTCCTATTTCTCGCTAATACCACCCTTTTTTCTGTAGTGACAATTCCTATAGAAAATTTGTATCTTTAAATCTTGGATGGTGCAAATGTGTGATTATTCAACACTGATGCAAGTCTTGGTAACCCTGTTTTTTAGAACAATTTTGTGATTATCGTAGAAATTCCATCAGTTTCATTGATTACTACATTAATTTATAGGATTATTGCTCATTTTCTATATATTCTACAAGTTTTTAAGGGATAAACCACTAATGGTTTAAGTAAATACTTGATATTATGATAATTAGGTCAATTATGCATGAATCAGTACGGTGCTTCATAAACTTTTGGTAATGCTCAGGGAACCTATGCCTTGTAAGCGAATCATTTCATTGTATATGCAAAGGACTTCAAAGATGAAGAGGAAGTCTAATCTCAATCAAGGTTGTTAGGATCAAGATCCTAGATGAGATCATTTTGATGTATGATCGGAACGGATAGTTGGTTCGGATCGAGGATCGCATACAAAATCAGGATCAATTACAACATCTGGATCGTAAGATCCTATGATCCGGATCACGATCCTGACAATCTTGATCTCAATGAACCAAAATTCTGGTCCTACTCAAACTAATATGAAAATTGGTGCAAAATAATTCAAAACAAAATTTAAAGGGCCTTTAATCTCCCATAGTTTATATTCTAATGGCACCATATTTTTTCTAAGGGAGATCTTATAATTATTAAAACATCAATAAGCTCTTCAGGAATTTGAGCACTGCTCCAAAAAAAGAATTATCAAAAGAGAGTCAGATATACTTTTCAAATCACCTCAAGGATTCAAGGAGAGAAAAACTTAAGTCTATACTTAGGATATTGAGGTGACAACTACCCTTCATGTATTTTATCTTACCTACATATCGGGGATGAAGCAGTACTGTTTATTATGATCACCTTATAAGTAAGCTTCAAACTAGATTTGGAGGATGACCTCAATTTTATTAATCAGACTGGAAAACACACTTTGATTAAGGGTTTATTTGGGTGGGCGGCGGTCGTTGGAGATGAAACGATTGGAGATGAAGTTCAAACAATGTTCTTGAATGAAGCTCCCTCTATGTGGAATCATGCATAAACTGACAATTTTGGGGTTTGTGTTTCCAAATGGAGGCTATTCAAATGGTCAAAAGATAGTGTTTGCATTTTTTGACACGATTAGATACATTGTGATGCAGGACAGGTTGTGTGACGTTTGCATGTTGACACTAATACAATCCTAAGTGAACACGCGGAATGAACACAAACAAATTCAACTGTAATGATGCATGCATGTTTTAAAATTAGTTGGAGTCAAATTTTAGCAATTATAATTATACAAGGCTAGCAAATCAACACAATGTTCATGTGCGTAAGCACATAATCACGTTATTTCTGCATATAGAATTTAAGCCACACTTGCACAAAATTGAATTCTTATAGCAAAATAGGAAAATGAAAACTGTTTTGCAAACAAGTCGATTCTCCCTATAGTTATATGAACATCATCCAATATTTAATAAAGAAACACAACACAAGACAATGATACTCATAATCATGGAGATCCGACGACTGTATAAGTGCTAAGTTACGGGAATGTGGAAATAGAGGGGTGTTGCGGTTGTGGAGATTGTTGGGAAGAAGATTTGCGGCCGAGAGTGTTCTTGGGCTGATGGAATCAAGAACTGATGGCGGGCTAGTGGACAAAAATGACAAGGGAAAACACTGGACAGTGGAATTGGATCAACACGAGGGGCTTGCGGTTGAAAGTGGAGGAAAGATGGATTTTGTATTTAAAGCTGGAAAGGGAAATGTGGACTTGTGGCTGAGGTATAGGAGACCTACAGGTGCAGGAAAGGTTTTGGGAATGATAGGTTAAGTTGCAGTAAAGAATCGATGATGTGGATTGGTCTTCGGGGATGTCAGGGCCAGTAGGAGAGAGGAACAGTGGTTGTGTAAGAGGCACAAGGAGAAGTAGTTAGTTGTCGTGATTTTCAGATGGTGGGGGAGGCGCGACGGGGTTCAATTGACTAAAGAAGGCTTAGAGAAGGCGACAAGGAAGCTTTGTTCGATAGGGAAAATGCGACATGGAGTAGTTTACGGGATGGTGGAGGAATTACGGGAGGGGGCGGAGGTCGACAAAGGCCTTCAGTTTGAACGCGTGGGTACTGGATGGAGATCGTTGAAGGAGAGTTTGAGATCAACAGTTTAGGATGAACTTGGAAGGGTGAGTCGTGGGGAGGGGAACTATCGTGTGGTGGGGATGAAGTTGTGTGTTACAACGGAGTCACGACATGCCAGGAGAACGAAATGAAAAAAGGAGACTTGGGAAATTACGAGAAAGAAATCGGCACATCGCACCCTAGGGTCTCGCAACGTCATACCGCGATATGATTGTCGGTTGGAATCTCGCACAAACAAACAATGACTGAAATTAAATCCCCCACCCTTATTTATAACGAGAGAGGCGGTTTGGGCACCCGGTGCGAACGACTATGATTTATCGTTAAATCCGATATCCTAAAACACTAAATTCAAGTTCAAATATAAAAAACAAAATAGATACAGATAGTAAAATGACCCTCCAGATGCGCTCGCGGTCTCAAATCGCCGATCCGATCAATGTATTCTATGCGAGATGCAAATGCAGGTCGATCTTCTTTGTCGATCACAATCGTCCGACTGATCCCCCATCAACTCCCTTGACTGAAAATCATTCATCTCCGAGGAATGAAGACGACCGAGTTGTAGTAGAAGATCGTGGGAAAGTCTAACAAGCTCTATTGACGATACGCAAGTGTCATCAAAAGTGTGGCTCCTACCCCAGTGCACTAAGTAACAAAAAGATGGGCCCTACTTGTGTGGTGCACTCGAGCGCCACAATGTCAATAATGCTCTTAGCTCTCACCTCTCGTGTTGGTGGATCCAGAAGAACTAGTCGAATCATAGAGGGTGTGGGCAAGTTCGCAAGTGCTCGCCCAGGGCGATCAAGGGAAGTGTCAAGCTGTAATTGAGAGCATGTCAAAGGTGGCTCAAGGTTAGAGTTTCTATGCTCGAGAGGCTCAAAGTAATGTGACAAATCTTCTTATTAAATACGAGATGAATATTTATATCTGCAGGGAGTTCAATCTCGCAGGCTATTTTTCCAATTTTCTTTATAATCTTATAAGAATCCATTTATTTAAGTTGTAGTGTCTTAGTGACTCCTTTTGAGAGCCTATTTATGCAAAGTCTGACCATGACATGCTCGCTCCCCCGAAAATGCTGCTCATGTCTGTGTATATCTGCCCGTACCTTATATTATTCAATATTACTAGTAAACTTCTTCCAGATTAATCCACACATTTCATGCAAATGATGAAAAACATACAATATATGTGAATCATGCAACACCGAGGAGTCATGTGCTAAATGTAAATGATCATGCAACAAATATAAAAGATGAATAACTGACATGACCAACGCCTTAAACTAGGGGTTTTGGGTATTATAAGATTTCCTATTATAGGTACATGATTAGGAGGCTTGGAAGGTGGGGCATAAAAAAATTTGTCGCAGGCACGATGAACACTCAAATGAACATTAGAAACATCAGTGATAAGATGTGCCAAGATAGTGTGTGAACAATCTCTACAGGTGCGGGTAGTAAGACATAAGATCAGTGAGTCATTGGGTGCACTCTCAAACTCGATTGCCCTACTAAGGATAGAAACATCCCAAGTGAGTGGCTTTTCAACATGTGGCTCACCCGGGGGTTCACATGGAGGAGTATAATGAAATTCGTGGCAAATGCAACGAGTACCAAACATAAGTTCTAGAAATATTTGGAATGCTCTCATACAAACGATGATGCAAATGAAACCCAACAAACGTAATATCTCTAGGGGAGGTCTGAGAACAAACTGAATGTTTCTAAAGTGGGATGGCCTATGAGGAGGTTCTTTGGGTGGAATGTATAGATATTCATGGAGTGTGCAACAAATACCTAAGTATCTTTTTGAGGCATTAGTGTACTGAGCTGCAGAATTATGGGGTGCCAAATGTCTCTCACGGAACATAACGTATCAGAGGGACTCACAAAGAAATATGCATCAAGAGTCATCGCTAAAGCGACGACCACCTGAGTGAAAGCCATAGACATAGATATTAGAATGTGACTCTAGAGTGTGACAAGTGCCTCTCACAAGAAAATCTCATCTGGTGGGTCAAAGGGTGGTGTGTCCCAAAACTCATAAAAGTGCAAGTGATTAGATGGTAAACTCTCAAAACATCAGAAGTATGCGAAAGAGTTCTTAAGGAAACCCTTACATACTTGATGTTACACTCAAGATCCATTCTTTGGGGCAATATCGATATCAGGGGGCCATAATGGAAGAGATGCTAATAACTTAATACTTATAAATGAGTCGCTCTCCTGAATCTCATCCTCACAAGGACGTGGTGGATCAACAGGAGACTCAACGTTGGGGGGGAGGTGCCAAAGAACCCGTCAACATGGTGATGGTCCTCCAGATATAAACGATCGTAAGGAGTAGTGTTCCCAAAAATGGGTGAGGCGGTTATCACGAGATCAACACTAGACTCTTGTCTTTCGATCGTGATGTGGCTTGCATCGACAATAGGGGAATAGTAGAAGTCCCTACTCAATAGTGGGCCAATAGATATAGTGTTGAGGACTGAATCTCTATCCGAAGGGGACACTAGGTTTATGTAAGGTATGGAAGTTGGATATACCATCACAGTGTCAATGGGCTGTTCAACCTCGCTCTCATGACCATGCCCACTAATCATACTAGTACTGCTCTCCACCAGAATCATATGGTCATGTCAAACTCGACTACAAAATTAAGTGGGCAGTGAGTCTCATCAAGATGAGATGAATCAAAATCAGATGTCGGGTCTCTCATGTTAGTAGGAGCACTACTAGATGCATCAGTGGCTTGACTTAAATCCTTAAACTTTCATTTATGGATTCCTATTAGGACATTCTTCATGTTATCAAAACCAGCATGCAAGCGATCAAATTTATCAAGAACACACCTTTGAAATTCGGCTTCCACCATATCCGTTTTTGGATTATTGGGAAAGCCCCTACACATGATGTTATCTTGATGATGGTAACCTCTATAGGGCTCTTATATTCTTCTTAGTAATTACCTCTAGGAGAATCAAATTGTGGAAAAAGGTTAACACGATTTCTAAGTGCAGGGTTGAGGACGAAGATGATCATCGTAATAATGCAAAAATCTCTCTAAAGGCACTCGATGAGATCAAACATAGACGGGTTGTGGCTCCTCAAATAGAGGATTAGGGTCGTGACGACTACTATGATATGACATTAAGTGATATAAAATTTAGTCCTGCGTATTTTAATTAAGCCATAATCTGGGCTCTAATGCCAAACTAACGCAGCACAGATATTGTGACGAGAGTGCTGACACCAATGCAATCCTAAGTGAATGTGCAGAATGAACACAAACAAACCTAACTGTAATGATGCATGTATGTTTTAAAATTAGCCGGAGTCAGATTTTAACAATTATAATTATACAAGGTTTGCAAATCAACACAATGTTCAAATAATTTTCATGCACGCAAACACATAATTACGTCCTTTCCGTGCATAAAATTCAAGCCACATTTGTATAAAATGGAATTCTTATAGCAAACTAGTAAAATGAAATTGTTTTGCAAATATGCCGATACTCCCTACAATTATATGAAGATCATCCAATATTTAATAAATAAACACAAAACACAAGACAATGAGACTCACAATCATGGAGATGCGACAGTTGCATCAGTGCTAAGTTGCGGGAATGTGGAAATAGAGGGATGTTGCGGTTGTGGAAATTGTCGGGAGGAATATTTCCGTCCGAGAGGGTGGCTGGGCCGAGGGACTTGAGAACTGACAGTGGTCTACTTGATGAAATTGTTAAGGGAAAACACTGGACGGTGGAATGGGATCGACACGAGGGGCTTGCGGTTGAAAGTGGAGGAAAGATGGATTTTGCGGTTAAAGCAGGAAAGGGAAATGTGGACTTGCGGCTGAGGTATATGAGACGTATAGGCGTTGGAAAAGTTTTGGGAATGGCAAGTTAAATTGCAGTAAAGAATCGATGATGAGGATTGGTCTTCGTGGATGTCAGGGTCAGTAGGATGGAGGAGCAGCGGTTGCGGAAGAGGGACAAAGAGAAGCAGTTAGTTGGCATGATTTTCGGATGGTTGGGGAGGCACGACAGGGTTCGATCGACTAAAGAAGGCTTAGAGCGGGCGACAAGGAAGAAGCTTCATTCAATAACGAAGATGCGATAGGGAGTAGTTTACGAGATGGAGGAATTACGCGGGGGGGGGGGGGGGGGGGTTGAGAGAGGCCTGTAGTTTGAACGTGCGGGTACTGGATGAAGATCGTGGAAGGAGATTTTGGGATCAACAGTTTAGGATGAACTTGGAGGGATGAGTCGTGAGGAGGGGAACTATCGTGCGGTGGGGATGAAGTTGTGGGTTACAATGGAATCACGACAAACCTGACGGTGGGCTGCTGGACGAAATCGACAAGGGGAAAGACTGAATGGATCCCCACCACATGATAGTTCCACTCCCCGCGACTCCTCCATTCAAGTTCATCCTAAACCAGTGATCTCAAACTCTCCTTCTATGATCTTCATCCAGTACTCGCACGTTCAAACCGCAGGCCTCGGTCGATCCCCCCTTCCTGTAATTCCTCCACCATCTAGTAAACTCCTTCCTGTAACATCTCCCATACTAAACGAAGCTTCCCTGTCGCCCACTCTAAGCCTTCTCCAGTCGAACGGACCTGTTGTGGCTCCCCCGTCATCAAAAAATCACAACAACTGTCTGCTTCTCTCTATCTCTCTTCCACAACCACCGCTCCTCGCTCGTACTGGCCCCCATATCCCCGAAGATCAATCCTCATCATCGATTCTTCACTGCAACCTAACCTGCCGTTCCCAAAACCTTCCTTGCGCATGTACGTCTCTTGTGCCTCAGTAGCAAATCCACATTTCCCTCTCCTTTAACCGCAAAACCCCTCTTTGCTCCATATTCAACCACAGCACCTCCTGCCGATCCCATTCCAGAAGTTGTGGGTTACAATGGAGTCACGATAGGCCACGAGAATGAAATGAAAAAAGGAGACTTGAAAAATTACGGGAAAAAACGGGGACGTCACACCCTTGGGTCTCGCTATTTCGCACCGCGATATGATTGTTAGTCCGGAATCTCTCACAAACAAACAATGACTAAAAATGAAATCCTCCGCCCCTATTTATAACGAGAGAGGTGCTTGGGCACCCGATGTGAATGGCTATGATTGACCATTACACCCGGTGTCCTAAAACAAAAGTACAAGTCCAAATACAAAAAAAATACATATAAATAGTAAAACGATGGTTCGAATACGTTCACGGTCTTGGATCGCCGATTCGATCAATGCATCTTTTATGGGCCGCTCATTCACGGGCCTAATCCCGTCGGTCGAGCAACATAACAGGGCGCGGCCCGCACACCCCAACCAGTCTCCAGGCCCAGTATAAGCCGCGTGGATTAGTTGGTGATGGAAGTCATGTTTAAGACTCCTTATCAAGGAGGTTGTGTGATCGAGCCCCCACCTTAACATCCTACCGCGGCTTATACTGGGCCCGAAGATTGGTTGGGGTGTGCGGGCCGCGGCCCTGTTGTGTGGCTCGACCGGCGGGATTAGGCCCGTGAATGAGGCGCCACAACATAAAAGTGCACTTTTATGTTGCGGGCCGCTCATTCACGTGCCTAATCCTGTCGGTCGAGCCACACTACAGGGCCGCGGCCCGCACACCCCAACCAGTCTCCGGGCCCAGTATAAGTCACGTGGATTATTTGGTGATGGAAGTCATGTTTAAGACTACTTATCAAGGAGGTTGGGGATCGAGCCCTCGCCTTAACATCCTACCGCGGCTTATACTGGCCTCGAAGACTGGTTGGGGTGTGCGGGCCGCGGCCCTGTTGTGTGGCTCGACCGGCGGGAGTAGGCCTGTGAATGAGGGGCCCGCAACATAAAACTGCACTTTTATGTTGCGGGCCGCTCATTCACGTGCCTAATCCCGCCGGTCGAGCCACACAACAGGGCCGCGGCCCACAACAGTATCCTATGCAAGTACACAAATGTGGATCAATCTCCTCCGTCGATCACAATCATGTGACTGATCCCCCATCACATTGCCAACCTTCTATGTAATAAAAAATTTTGGACTCATAGGATCATTCGGTTGCCTGCAAAATATACAACCTACCTATGTCACATGGTAGTCTGAGTTGTAGCATTCTTATGGAAACAATCTCGCATTATAAGCTAAAGGAGATATGTATGTGTTAACAAGAACCTCACTCACGTGTACATAAATTAAAAATAAGTATTTCGTTGAAGATATATAGAATCTGCTGAATACACATGCTACATGACTCTGGAAGAAAATTTTATGGTTAGTGGAAAACTTTTATGCAGCATCCTGTGACTATTGGTAATGGAAGCTTACCGATGATGGAAATTAAGCTCACCAATGATGGAAATTTCATTATCAAAAGCTGTTAAAACTTCGGGAGCCTTCAAATGGGGTTTTGTTTTCTGTTGGATTTGGAATAGGTATACCTTGCTAGGTGAGCTTAGTTGGATGGAAAATAATTAAGAAAAAATTATCCACATACAGCAATGTTCAGAAGATCAACATTCCTGTGGTGTCACAATGTGTTTACTGCTCTAAACATTCTATTGGAACCAGTGAGCTTGCAAAGCAAATATGGGACTACTTTGAACACCTTTGCATGGGTCATACGGGCCAGCAATATACATTGCAACATTAATTAATTAATTAATTTAGTATGAGTTTACTCAGACTTGTAGTAAGAGGGCTAGACCATGGGTTTTAGTTATTCCTATGCACTGTGCAACTGTGCTTGGATCATTTGGGCTGAAAGATGCATCCGAAAGTTTGAGAACAAAGCCGCCGATACCTGGATTCTACGTCAATTTTAAACTGGTTATCCAATGGAATTCTGACTGCATTGCTGGTAGACGAGTTTGTCGCTGAAATCTTCTCTGCTTCTTCACGCTAAACTGCTCATTCAGACAAGCTTATTGCAGAAATCTTTTACTTTTCAGAAAAAGGATCAGAGAAGTTTTTTGGTTTCCTGGCACTGTGATGTTCAATCTTCTCTGCTTCTTCACACTAATGCATCGGACAGAGCTTCTTGTCATGGATTCGTCATCTTGACCATGTTGCGTGCTATCTTGGCTTTTTTTGCGCCCCTTCGCAGCTAGCAGCATCCTTTGACAACGATTGTGACAAGAATAGTAAGAGAACACTTGAAATGAGAGAGTAAGACCGATCTAAAGAGCTTTGTACTGCTTGGATGCCTAAAATGAGGGACCCTTTCTCCTTATATAGGCCCCAAAAGAATTTCCCTCTAAAGGTTGAAAGGGTCTAGATAACACATCTCTAGATTATTATATATACAACCTCCATGAATTCTCCCAAAATTTTCTAGAAACTTGTCGAGAGTGACATGAAAGACTGTCACAGGCAAGGTTGTAAATATCGGATGTCAGCGGTATGTTGGATTGTGTTTCAAAATTCGGATATTGGAAGTCGAAGCCATGTCCGAGATATTTTAAAATATTGGATTTTCACATAAAAGGGCAACCCGGTGCACAGAATCCCTGTGTAGTGAGGGTCTAACTGTCTAAGGAAGAGTCCCACCACAAGGTTGAATTATAGGCAAATCTTACCTTGCATTTTTGCAAGTTTATTTCCAAGACTCGAACCCATGAACTCATTGTCGCACACAATGTTTTAAATATTAGATGTCTGTGACATATCAGATTGAATTTTTAAATGTAGGATGTCAGAAGTCAGAGACATGTTCGAGATATTTTTAAATATCGTATTTCCATGTTTTAAAAATAATTTTTTTATTTTTATGTATACCAACTATAATTATATGTTATAAAAATAGAAAAATAATATAACAAATAGTTAAAAAAATGAGCCATTTATATTTCAAAATAAAATCGAATAGTATTTAAGATAAAATATTATTAACAAATACAAAATAATACATTGTAAAATATATTTAATAATATACAATAGTTTTATTTTAATAATAGCAAGTTTATTGCAAATAAAAAACCTTTAAAAGTTAAAAATCCTTAATTAATTATAAGTCTTTTCAAACTTATAAATGTATATTAAAAATATGCAAACAATCAACTAATAAATGTATTAAATGTTTTCATTTTTTTTGTAATATGAAATTAAAAAATTATGAAACAATTATATAAAATTGGTGAAAAAATAAAACGTTTAAAAAATCGAATCAATAAATCTAATCGATTTAAACAAACATAATTTAATATATATGTAAGCATATGTTGTTAGTATGTTAATATAACATAAAATAAAATAGCGGTTGATATATTTAAAAACCGCGTCGGCCGATATATTGGAAAAAAGTGGATATGTCGGCCTATATTTTACAAAAGGACAATCTATTTTTTTAGAAAGACATCGTTTTGCCATAAAAAATGACTGTCGGAGGACATTTAAAACATTGGTCACACAACAACACCTTAATCGGTGTGCCAAGGCTCCCCTTCGATTTTTACATCTCGTAAAAATATTTTTGTTATGTATACTAAGTATAATTATATGAAGGGTCATCATTAAGCTCTTATCTTTTAATCCTTGTCTTAGATATGCTCACTAGACATCCAACAAGCAATACCTTGGTGCTTATTGTTGCAGATGATATTGTTTTGGTCAATGAGACATGCGAGGGTGTAAACGCGAAACTTGAATCTTGACGTGACACTTTAGAAAAGAAGGATTTTAGGTCGAGCAGAACAAAGACATAATATACAGAGCTTAAATTTAGTAGTGCACAAAGGACGGATGACTCCTTCATTTAGTTGGATGACCAAGATATTTCTCGCAGTGGATGCTATAAATATATGAGGTTGATTGTTCAAAAAGATGGAGTTGTAGATAAAGATGTGATATCTAAAAGCCAAGAAGGTTGGTTGAAGTGGAGATGCGTGTATGAGATCTTATGTGATCATAAAGTACAATTAAAACATTAAGTGATATGGTCTAGTCGTATCAAGATCGAAAATAAGAACCACAATTTTGCATTGAAAGTAAATACGGATACACTCAAGAGACAATCTCTTGCCAAGCATCCGGAGGCTGGGTCCTCATTGACACTCCACTCTCTCCAAGAGAGCCCAAAACAGGCCGCCAAAACACAGGAGCCACAGGAGGGCTGCGGGAATATTGCATGGGGGCGGCGAGGATGAGGAGCGGGCATTGGAATGCAAAAGTGCACGCAGAATCCGCTGGGGGTCCGGCTGGACACGACTATCGAAGAAGAGGCCATTGGTGACGACAAGGAGTAACATGGGTGGTTAGGTCTGTAAAAAGTTCAGTTCGGTTCAATTTTAGGCGAAACTAAAACCGAACCGAATAACCTTGGTTTTTATAAACTCCAAACTGAAACTGAACCGAAAATGATCGGTTCGGTATTTAAACTTTGGTTTGGTTTTTGACTTACTAAATTACAAATGCAAGCAAAATTTACAAATACTGCTTGTATTTGAGTCGTGCATGAATTTTTTCCCTTCAATGATTTGATCATTGCATTCATCCACTACTCTCATTATATTAAATTTTGACATTTACATTGTAATAAAGATTAAAAAAGACCAAATGTTTGCATGCATACCATTCTTGCATTACAACACATGTATAAAAACAGTTGAAGCATGGTTCTTCAGTTTAGTTTCATCGGTTTACCAAAGGTGTAAACCAAAACATGACTAAACAAGTTTGATTTTCATCCCCCAGAACCGAAACCAAACCGGTCGGTTCGGTTTAAAGTTCGGTTCAATTAGCTCAGTTCGGTTCAGTTTGTTCAGTTTTGGTTTTTTGGGCACACCCCCATGGGCGGTAAGTAGTCAGACAAGAGACTATATGCTGACTGACATGAAAGCCCAACAGCAGCAGAGGGCGAGGGTAGAAGTGTCAATCATGTGAGCACAATAGAGGGCAGAGGATTCAATCAGAGTGTGCGTCATTGAGTGCGTGTCAGTGAGGAGCGCTAGAGTGGGTTGTCGTCGAGTGAGAGCAGAAGAAGGGATCATGAATGGACTGACGCACGACTGACGGGGGTATGCACAAGCGGTGGAGCATGTGGTTTAATTTGATGCAAAGCGAAGAAGCTTACCAGGCTTGACATGTGAATCATCTTGAAAGATAGAGGTGCCTTCAGGAAAGCGGACACATGTGGTGCATGGCTGTTGTCAGCTCGTGCCGTATGGTGTTGTGTTAAGTCCCGTAATTCGGTTGAAATCCTGAATGAGCTGCAGGTCGGACCAATTGATATGAGCTAGTCGTATCAAGATAACAAATAAAGAACACAAATTTGCATTGAAGAGGTGGAAAAAATGTTGGAGGGGATGGGTAGGCTGGAGGTAGCCGAAGAAGTGGAGGAGGAGATTCTGACCAAGGGCGGGCGGTCTAGGAAGATGAAGGTCAACTAGGAGCTGGAGGAGGATAAGGGGAAGATTTTGTCTTGCATCAAGGAGAATGCGAACATCTTCACATGGAGTGCTGCAGACATTCTTGGAGTCGACTTGTACGTGAACTGCCATCGTCTTAACCTCGACCGGGGAATTTACCCCATCCGACAAAAGAAGAGGGCAATAACCACTACTCTGGTCGAGCCCATTCGAGAGGAGGTGAAAAAGCTGCTGGAAGAGGATTTTGTGTCAGAGATCAAGTACCTAGACTGGGTCTCCAATGTTGTAATCGTGAAGAAGACTGATGAGAAGTGATGTATGTGTATCGATTTTTCTCTTCTTAATAAAGTTTGCCCCAAGGATTGTTACCCCTTGCCTCAGATCAATGCGCTGGTGGATTCGGTCATCAGTTTTCCTGTCATGAGGTTTTTAGATTTCTCCTCAGGTTACCATCAAATTCGCATGCATCTACCAGATGTGAAGGATGTTTCACTCTTCACCAACGACGGGTGTTACAACTTTAAAATGATGTCATTTGGGATAAAAAATGCAGGGGCAACATCAAAGAATGATGCACTGAGTGTTCAAAGAGTAAAAAGGGCGAAACCTTGAGGTGTATGTCGACTACCTCACGACGAAGAGTAACTATGTTGAGGAGCATCTTCGGCACTTGTTGGAGACTTTTGCTACTCTTCGAAAGTTGAAGATGAGACTTAATCCGGGGAAGTCAATATTTAGAGCGTGAAAAAGCAAGTTCCTTGGTCATCCCTTGACACCTGCTGGAGTGGAGCCGAATTTAGATAAAATCAAGGCCATTATGGAGATGTCGACTTCTAAGAGTGTGAAGGAAGTCCATCGCTTGACCAACAGGCTAGCAGGTTTGAGCTGGTTTCTCTCTAGGGTAGGAGAGAAATTTTCACCCTTCTTTAAAGCCCTGCAAGACAATGAGTTCGAGTGGATGGTGGAATGTGAGGAGGCCTTTCAAAACCTAAAGCTCCAATTGACTCAGACACCATTGTTGTAAGTGATTAAAGAAGGCTTGGATCTTTTTCTGTATATCTGGGTGGGAGACGAGGCAGTGAGTTCGGTCCTATTCCGAGAAGAGGTAAGAAGACAGCTCCCAATTTACTACGTGAGTAGAGAGTCCTACGAAATGTGGAGCTGCGCAACCCTATTTTGGAAAAGTTAGCCTTCGCCTTGATCATCTCGACTCGAAAGTTTTGGCCTCACTTCCCGGCTCATTCTATCAAGGTGGTGACAGATCACCTCCTTCAAAACATCATGGAGGGAGTGAAGCACTCTGGGACATTGGTTAAGGGGTCGGCGGATCTCAACTAGTTTGACATTTGTTTTATCCCTTAATTGACGTTGAACTAACAAGCGGTGGCCGACCTTTTGGCCGACTATACTGTAGAAGTGAGTTGGAGACTCCAGAGTGGGTGGCGTGAGAGATGTTCGTTGACGGGGCATTGTGAAAGTTCTCCTTGGGAGTAGGCGTTGTCTTGGTGAGTCCTCAGGGGACAATCATTGAGCAGGCGATCGACATCCTCTTCTTGGTCACCAACAACTAAACAAAGTATGAAGCTGTCATCGCGGGGCTTCGACTCGGCCGTGAGTTAGGAATTCAGGACATCCAGGCTTATATGGATTCCATGCTGGTCGCATCCCATACCAGGAAGATTTCGAGCCTCGAGAGCCAGCATTGCAGCAATACCCAATTAAGGTGAAAGGTTGATCATCGCGTTTCGGTCATTCTCAATTCAACACGTGCCAAGAGAGAACACACAAGCTGACTGATTGGCTATGTATGACCCCCAGGCGCGAGGGGGGGGGGTACGATCACCGAGATGTTTTGACCATCCATTAAGGAGTGAGAGTTGATGGAGATCAACCAACAGCCGCCTGGATAGATCCATTCATCACCTTCTTGACCACGGGTGAGCTCCCGACAGAAGTTCAGTACAAATTTTAGTACAAATTGGCCTACTATTTTCTTTACAATGGGTATTTGTATCTGAAGGCCTTGTTTGGTCCCTTGGCCATATGCATTTCGAAGGCAGAGATGCCTCAAATTTCGGAAGAAATTCACTCCGAGGAGTGTGGAAGCCACTCATGGAGTCAAACTCTGGAAAAGCGGGTGTTTAAGATGGGATACTTCTGGTCTATTATCAGGAGGGATGCAGAGCAGTTTGCTAGGAGATGTCAAAAGTGACAACTATACGCTCCACTCCAGCTGCGACCAGCTCAATGACTTTGGTTGATCACAGCTTCATTGACGTTCGTAATTTGGGGAATGGACCTCGTCAGATCATTCCCTCTTGCAAGTGGGCAAAGGAAGTTTCTTTTGGTGATGATTGACTGTTTCTCCAAATGAATGGAGGTGAAGGCGTTGACAAAGACTATAAGCTTTTTCGTCCTCAAAAAACTCATATATTAAAAGTTGATATCTTGAAACAAGATTTAAAGAGAACCAACCGTTTATTTATATACAAGGATTCACAACTTAAACGCTCGCGGCTGGATCAAACATTCCTCTGGAACTTCTTGTGAAGGAATGAGAGCAGGAGCAGGCGCTGACGCTAACGACTCATCATGCATTTGGTAGGACTGCGGTTGCGGCAACAATGGTGGTCCTCGGGAGTTGATTTCTTTATTTAAAATCTTTGGACATTCTTTTTTCCTGTGTCAAGGTTGACGATAGTAGTAAAGTTCAATTAAACAATTTCCTCGATGCATTCTCCCATATTTCGCAAACTTCGTCGTGGTTGCTTGTGATGCATTACTGGTAGCCGGGCCGATATGGAATGATTTCGTTTCTTTGCCTTGTACTTCATCTTGGCTTGGCATTTCTGTCATCTTTACCACCATCTCGTCTCTTCTGAGATTTTTTCTGATCGATTCCCACTAATTGAGCTCTTTCAACCAATTTATCGTATTTTAAAATTTCCAAAGGAACTAATAGATTACAGATAAACATAATTATTGTCGGCAGCGATGTTCTTCCGAGGTTACATGGGAATCAACATAATATGCTTATTTGTAGAATTCGGTTTTGTATTGGATGACCGACTTTGTTCCTTGAACAAGTCGAAGGAATTGGTTTGTTCTTTTTATTATTAGAAATAAGCAGCCAACGGTGGGATCCAACCAAAGGGCACCATAAAAGGGAGCTAGGTGTTTCAATTTAAGCCCAAAATTGCTAATAACAGCCCACAATACACCAAATACTTGAGACAAAATAAAATCAAAGATACACGGCTATTGACACCCCCAAAAATATATATAACTCATAAAATCAAATAATGACAATAAAGTAAAGAAAACTCGAAAAATTTAGCACACAAAATCGTACTGCCTTGCATTCTCATCATCAGGGAAAAAAATTAAAATATTTTGCGCATTATTTGGATCGCCACAAAGACAACCTTTCAAGCGGCGAAAAACTTCATGGGAGGCGAGTTCGTCTGCAAACAGATTGCCGCTCGCCATCGTCACAGACAACAGGCTGTAGTTCACTAGCTTGGAGCTTACGAATTTCTGCAGCCAATTGGGGATCGATCTTCGCTTCGCATCCGTTCACCACCTTAAAAGCAATGATTGGGTGGAAGCAAAACTAGGTGGAACAACTTCCCTCTGTTCTGTGGGCCTTGAGGACTACTCCCAGTTCGGCTACATGTAAGACCCCTTTCAAGTTGTCCCATGGCTCGACCGTCTGGATCCCGGTGGAATTTTAAGTCAAGAGTCTGCGAGTGGTGGCGGAAGAAGACGATGACGAGGAGTGGAGGGTAGAAAATGAGGAAGCACAACAACTATCGTTGGACTTCATCAAGCAGCTGCACGAGTGGAAGAGCTCAGCTCCCCTCCGACATGCTGGCTACTTGTCCCCTTGAGTATGGTGAAGACCCCAAAGCATTGTTTCTGTAGACCAGCCCTCTGCATGAGTGGAAGTGCTTAACTTCCTTCCGACATGCTCACTACTTTCCTCCTCAAGTATGGTAAAGACCTCAAGAGCGTTGGTCGTTGACCAGGCCTCTGCGTGAGTGGCATAGCTCAACTCTCCTCTGGCACGTTGACTACTTGCCCCCTCGAGTATGGATAAGATCTCGAGAGCGTTGTTGTCATTGACCATGCCTCTGTACGAGTGGAGGGGCTCAACTCCCCCTGGCACGCTGACTACTTGCGCCCTCGAGTATGACCAAAATTTTGAGAGCGTTGTTGTCGTAGAGTAGGCCTCTGCACGAGTGGAAGAGCTCAGCTCCCCTCTAGCATGCTAACTACTTGCCCCCCGCTCCCCGAGTATGGTGAAGACCTCGAGAGAGTTGTTGTTGTAGACCAGGCCTCTGCACGAATGGAAGAGCTCAGCTCCCCTCCGACACGCTGACTACTTGCCCCCTTGAGTATGGCGAAGTCCTCGAGAGCGTTCTTGTCGTAGACCCGGTCTCTGTGTGAGCTGAAGAGCTCAGCTCCCTGCCAACATGCTAAGCTATTTTCCCCCTCGAGTGTGATGAAGATCTCGAGAGCGTTGTTGCCGTAGACTAGGCCTCTGCAAGAGTAGAAGATCTCTGCTCGCCTTCGACACACTATCTACTTGCCCCCGTCGAGTATAATGAAGACCTCGAGAGTGTTGTTGTCATAGATCAGGCCTCTGCACAAGTGGAAAAGCCCAGTTCCCCTCCGACACGCTGGCTACTTGCCCCCTCGAGATGGGTCATCTGTTTCAATTACGATCCAGAGGTAACACTTGAAATCAAACCTCCAAGGTTTAAAACAAAGTCAATCTTGGATTCACCCGACGACCTGAGGCGAGGGCGAGACAAATACTCGGGCTTCCCTTACCGGTACCTGCATTGTCCCCACCTCTTATGAAGAAGAAGGGCCAGACGACATTCAACTGGCTCGAATGCTAAGAGTCTCTAACATTTTCGTGTTGCACACGCTAGTAGTAAGCGTGAGGTAGAGCGTAATTCTCTTATCGCGCGAAGCACAAAAGGTGGTTATGGAAACTGCCTTGTCTAAACGATGTTTATGCTGTGGAAATAAAAGAAGGCGGGTACGCCGATTATGTAGAGCATAAAAAACATTTTTAAATCACAAAAAATGTAGAGGATGAGTATGCTGGGTACACAGGCACAAAGGAAAATGTTCATGTTCCATTAAAAAAGTGGGCGCGTGCACCAATTACATTGACAAAAAAGAGCGTAGAGAAAAACAAGTCGCGGGGATGGGCTACTTTGATTGATGTTCACCGCCGAACTCGTTGAAACGACCTTCATCTGAAAGATGCGAGTACTCGGAATTCGAGGAGGAGCTTTCGGGCTCGTGAAACAACTCTGGGAGGGTTTAAAGATCGACCTTTAACCCCGCCTCATTTGAGGCATCAAAGAGTCGGAGTCGCTCCAGCGTGAGCTTGGTAGTGGAAGTGACCTACTTCATGCACGTCTCCTCCACCCCGACAGTAGTAAACTATAGAAGTGGGATAGAGCGGGATGACTCCCCACCCTCTTGGTGCTGAAACACCACCAGCCTGGATTCCGCCTCGGCGAGCTGGTCGTGAGGTAGTAGGATTCACGTCGCACTCCCTTTGGCTCCTCTAATGCGGAAATTCGCTAAATTCTCAGAATTATCTAAAAACTTGGCAAGAATGTCATAAAAGATTGTCATGGGTGGCCAAGAAACACCATTTTACTAGAATGGCTCTAAGGAAAAGAGATCATACTCCTATACTTGCCTATAATTGTTGTCGAACTCGATGCTTTTGGATGAGGATTGGGGAGTGTAGAAAGCTCAATCTTTCAAATTTTACTATTATGATAGATTCTCTGATGGTTTACAAGTTCATTGGGAGGCCGCAATTGCATTGAGTGGAGATACCAAAAATTGGAGCCAAGTTATCATTTCATCACATAATGTGAGAGGGAAATCAACTGATGCGTTGGCAAACACACCTTAGTTGCAAACAATGATTGTTGGTTTTATAATGTGGGACATGTTCCTCAACCTATAGCCAGGATCTATGAAGCACGGATAATTCCCCGAAGGTAGCGTATCCGTACCGGATACGTATCCGGTACCGGTACGTACTCGATACTCACGGATACACCTATGTGGACACACTTGGACTTAACATATCATTCTGCATATTGTGATAGGAGATTGTTTTCTAGAGTAAACAAAAAAATTATCTCTATGCTAGGAAGTGTTGATATGTCAAATTAAGTTGTGTATCTGTACCAAGTATGTTTTTGGTATTGATACGTTTCTATTACACGTACGTGTATTGGACGTGTTGATACGACACAAGTTATTAAAAAAACGTCTAACTTTGTCTCTAGACTATTGGAGATTGAAGATGTTGATCTCCAACAATAAAGTTGATTTCTAACAATGAAAAAGAAAAAAAGGCTGATAAGTAGACTTAAGTTTAATTTTATCTCTTTTGCTTAAACATATAAGATGTTAAAATTTGTAATATTTATGAATGCTTAATATTTGAAAACTTATGCTATGTTGCATTGATTTGCAGACTTGTACCTCAAGTTATGATTTATGTTTGATGTTTCGATATTTTGAGAACTATTTACTGCACTTGTGACACACACACACACACTACATATATATTATATTTGTTATAACATATCATGTCGTACCCATATCCGTGTTTTTTAAATTTTGTCGTACCGCTGCACCGGGTACATATCCTACCCGGTACCCGCACCCGCACTGGTGCTTCCTAGGCCAGGATTTATTACCAAGTTCTCTATATAATGCTTTGTATCTGTCTACTTGATTCTCCATGCACCCAATAAAATTTTCAGCTGAAGAAGACTAGTGCACCCATAGTGTGTCAGCAGAGCTATGAGTCATGACAAAAGCCTACATGATGCATTGGTGGCCATCCTCTCTAACCTTCAAGGAGCATTTTTTCTTCGTTCTATTAGTGGGTCTGGCCATAAATGACTCATGCTTGGGCTCCATTTGGCGCGGTTTTTCGTCTCCGGTGAGTTTGGATAAAAACACCACTGTCATAGAATGCATGTTTGGCATGACTGATTATGACAGCCATCAGAAAAGGGAACTAATTTTGAACATAAAAGTGGATGAAGTTCCTTTGGTGAAGTCATACGTTCACGAATGATAGTTCATAACCACCACTGAGTTGTCAAACTTGGTCTACATCTTTAGATCAGTTGTAGCCAACATTGCAAAGTGTTACAGAATATAGGGAAAAACAATGTAAATGCCTAATAAGTTGACCCATTTATTGTCTTTCTGTTTAGTCTCACATCTTCTGAATATGATGCTTTCTCTCTACTCTCATATATATTTGTACTCTTACTTGTATTTGATTGATTCAAGCAATATATATAAGGTTTGGACCTTTTTCTACATGGTATCAGAGCATATGGTCCGACCTGTTTTATTTCTAACCGCCCGGTCCTGTTAACTGGGCGGCTTGTTCTCCTGCTTAACCGCGCTGTCCTGCGTTCTCCTCTCTTTCTAACCGCGGCTTCCCGCACGGTTAAGTTTTATAACCGCTTATTTTGCTCTCTCTCGTGGCTTCCACCTCCTCTTCCCCTCTTGCCCCCTCCCTTTTATAAATCTATCGGTCAGGTGGGGCCCTCTCCCTCTAATCGCGCGGGTTCTTCCCAGCTAATCCGCTTCCTGCCTTCTCGCCGAGGGCTCTTTGCTACCCGCCTTCTCGCCTCCTCTCTTCTCGCGCGACTTCTTCTCTTTGTCGCTGTGACTTCTCTTCTCGCTGCGAGCACCGCATCTTAGTCGCGATATCTTTCTTTGCTGCTGGTGTGCTCACCGTGACCGTGCGGTCTTCTTTGCTTAGTCGCTGCGGCTTCCTTATCCGCTGCGGCTTTCCTTCCCGTCACAGCTTTCCTACCCGCCGCTGTTTTACCAGTCGCTGCGGGCTTCTCGCACGGACTTCTCTTAGCCGCTGCGGCCTCTCTACCCGCCCCTGGCTACGCATCTTGGTCGTGCCCTCTTGCTGCTGGTGTGCTGACACCGAGACCGTGCGACTTCTATTGTTCTCTTGTCAAGGCGGCTTCTCTTATCTAACCGCTCCGGGTTTCGGGTTGCGGTCTGCCTCGAATCGCCGCGGCTTATTTCTATCCGCTGCGGGCTCTCTACTATCCGCTGGTCGTGGCCTTTCTTGCCGCTGGTGCATTGCCACCGTGACCGCTCAAGACTGTTTCTTACCGGGCACGATCTCTCTTCCTTGCAGCTTGGCCGCTAGGTGTATGTTCGCTGCGGATTGTTCTGTTTGTCGCGGTCTGGTCTGCTTTCCGCGCGGTTTGCCGCTGCTGCTTCTGTTTGCTGACCACTGCGGTTTCTCCTTGCCGCGCAGCTTGGTCGCAAGTCCGTGCCACACGGTCTCTTCTTCTGCCGCTGCAGACAATATTGCCTTATTGTGCTTGCCGACGTTCTATTCTCGCCCGGCTAGTCTCCGGGCTCTTGTTGTGCGGTCTGCGGTCTTGTTCTAACCGCTCGGGAAGGTTGCCTTCTCGCCGCTCCTTGGCTTAGTCCGCATGGCGTCAGATTCGCTTACTGTTTCAGCTGCCTCCACACCTCCCTCACCCACTAGTGACGACATTGCTGCTCTGCGCGCTCAACTTCACCAGCTCCAACAGATGGTCAGTTGCTCCTCTGGATCTGTGGCCTCGATATCCGATGAAGGGATATCTTGCCTCTCCCGCGGCTCTCAATGGATCATGGACTCGGGTGCCACACATCATCTCTCTCCGCAGAAGCCATCGTAGTACTTAGCTTCTGATTATCCCAAGTTTATCACTGTGGCTAATGGTGACACGACACCGGTTTCTGGCGCTGCCCATCTGCCTCTTACCCCCTACCCCTCCTTATCCTCGGTTCTTCATGTTCCGGGGTCCCCCTTTAATCTTCTATCTATTAGTCGTCTTACTCAGGACCTTGACTGTTGTGTAACCTTCTCCCGTTCTTCTTTTGTTGTGTAGGATCGACTAACGCAGACTATACTTGGTCGGGGGCGACTGTCCAACGGGTTGTATCTTCTTGATGTTCCTCCTACTACTGTTACCATTATCTCCTCCGTTGACTGACATTGTCGTCTTGGGCATGCTCATCTCCAGATTTTCAAGAAAGCTCTTCCAGGTGTTCCTCTTCTGGAGTTCTTTTGTGAATCGTGTATTTTTGGCAAACGACATGGTGTCTCTTTTACTTCTCCATGTACTAGGAGCGATACTCATTTTTCGCTCGTACATTTTGATATTTGGGGACCCTATAAGATCCCTAGTGTTTTTGGCTATTGATACTTTGTAACATTTATTGATGATTACTCGCGGGTTACCTGGTTATGCTTCCTTCGTGATCGTTCCGAACTCACATCGACTTTCCGTACTTTTCTTACTGAGACTTGCACACAGTTTTCCATTTGTTAAAATTATTCGTACTGATAACGCTCGTGAGTATACCGGTCGAACCTTCTCCAATCTGTGCGCTGAGTTTGATATTATCCATCAAACTTCGTGTGCGTATACCCCTCAACAAAATGACGCCGCAAAATGAAAAAATCACTACCTTCTTGATGTTGCTCGTTCTCTTATGATTCAAATGCAGGTTCTCCCTCTCTATTGGAACTTTGCTTTCTCCACTGCATGTCATCTTATCAATCGCATGTCCTCGTCTATCCTCCACTTTGTGGCCCCCATGACTCTCCTATACACATCCAAGAAACTCTTCTCTCTCACACCTCGTGTGTTGGGATGTACCTGTTATGTCCATAATCTTGGCCCCTCAAATGACAAGCTTGCCCATCGTGCTACCAAAGCTATGTTTGTTGGATACTCTCATACTCAGAAAGGGTATGTCTGTTATTATCCTGCTACTGGTAAGGTGGTTGTCTCTGCCGATGTCTCTTTTCATGAAGACCATCCCTATCACACCGCTCCTATTGATCCTCTTCCTCTTCATGCCCCTCCACCTCGGCCCGTAATTCCAGTTACGTCTCCGCTTCCATCTCTTCTTCCTACACCTACTCCAGTTCCAGTTACATCTCCTCTGCCACCTCTTCTTCCCACACCTCCGCCGCTAGTCCCCTCCAAACCACCCGTCATTTGGGTTTTCACTCGTCGCACTCCACGTTCTGATGCCCTGCAACAGCTTCCCTCAACCAGTGTGGTCTCACGGCCTGTTGATTCGACATCAACCTCTACGACTAATCCCTTGACCAATTATGTATCTTTATATCGCCTCTCCCCGCTACTTCTTACATTTGACCTCTCTCTATCCTCTATTTCTTTACCTAACTCTGTGCGGGAAGCTCTCCAGCATTCGGGGTGGCGTGCTGCCATGGATGAGGAAATGAATGCTCTATGGGGCAATCAGACTTGAGATCTTTTCTCTCCCTCCTGGTCATAGCTGTGTTGGTTGCAAGTGGATTTTTATAGTCAAGCAGACGACGGATGAGAAAATTGATCGCTTGAAAGCTCGGCTTGTGGCACGGTAGTTCACTTAACAACACGACATTGATTATGATAAGACTTTCTCCACTGTCTCCAAGTTAAACTCGGTCCGAGTTTTGCTCTCCTTAGCTGTTCATCGCCAGCGACCCCTCCATCAGCTTGATATCAAAAATGTATTCTTGAATGGTGACCTTACTGAAACTGTTTACATGCATCAACCACCCGGATTTGAGACCACAGAGGAGTCTCATGCATGTTTGCTTCAAAAATCTATCTATAATCTCAAACAGTCTCCTCAGGCGTGGTTTGAGAAGTTCAATAACGTTGTTCGTGAGGTTGGTTTCAAGAGAAGCTCGTCTGATTTCTCTCTTCACTCGTCAGTCACTGAGACAGTTATACTTCTTGTTTATGTGGACGACATTTTGATTACTGGTGACGATTTCGCGGGAAAACAACATGTTAAGCAACACTTAAATTATGTATTTTAAATAAACGATCTGGGAAATCTTCGGTACTTCCTTGGCCTTGAGGTAGCAAGACGACCTGATGGCCTTGTCTTATCTCAACGAAAGTATTACATTGACCTTCTGCAAGATGTTAGTCTCTCAAGATGCAAACCTGCAGAAATCTCGATGGATGTCAATCACAAGTTATGTGTTCAAGTATCTGACTCTCTACTTCCAAATCCAGAGTACTATCGACGTCTTGTGGGAAAACTAATATACCTAACGGTTACAAGACCCGATCTCATTTACTGTTGGATTGGTCAGCCGATTTATGCACACTCCACGAGTTTCTCATCTTCAGACAGTCGAACGCATTTTCAAATATCTAACGCATTCTCAGGTATCTGAAGATTGCTACTAGACAGGGACTCCTGTATACGCCATCCTCGTCTCTTTCTCTTGTTGCATACTATGCGGATTATGCAGGTTCTCTTGACGATCGACGGTCCACAACTGGCTTCTGTACTTTGCAGGAAATCTCATCATCTGACGTAACAAGAAATAGTCTGTAATATCTCGCTCATTTGCTGAGGCCGAATACCGTGCGATGACGTCTATTGTGTCAGAACTCACATGACTTGAGTCTCCTTGGGGATGTGGGACCAAACACATTGAAGTCGTCTGCCACTTTATTCGAGAAAAGGTTCAATGAAGAAATTGAAGCTAGAGCATGTTCTTGCCTCTGATCAAGTTGCTGACATTCTCACAAAGGCATCATAAAAATTGTACCATCAATTCTTGTCCAAGCTTAGTGCCTACAACTTGTACGCTCCCTCTTGCAGAGGAGTGTTAGAAAATATTGAAAAAAATAATGTGAAGACACAATAAATTGGTTCATTTGTTATTTTTCTATTTAGTCTCACATCTTCTGTATAAAATACTCTCTCTTCTCTCATATATATTTATACTATACTTGTATTTGATTGATTCAAGCAGTATATACAAAAGGTTGGGACCTTTTTCTACACACAGAAAGTTCTCAAGAAAGAGACAGCTGAATGCACGTAAAATAACACTATAAAAACAGCATGCAACATAGTAGGCCACAGCAGACCGAATAACCGACTGTTTTTTCACAGTAGGATTCTAGAATCAATTCACTGATATTAATTTTTGCTCCCAAGATTTATGGTTGCATTAGATGAATATTTTATTATGATGCTACAAATGTTAACCATGAATGGTAGTGCCGATCAGCGAGTTTTCATCAATGCCACTTTTAATTTATAAAGCTTCCAAGTGTTCTGCCCCCTCACTGACAACTGGAACCTCAACAGTATAAACAACTGTAATGCAACTATTTCTAACCTCACCTTTGTTGTATTATGTTTTTTGGCATCTTGGCAGGGTTAAGTTGTGTTACACAAATGGACCAGAACAGTCTACACATCAACAGAAGAGACCCCATCACTTTTTAATTTACAGTACCAGAAGCATCACTTTGTAAAAGACCTCTAATGTATTCTGAATTTGCCCTGATATTCCTCGTTAGGGCTAGATAGCCCTAACTTCTGCTTTGTATTTTTTTGTTGTGCCAAAACTAACGGCCTTTCTTTCTTTAGAAACACTTCTGCTTCATTATCAGCTTTTTATTGTCGTGGTTCTAAACTTACAAAAAAAACTTGCAGAACCTACTGCAAATATTACCTAATTATTCAGAAACACTCCCATATCATACAGAATGCACCCAAAGAAGAAAACTATGACTGAAGCACGGAAACAACATCAAAGACGGACAGCGCAGATGCCAAGTCAAACCACCAGCTACTAAGAAGATGGTCCACCGTCATCGATAGTCAGGGCAGCCATTTGGTTCGCCGTCTTCATCCCCGCCACACCGGGAGTCTCCTCGGCCTCATCCTTTGATTGTCTCCTCCTTGCTGCATCTTGTTCTTCCCTCGAGATCCTGTCCGCCTCTTCCTGCTTTTTGCACGCGGATTCCTTCCCCTCACCCGACTTCTCCTGCAACCTCAAAGATGGATTTCAATGACATTTCTTCCATCCGACATCATTATTAATACAAACATTCAATAAAGAAAACAAGAGAAATCACATCTTAGCATTCACAACCTTTGTTGTCTCCAAAGGCTGCTCATCCTGACTCTTATCTTCCTCCCTCCTGCCTGTCAAGTACTCCATTGCGCGGCGTGCAGTGCCGACTGCTGCTTCCTTGTACTCTCCCATTTTCTCTACAACCGAGTCCTTGTTTTCCGTGGCCTTCTTGGTCGTCGCATCCTTGCTCTCCACAGCCTTCTCCACCGTTATGTCTTTAGCTTCAGCCGCCTTCCCCGCTGCAGCATCCTTGTATTGGCCTAGCTTCTCTGCGGCAGATTCCTTGGTTTCCGCAGCCTTCTCCTTACCCGACTCCGTGTACTCCCCTACCTTCTGTGCGGCGGAATCCTTGGTTTCTCTTGCCTTTTCCTTGCTGGAATCTGCGTACTCCCCTACTTTCTGCGCGGCGGAATCCTTGGTTTCTCTCGCCTTGATCTTGGCGGAATCTGCATACTCTCCCAGTTTCTGGGCAGCTGAGTCCTTAGTTTCTCTCGCCTTGTTTTTGGCGGATTCTGTGCCCTCACCCATTGTCTGCACAGTTGAGTCCTTGGTATCGTGTGCTCTCTCAGCAGAGGAGTCTTTGTAATCTTCAAGCGTCTTCTTGGCCCCCTCCACTTTTTGAGTTGCGGAACCTTTATACTCCTTCAGCTCTTCCTCGCTTTCCCCTGCCTTTTTTGAGGCCGAGTCTTTGTAATCAGCCGCCTTCGCTTTTGTGTTGTCGGCATACTCCCTCAATTTCTCCTTCGCCTCCTCGGTCTTGTCTCCGGCGATGTCCCCGTACTCCCTCATTTTGTCCTTGGTCTCACCCGTCTTTCTAGCAGCGGACTCTTTGTACTCGCCGGCCTTCTTCTCCGTCTTCAACTCACCAGCGTCAGGAGTGCTGCCAAATGCGACTTCCTTGGCTCTCTCCATAGTACCTTGTACGGCGCCGTAAATGGTGCCCACTAAACCGCCACCGTCGGACCTCTCCTGCTCGTTTCCAGCTTCTCCGCCAGAAGTCTGTCGATAGTCATCGTCTCCAAATTGGCGCTGCGGCACGTGCTCATGACCCTCGAACTCACGTTGCTCAACACCTTCACGGGCATGTCGAGCATCGGCAAGTTCGTCGGCAGCCTTATGCGCGGCCGCCTCCGCCCTCTCCTCCCCGGTTTTCTCTGACCCTGACGACATGGTTAGATTTTCTCGGCTATTTCACTGTATGAACATGCAGTTAGGATAGTTGTGGAAGAGGACGAAGACAGGAGATTATATATATGGGGTGTGTGTTTGAAAAGGGATGAAACGGCGATTGATACGTGCAACTCCAGGGAGCGGTGCTAGGCAAATGCAGGCATTTGTTTTGGACGAGTGTCCTGCACGTGTCATCAAATATGCACACGTGCGTATTCTTATCTGTTAGAAGCTGAGAAATATTTGCTTATTATCTACTGGCCGACTGTCATACTAATTACTAATAACATATCCGGAAAAATCGTAATTAACTCTAAGATACCGTTTGCACTTGTAATTATCTAGTGTTTTTTTTGTGTGGACAAAATAATAGCTATTTTTTCTGGAAAAATAGTAGCTTGTTTTGAAGTGGAATAATCTCTAATTTGACTAGTGGGTCGTCAGGTTTTTCTTTGGTCAAGAAAATCAAACCGTCTTAGCTCTAAGTCAGATCGGGTGCGCAAACACTCAATAGTAAACCAAACAACAATGACATGCAAGCTTTTTAGCATGGAAAATTTAGTAAGGGTGAAAAATCACGTGGCTGGATCGGTGCTGAGCCAAAATTACGTATCTTTCTTGAGGTTACAAGTGTTTGAGTTCTTGAGAGGGTGGCATGTCACCTCTCCCTTCCAAGCTTAAAGTACTAGAAAAAAGTAGAAAAAGTGGCCAAGTCTACGGAGCTTTAAAGAGAGCGTCCATAGAAGCATTCACGAGTGCGTTTTTTTAAGTTATATCCTTCGTTCGCTATGGCGTCCACGAGTGCGTTGAGCATGAGCAGACTAGGCAGGGAGCAAAGCGAATCCCGCGATGGAATGATCTAAGTCGCATGTCTTTGCCGGAAAATCTCAAAGTTCTCTCTCGTCTCTCAAGTTGTTTGTTTTCAAGTAAAGGCATCGAGCCTTTTTATAGTTTACTTGAAGGGACGCGTTGATAATTGCATTTGACTGAATTATGAGTTGACGAATGACGTAGCTCCTTTTCGGTCATCTGGATCACTAGTTTTTCTGCAATGACGAACATGCCCTCTGGGCGGTCCGGGTGGATAGGCATGTTGCCCAGTGACGACGACAGGTAGAAGTGGCGCTGACGGGCTTCTGGCACACGCACGCAAGGGTCGCGCGCTGCACGTGCGACCACACAGGGTGTGTGCGTGCAGGGGGCGTGCGGTCTCGCACTGTGCGCACACACCCGTGTGGGGCACGTGTGCGCCCGTGTGGTGCATGGGCGTGTGTGCAGTGCACACACGCCTGCACTGCGCGCGTAGGCCCGCACAATGCGCACGCACGCAAGGGGAGCGTGCGCACACACGCGCTTGTTCCTGGCGGCGGTCGTTTGCGCGCGCGACGGGGTCTTTGCGTGCGTGCATGACTAGAGCCCCGCCTTGCGCGCGAGGGACCTGTGTGCAGGAGCGTGCGCGCTTGGTGCATGTGCGTACTATCCCGCTCGTTCCCTTTGGGGCGGTTTTAGGGCCCTTCGAGTGAGCGCGACTCACTTAGTCGGGTTGACACTCTTAAGCGCTTGGGTCCTGTTTGACTCGGATATTTTTAGGGTGAATCTCATCAAATGCCATCAAATTTTCCCGGGTCATGAAGCGGCGAGCCTAATTTTTTTTGACCGTGATACTTTTGCATTAGGGCTGTGGACTTTAAATCATTACTTTGTACATGTACTACAAATTACTTTTGATTTTAGTATGTTAGTACTTGAGGTACATGTTGATCTCATGCCACCACTTGGTGTCAGTCTTGCGAGCTGGAAATCCCGCGGTGGGTGCTAGACGGTGATTTGTGCTATTTACTCGCACATCGCTCTTGCTTTCCATGCGGCCTTTGTGGCGCTTTGCATGGACGTTCTCCCACTTTGAGCTTTGTGCACGATGTTGTTTGTAAGTGTTTTGTTTTCCACGTTCCACATTTTACAAACACGCGAGTATGATGTTGTGCGCTAGCTTCAGCGGTTGCCACTGAGTGTTAGTGACAGGGGTGAATGCATGAACGCGACGCAGAGGGGCAGCTTGTCTTGGTGGCGCGGAAGGGCCAGCAGACCCGTTCCTATCGAGATCCGTAGGTGGATTCGGGGCTCGCTTTCATTGTGGGCTGCAGAAGGACTCGAGATCCGTTCTAACCGTGGAATAAAAGGTTACGAGGATTGTTCGCGCAAGTGGTGCAAAAGGATTTGGGGTCCGTTCTTACTAGAAGATGCGGAAGCACTTGGTGTCAGTTCTTGTGTGGAAGCATAGGACTCAATGTCCGTTCTTATCATGAGTTGAGACAGTGTCATTTAAGGCGCAGCCCGAGTGGGCGTGCCTGGAGGAGGGGAAAGTGTTGATTGTTGTCGTGCCTCGGGGCTTCAAGATAATACAGACTTTCTTTGCTCGTTGAACACAAGGAGTCATAGATGAAGCTCAGATTATGACCCTGAAACCGATATTGTGGGATGACTTGCTTGTGGATGCCTTGTTCTTGGAGCGTTGTATCTCTTGTTTGCCTTTTTCTTTTGTTGTTATAGACGTGGTTTAGCCCTGCAGCCTGCCTTTATTGGTGGCGTTATAAAGGTTCTCTCCCGTTTGAGCTTTTTGTGTCTTTTTGAGCGTAAGTTCGACACAATGCATTGAGTTTGCAATCTCCACTGGGCATTAGTGCTGGGGGCTGATGCTCAGATGTAATGTAGAGGGTCTCTTGTCGCCATTTTTTCGGATGACGCTAGAGGACTCAGAGTCTGATTTTGGCTAAGTCGTGCAAGATGACTCATGGCCGAACTCCATAGGAGGGTTTGGGGATTTGCTCTTGCTTTGATGTGTAGAGAGACATTTGTCTGCTTTTGCTCAAGCATAAGGACTCATGGCCCATTCTATTGGAGGTGGTGAAGGAACTTCGTCCGTTCGTACCTCAGGAAAACTCGAGATTCGTCTGGTTGGAGGTGACGAAGGACCTTTGTTCGTTCATGCCTCGAGAGGATCCGGTGTCCATCTGGTCGGATGTGGCAAAGGACCTTTGTCCGTTCGTGCCTTAGGAGGGCTCGATGTCCGTCTGGTCGGAGGTGGTGAAGGATTTTTGTCTGTTCGCGTCTTAGGACTCGGGGTCCGTTCGATTGGAGATGTCGAAGGACCATTGTCCGTTCTTGCCTTGGGAGGACTTGGGGTTCATCTATTCAGAGGTGGAGAAGGACCTTTGTCCATTCGTGCCTCAGGAGGACTCGGGGTTCGTCCGGTTGGATGTGGCGAAAGACCTTTGTCCGTTCGCGTCTCGGAGGACACGAGGTCCGCTCTAATGGAGAAGGTGTAGAAAGACCTTTGTCCTCATCCTGACAGTAGAAGAACAAGAGGTCTGTTCTCTCAAGAGGTGCAGAAGGATTTTTCTCCATCTCACATTAACAGTAGAAGGACATGAGGTCAGTTTTCTCAAGAGGTGTAGAAGGACTTTCGTCCATTTTGCCTTGACAATAGGAGGACTCAATTTTCGCCTTTTCTAGAGATCATATTGTAGTGGAAGGAATCATAAAGCATTTGTGTTGTTGCCGAAAGGGAAGATACAAATGCTCGCAAGCTTCTTCTTGTGGCTTAATCTTGAACGATAAATAAGGAAAGTAAGAGAGAGCGCAATGGACGTTTTGTCCTGCTTCCCTGGTCTAACTCAAGCTCTGCGTGTCTCTGTGGTCTAGATCTTAGCCGGGGCGTGAATGTTGGAGGTAACATAGTCGCTCTGCCTCCTTATCTCCCTGTACGATGTGTATTCCCCAGGAGTGACAAACTTCATAGCCATGTGTAGGATAAAAGGGATTGCCTCGAAGTGCGTCTGACGTGGTCAATCAAAGATGGTGTTGCGTGCCGAGCTGGAGTCGACCACCACGAACTGAACATCTCGAGTGACATGTCTCAGGAATTCCCCTAGGGTGACAAGGAGAGTGATTGTCCCTTGCAATAGAAATGCGCTATTGTCAAACCCGTATAGTAATCCTATTGTAGGCTCGAGGCATTCTCGAGGGATCTTCATACTGCACAACGTAGACTTGAACAGGACGTCCACCAAACTCCCGTTGTTGATCAATATTCTTTTAACCCCTGAAGTAGGGGTTGATGATTCCCGCGCTGATGATGAGGGGGTCCTGGTGTGGTGTGCATACTCCCTCCATGTCTTCGCCTCTGAAGCTGGTGGCAGTGTCCGGTATGCCTTCGGGTCTTCCGGGTCCCTTTTCAATCGAGCGATGGAGAGGACTTGGGCGACAGGGAAGGGTGATCCAGCGATGGTTTCAACTTCCTCAACCATTGGTCTGCCCTTAGCACACCATGGTGCGTGGGAGGCTTCTCCCGTCCAAGCTGGTGCGACTAAGGTTGATTCAGTACTTGGTTTTGTAAGAACCACCCCAGGTGTCCTTGGTGGACAAGGCGCTCTATCTCCTTCAATCTGGTGCAATTCTTTGTGATGTGACCATTCCCGCGGTGAAAATTGAAGTACTCTATTCAGTCTCAGTTCGGTGTGTGTGTGGAGGGGGGGGGGGGGGGGGGCTTGGGCCTATGGAGCATATCAGAGTCCTAGATGTCCATGAGCACATGGATCCGCGCGATGTTCAGAGGGGTGAAGTCCTATTGTCGACGAAAGCCCTTGTTCTTGTGAGGGTTGTTATGGCGGTCGTCGTTCCTCCTAGGTGTTGGTGGAGTGCACTTCAGCTCCCTCTTCTGCTTGGAGGTTCCCTCAAACTGCTTGCAGTGTTCCTCAATGGCCTCATCTGTCGCAATCTGCGCCTCAACCTGATGTATTATATCCGCGTAGTTCGGTACCATCTCCCGAATCAGTGCAAAGTAGAATCCACTTGGGCGAAGCCCTCCGAGTAAGGCACAACAGAGGAGTTCAGGGTCACCTCCCGGGATTTGTCACGCCTCAGTAGTGAAGCGGCAGAAGAACTCCTTTATAGATTCCCCCTCGCTCTGGTGGATGTCAGAGATGTGAGAGTGATCTCTGATGATCAGTAGATTCACAATGAATTGATCGGCGAAGAGATGTGCGAGCTCCATGAAGTTGTTGATCTCCCCCTCCCTCAGGGAGTGAAACCAGGTGCGCGCTTGCCCCTTTAGAATTCCAGGGAACACTTGACACAACAGTTGATCTGACGCGTTGAAGAGACACATGATCGTCTCGAAGTGGTTGATGTGCTTTAGGGGCTCATCGACCCCGTCCAAGGCCTCAAAGTAAGGCAACTTGAATCTATGAGGTACAAGGTGCGCAAGAACCTAAGGAGCGAGCAAGGACCCATGGGGGAACGAGCACCGCGTATTAACAGAGCGCCGCTTACCTTGGGCGCACTCCTCAATCATATCTCTCACTTCCCTGCGATTGAGTCTTCGACCGTCCTGCTCGATGTCAGCCTCTATTTGGCGAGGGTTGAGTCGAGCATTTCTTCGTGGCTCCGCCCGCCATGTAGTGCGCGCAGAGCTTGCTGTATCAAACAACTCCTCCGGGGGGGGGGGGGGGTCCTTGAGATGAGCGGTGCCTCATGGTAGGACGCGCTCCTGAGCGATCACCGGACGCGCTCCTTGCGCGATGGCTAGGTTGGAAGGATTGGAGACTCCCAGATCTCGTAAATGGGCGAGCACTTCTACCCGGGGCTCCTCCATCAATCGAATGTGCTCCTCCACGGAGATTGCAGGCGTGGCAGCGGAGGCTCCTCCCAGAAGCTGAGCGTTGTTTGCAGGAGAGCTTTCGGGGGCCTGATCGACGTGCTCTTCCGGAGTCGTGCTGTTAGCTGTGCATGTGTTTCTCCTTGTCATACAGTTGGTCAGGGGCACTTGGTCATGTCAAGTGCTGCTTCTAGAGATTCATTGCAGTGTTGGGAAAACCTTCCCACAGACGACACCAAATTGTTGTGGGTCGCCCGATTTTCCTCCGGTCGGGAGAATCGGACCGCGTCAGCTCCAAGTCGGATCAGGCGCACAAACAGTGAAGGGTAAACCAAGCAACAATGACACAGGCTTTTTTAGCGTGGAAAACGTGAAAATGGTAACACATGGTTGGATGGATGCCGAGCCTAAATCCACTATCTTCCTTGATGTTACAAGTGTTTGAGTTCATGTGAGGGTGACGGACCACCTTTCCCTTTACAAGCTTTAAGTACAGTAAAAAGTGGGAAAGTGGATAAGTCCCAAAAGCTTTGAAGAGAGCATCCCCACGAGCATTCACGAGCGCGTTCTTTCCTTTCCTCCGTCCACTATTGCATCTATGAGAGCGTGGAGCATGAGCAGAGCAAATTTTGAGCGATGGAATGATCTAAGTCACATGCCCTCGCCGGAAAACCTCAGAACTCTCTCTGATCTATCAAGTTGATTGTCTTCAAATGAAGGTCAAGGAGCCTTTTTATAGCTTTCTTGAAGGGAAATATTAGTTATTGCGCACGGCTGAATCCTGAGTTGGCGATTGACGTCGTTTCGTTCCGGTCACCTGGATCACCAATGTTCTTGAAATGACAAACATGCCCCTCACCTTGTGGTTCAGGCTGCTCGGGCAAATTGCCCGGCAACAGCGGTGGCCGAAAGTGGCGGCGGCGCTGGCGGACGTCTCACGCGTGCACACAGGGGGCGTGCGCTCCCAAGGGGGAGCGCACATGCACTGCACACGTGTCTGTACGGTATGCACGGGCCCGTGCGGTGTGCGCATGTGCAAGGGGCGCGTGCGCCCGTGTCGCATGTGCTTGTGCTCGGCGGTGGCCGTGTGCCTCAAGGACTTTGCTTGCGTGCACAACGACAGGTCCTCGCGCACGCGGCTCCCGCGTGCGCGGTTCGTGTACATGAGAGCGTGCGTGCTTAGTCCCTCCAGGCGCTGTCCCACTTGTCCCCTTTGGGGTGATTTTAGGGTTCTTCGAGCGGGCGTGGCTCGTGCGCCTGGCTCACTCAGTCGGATTGACTTTCTGGAGCACTTGATCTTATTTGAATTGGGAATCTTTAGGGGAATCTCATTAGTTATAATCAACATTAGTGGAATAAGTGAATGTATATGACATTTTTATTTTTATTTATTACAATTTTGTTATTTTTTTATAAAAAGTTTTTATGGAATATGTTTTGATTTTAGAATAATAAGTTCATTAAACAAATTTTATTTTTCATAAAATTATTTATATTAAATATTTAATAATGTTTTATCGAAAATGTATATGTATTTTATATTAATATTATAATATGTATTTTATATTAATATTTGATGAATTTACATACTGCCCTCGCGCCCGTCCAATTTTGAAATATGGGCCAGGCACCGGACCGGACAACCGGAAAAAATAGGCGATTTTCCTGGGCCGGGCCTAGCCGGGCTTTTGCCGGGCCGGGCACGAGCTTTTTGCCCATGACTAACTTCAGCTGACGAGAGCCATAAGCTATAACATTTCCAAATTGCAGAAGAACACAACCTAAGCCGCTCTCTGAGGCATCGTTGTAGATCTCATTGACTTATGCACCACATGGCGAGCTCAAAACATGCGTCGTGGTTAGACGACCCTTTATCTCCTCAAAAGCTCGTGCACACTCAGACGTCCAAATGAATTTCTGATCTTCTTTTTGTAAACTCAGTGAGAGGCAGAGTAATCCTCGACTTCTTTACGAAGCACCTATATTACCTGACAAGTACAAGAAAACTCCTGACTTCTGCCACAGTAGCAAGAACAGGCCACTCTCGTATCACAACTATTTTTATTGGATCTACTGTAATACCCTCTCCACAAACCACATGATCAAGAAAATCCACTGACGATAGCAAAAACCCACACTTGAGAACTTGACACCGAGTTGATTCCTCCCCAAGGTATGCAGAACCAACCTCAAATGATTCACATGGTCCTCCTCAGACTGAGACTCTGTTTGGCTCAGCTGCATCGACTATATAAGCAGTGGTGAGAAGGAGCTGTTTTGCAGAGTGGTGACAAAATCTGTGAAACTGTTTAGATGAACATCTTTTGCAGAGCTGTTTCAAACCGAGAAGTTCTTTAACTGTTTGGCAAAACAGATGTGCGGTGCACAGTTCATTTTTCTGGAACTTAAACACAATCAACAATAACATAAAAAAGAATAAGTTAACTTAATTCATTTTAAGTGCCCGACAACAATATTGAAAAATAACAGACTATTTTCAAAAGGATTTTTTCAGTCATGAAAATCGTAAACGTGCTCGATCATGCTGATGAAACTTATCCCTCGATCATCGATCGTTAACTGCACATCAAGAATAAATATAATTATTAAATTTTTTTTATATATGTTTATAAATATAAACGTCAATCACAATCATACACAAATACCAATCACATACATAAGCGCACACACACACAAACATACACAAACACGATCATACAAATACACACACATACACAAACACCCTAAACACACACACACAAACACAAACGTACACACACACAAACCCAATCACACACACACACACACACACACACACAAATCAAACACACATACACAAAAATAAAATCACATATACTAGTGCTAATTATCTCTTTGCAGGAACAAAAATTTGGAAAAAATTATACTTTGTCGGATTAAAATGTTCAGCCTGAGAATGAACCGTAGTAGACGTTGAAGAAGATACTCCTCGCAGTGGTCGCCAGAGAGGAGGAAAGGGGGCGACACTAGGCTCGATCGCTTGAAGGATGAAGAAGAAGCAGTGCAGAAGGATGAAGAAGAAGATCGCCTGGGAAGTGATAGACATCGACTCTGGAGGAGGAGGAGGAGGAGGAGAAGGTGATACACGTCGTCAGAGTGGAGAAGTTCAACGATTGTCGGAGTGGAGAAGTGCAAGCGTAGATTCCTCACCGGAGATGGAGTTCGGGGTCGACGTATCACGAGTTAGGTTGAAGAAGCAGTAGGTGAGTTGCGAATCGCGATCTGGAGTCGTGAGAAAATATCGCGACTCCAGATCGCTGATTTTTTGCTATTTCAGGATGGTGGCGACTGCAGAATCACGGGCAAAATATTTGTTTGGTGGAGCGACACAGTAATCGGCAGCACCCTACTGCAAAAACGCGGCGCCAAACAGAGCCCGAGAGTATACCAATATGTCATCTATAAAGATGATAACAAATCAGTCCAAATACTCCTGAAAGGTCCTGTGCATCAAATCCATGAATACTGATGACACATTTGTTAACCCAAATGACATCACAGTAAACTCATAATGACCATTGCGTGCACCAAACGTTGTCTTGGGAATATCACTCTCCCAGATGTTGAAACCGAAATCCGGCTTTTGTGGCGTTCGAACCCTTGGGAAAGGGGTGGCCACACACTTACTTCTCCCTAGCGAGCTTGAACGACCAAAGACTTAGAACCAGAACCGATCCAAGGCTCCAACACGGAGGTCCCACCATACACCCGGAAGATCTTAGAGCGCTTCCCCTCCTTAGCCTGTGCTGAGCTAAGGGCACCTCAGAAATCACTAGAAGATCTGCGAGTAAGAAGATTGGAATGCTTGAAAGCTTGCCTTCTAAGATACCCCGTTGGGTCTATTTATAGTTTTAAAGTCTGACCTACAAATAGCGAGGCTCTGCTGTTCTAAACAACTATATGCAGCCAAAAGTGACCTGCCAACAGCCAAACTCCAATATTCTGGAAGGTTATTTACAGCCCTACAAGGGCGTCCCCCACCGGGCGAGTGGTCCATGAAGGCACCATTCTCCTTAAGGGGCGAGTGCCATGAGAACAATGCACTCACCACCTCGAGATTCTCTGAAGAGCGAATGCCCACCTGAAAACCATTCGCCAGGCTTGGCGAGAAATTTACATGCACGTTAAAGCACGAGGCTTGGTTGAGTGCTCGATGAATCTATGTGAATGCCCCCTTTGGGCGCTGGGCGAGTGCGGACCAGCCTTCCTCACTCGCCAACCTTGTATTCTTGGGCCCGAACGTCCTTCAATGCCATGAACCTGCTTGAGAGGGCCTGCTCAGTGAATACGGGGTTGTACACAATCCCTGCTCGTTGCGAGCTTTCGCAAAGATCAGAAAGAATCATCCAACCCCATGTATTCGCTGAGTGCTTTGGTGGGCCCCTCCATGGCTCTATAAATTTCCTAACGGGGGAAGAGGTTTTTTTTCCCTTCTCAGCTTTCCGGTTTCTCGCCTCCACTGCAATGTCGCTCTCGAAGGAAGCTCTAGATCGCCTCAATGCTATTCGTGCTAAGGACAAAACCTCTATGGACTCATTCGCCCCTGGCTTACACGCAGTCCCCGGATCGTCCCCGATGATGAAGAAAGTCAAAGTGCTTAGACGCGACCTGATCAGAGAAGAGTCAGTCTCGCAGGATCCTTCCCACTTCGGGATTCCTTCGGTATTCTCACTCGCTTTATAATCCTCGCTTGGGTAAAAACAGATGTTGAAGCTCTGTCTGTAGATTCCGCCGAAGGAAAAAGGATCTGGGGAAGCGAGTACCGAACCGCACTCTCTGGGGGCCGGGAATGGCGAGACGGTCCCCGAGATCACCTCTCCGCACCGACCGGATGTTCCTCTGCGAGAGAAATGAATCGATGATTTATTTGATCATCTAGTTGGATCAACTATCTATTTGAAGCTGGATTTGAAGTCTGGCTATTATCAGTTGAGGATCAGCTGTACAACCCCGTATTCGCTGAGTAGGCCCTCTCAAGCAGGTTCAGGGCATTGAAGGATGTTCGGGCCCAAGAATACAAGGTTGGCGAGTGAGGAAGGCTGGCCCGCACTCGCCCAGCGCCCAAATGGGCCATTCACATAGATTCATCGAGCACTCGTCCAGGCCTCGTGTAACGCCCCGAAGCTCAAAAGAGCGACGAGAGGTGTTTTGGGCCAAATTTGAAATTTGGCAGGGGGCACACGGCCTGGGACACGGGCGTGTCCCAGGGCGTGTTAGGCTCGAGTCGACGATTTGGCCGTGAGGTCGATGAATTTTGGAGTCGACGATCGTCGAGCAGAGAACACGGCCTGAGACACGGGCGTGTCTCAGGGCGTGTCGAGCTCGTGTCAACGATCGGCCCGGGAAGTCGACATTTTCGCTCGACGATGTGTTGAGACAGGGAACACGGCCTAGGACATGGGCGTGTCCAAGGCCGTGTCGGGTGGTCGACGAACTGCGCTCGACGAAGTGTCGAGACAGTGAACACGGCCTGGAGCCCAGGCGTGTTTGGGTTTGACATGGGCGTATCAAATAGGACACGGGTGTGTCCAAGACCCGTGTGAGTCTCGGGTTGGTGTTAGTCCTGTGTTGATGGGGGGAACACGCCCGGGAACACGGGCGTGTACTGGCTGACACTGGCGTGTCAGGTCGAACACGGGCGTGTCGGATGCCCGTGTGTTTTTCGAGACGCGTCGATTTTGACGGCGAATGAGGGACACGGCCCTGGACACGGGCGTGTCGCAGGCCGTGTTCGGCCCAGGTTTTACTTTTCAGCTACGGATCGTAGCCGTTCGTTTCCTTATTTTGGGATCCGACGGTTGGGGGTTGTTCCTACTGGGATATACCAGGGATTGGGCCTTTGAAGCCCTCATTTTACTTGAGTGGTTCTCTTTCTAAGTCTAGAGAGAGGGGAGAGCAAAGGAGGAAGTAGAAGCCTAGATCTGGTCACTGGCGGAGCTTCGGAGCTCCAAATCGCGAACCGACTTCGGATCTACGGAGGCAAGGAGAGTGCGGTGCTTTTCATCCGCTTACTTTTCTATGGCACCAAGGAAGAACGCTAGGGTAACGATTCTCTACTTTGAGCATGTGAAGCTCTCCTTCTTTTGCATAGGGAAGCCCGCTCTCGCGAGTTTGCGGTGAGTTTGAGGCGTTCCTTCGGGTAGACATGAATAGTACCCGTTGTGTACATGTAGAGTCCGTAATCCAGAATGAATATAGGCATGATGTGTGAAGCCTACCCGGACAAGTTGGTCTGGATCAGTGATGTTGTATTGCATAAGTGGCTGGAGAAGACTCCGTGCGGATGTTTGTTTTTAGGGTTTTCTACGAGGTAGATTGCAACATGGAGGCTTGGGGATTAACTCCAAGGTGCACCCGGAAAACTGGGTGGACACGTGGTTCTGCCATCATGTGGGCCTGGGAGCCAACTTGAACATAAATGGGTTATGTGATGTATGTAAACAATTTAGGACTCGGGAAAGTTTGACCCGCGCATATGTTTTTAAATTAACGTTGTGGTGTGAGCAACGGGTCAGGCGGAACCGTACTCGCTCTATGTCGTTCGGTTAAAGAGACCTAAAGTTACTTGACACTTACCGTTGGCATAGATGGAGGGTCTTAGGCAGTGGCCAGAAAGACCAAATGCTCACGAGAGATTGCCGTCCAGGGGACGGTGGTGAGCTGACAGACTTAGACCGTGATAACCGAGAATGTGCCCTGAGAGCACGGGGCGTGTGGCCATGCGTGCTAACACCTATGATGCAATGTATTTATATACTGCTTGGTTATGCTAATAAAGTGCAGGGAAGGAGCATCGCCGCCCCGAATTGGGGGCGGGATCGTTATAATTTGGTCATCATTGCTGACCGTTGCTTTGGTTTTCCACCGTTGCGGTGGATTGTGCTTGCAGGTGCTGCGGAGCCGAGCGGTAAATAGCGGGCTAAAGCCCAAGTTACTGAGCCGGCCCTCGAAGGCCTAATTTTGTGTGTTTTCTTTTATTCATGTATGGCCGGCCTGCGTGCCGAGGTTTGAAGATGTAATTTGAGGAAAACAATTGTAAGGCCATAAGGCCAGTACTTGTGTATTTGTACTTCATTCCTTTTGGCGTATTAGTGGACATTCATGCTAGTGTTGAGTTCTTTGTTATTACAACTAATAAAATTGCTTCCGCTAGAGTGACTCTGTGTAGGACGTTGGATTGGTTGGATGGTTTCCATTGAGTAACCATCCGGTCTGTCTGTGCTATATGGCGTCGGGCCCCGGCCGGACCTACTGCTATATGCTATGCGACGGATAGGAGGGTGTTACAATTTGGTATCAGACTACTGGTTTCGGTCAGGCTTAAAATGAATTCGTGGACGAATTCTTTTTTAAGGGGTGATGAGCACCTGTGTGTGCGTCATCGTTATAACAGCAAAAAAACCCATGAATGTCTACTTAGGAATGAAAATACACGTGTTTGAGGAACCTGCGTGTTCCTATAATTGCGTTTTGCAATTTTGCTTGGTCGCCTAACGGTGTTTTGTACAACTATAGGTGACCAGAAGCGGTGCTGGGCCGCTAGAAAGTCCGGTTTCTGCAGAGTATAGTGCACCCGATGAGGTGTTTGAGACCCCTCCTTCGTCTGAAACCGTAAGAAGGATAGTTGAAGCGGTGTTCGCTGTGACTAATGCACAACATGAAAGAAATGTACAACCCTGTGCCCCGGTTGTGACTTTAACGCCGGGTGGCGTGATGGAGCAGATGACTTTTGGTAGACCATCGGGGGAGCAGCTGAATATGCGTTTAATGCAGGGAGCGCACTCAGTTGACGAATATTTGCAAGAATTTCTTATAATAAGCCGCTACCCATGCTTTGAGTTGGAGAACGAGCAGACTATAGTCGATAGATTTTATAATGGTCTGCGTGGCGAGCTGCGAATCCTATTGCTAGGACCAAAATTATTGGGATTCCGAGCCTTGGTGGAGTCGGCTAGATCTTTGGAAGTAGACTTGAGGAAGACTCACCCGATGTCAGCGACCATGGTATCGAACTATGCAAGCCCCATAAGAGCTGCATCCGGCAGAATGCTGGATAAGGGGGCTATAACATCGACTAGCAAAGCTACTTACATTTGTCATACTTGTGGAAGAAAAGAGCACTTTGCCCGAGAGTGTTGGAATGGTGCTCAGAAGACTAAGAAAGTTATGTCAGGAGCAATTGCGCACTTTAGTGCAAAGGAAACGACGTTCAAAGTGCCGAACACCTCAAAGTCTGGATATTGAAGGTGGTATAAGAAGGCAAGGACTTTGGGTCTAGCCCCTCCTTTCGGTGCTTCGGGAGCATCTACAGGCCAAACCCCGGGCGCATGTTACAACTGTGGGGAGCCGGGGCATTATGCCCGTAGGTGCCGAAAGCCCGAGAGGAAGCACGCCGTCGTGAGGACAGGTATGGTTTAAAGATAGTTTAGCCTTAAATACTTGTCGCCCTTGTGCAGGTTAGCTTAGAACTATTTGTGCTAAGCTTTGTTCTGATTTTTGTTTATCTGGTGAGAGCATCGTTCTTTTAGGGAACTTCGCATTCCTTTATTCAAGAATTAAATTGTGCGTCGGAGTACCTCCTTCAATGGTAAGAGACTAATTGGATGCGTTATGGTCCAATGGTGCTCAATGCGCGCGGGTAGAATTTGTTGCGCGGGTAGAATTTGTTGCGCTTAGGTATGGATTGGGAGTCAGGAGTTCCATTTGTTAGCGTCGCTACTGCCGCTAGAGGAGTGCGACGTAATATTTGGCATGGACTGGCTCTCGGAGCAGCAAGCCTATTTTGATTGCGGTCGCAATGAAGTCAAGTTGGGAGCAAGTCGTGAGACGACCATTACAGGCTTGAAAGGGTCGAGCAGGACGTTGATGTCTGCTCTTCAGGTGGTGAAGGCGGTTCGTGCTGGTGCAGAGTTGTTCTTTACACTAGTGGAGGTTGCGAAGCCGAAGCCTACTTTGGATAGTATTTCAGTGGTATCAGAGTACCCTGATGTGTTCCCTAGCGATCTTCCTGGAGCCCCGCCTCAACGGGAGATAGATTTTACGATTGAGCTAGTGCCAGGTGTGAAGCCTGTGTCACGATATCCGGATTGGCTAGCGCCTAAAGAAATGGCAGAGCTGAAGGTGCAACTTCAAGAGTTGTTGGAGCAAGGGTTTGTGCGTCCAAGTTCGTCGCCTTGGAGCGCACCGGTCCTCTTTGTAAAGAAGAAGGATGAGAGCTTGAGACTTTGTATTGATTATCGGGAGTTGAACAAGCTAACGGAAAAGAACAAGTACCAGATCCTGAGGATTGATGATCTATTTGATCCGTTGGTTGGATCGACGGTGTACTCAAAGTTGGATCTCAAGTCTGGATACTATCAGATGAGGATAAAGGAGAGTGATATCCCCAAAATAGCTTTTAGTACGAGATACGGGCATTACGAGTTTATGGTCATGCCGTTTGGGCTGACTAATGCACCATCAGTGTTTATGGATTTGATGAACCAGACGTTCAGGGAGTACTTGGACCATTTTGTGATCGTCTTCATCGCCGATATTTTGGTGTACTTGCAGAGTGAGGAAGATCACTTTGGGCATCTTCATTTGGTTTTGGAGACGCTAAGGAGGAATCAATTGTACGCCAAGTTCTCGAAATGCGAGTTTTGGTTGTGCTCAGTGGCGTTCCTCGATCATATAGTGAGTGGGATAGGTATTGTAGTGGATCCGACGAAGATTGTTGCGATACGAGAGTGGCCTGAGCTTTCTCCGGTAGCGGAAGTCCGGAGCTTTCTGTGGCTTGTCGGCTATATTAGGCGCTTCGTGGAGAACTTCTCGCGGATAGCGTTACCTCTCACTACGTTGACGAGGAAGGAGAAGAAGTTCGTTTGGACGCCGGAGTGCGCACGAGCTTTTGAAGAGTTGAAGTGTCGGTTGACCACGATGCCTGTGCTGAGTTCGCCGAGTGGAACCGAAGGTTTTGATATTTATAGCGATGCTTCGGGCAGTGATTTGGGTTGCGTGCTACTGCAACATGGAAGCATTATAGCGTATGGCTCGAGACAACTGAAAGTGCACGAGAGAAATTATCCGGTGCATGACTTGGAGTTAGAGGCCGTGATATTTGCCTTGAAGCTGTGGAGGCACTACTTGTATGGAATTATGGTCGAAATCTATACCGATCATAAGAGCCTGAAATATTTGTTGGATCAGAAAGATCTAAACATGCAGCAATGTAGGTGGATGGAGTTCCTGGGGGACTATACAATCTAGATCCACTACGTGCCTGGTAAAGGCAATGCGGTTGCGGACGCGTTGAGTCGCCGGGCCCCAGCTCAAGCCAATTGGCTGTTAGTCTATGATGAGCGGTTGGTTCGGGAGTTCGAGGCATTGGAGATCTTTTGCGTTGTCAAGCAATCAAGTGCTGAAGCATTATTGAATTGGACTGAAGTCCAATATGACCTGGCTGATCGGATTCGACAGGCGTTGGATATGGATGTACACATGAAGCAACTCATGATAGAGGCTCTGGATGGGTCAAATTCCCAATTTGTTGCGGATTACTTTGGAAAGACGGTCGTCTGTGCGTTCCAAACGTGGGCAATTTGCGGGTGAAATTGTTGTACGAGGCGCATCATACCAAGTACTCAATTCACCCGGGGAGCACGAAGATATACCGCGATGTTAAGAAATTGTTCTGGTGGCCAGGACTGAAAAAGGATGTGGCGCTCTACGTGGCGAAGTGTCAAACTTGCGCCTTGGTGAAGGCGGAATGCCAAAAGCCGGGAGGATTCTTGAAATCCTTGCCTATTCCGGAGTGGAAGTTCGACGACATTATTATAGTCTTTGTGCACGGGTGGCCAAGGTCACAAAAAGGGGGAAACGACGTCATTTGGGTGGTCGTAGATCGTATAACGAAGGTGTCGCATTTCATTCCGCATAGGAAGGATGATCCGATTGAGAAATTGGCAAAACTATATGTGGATAATATTGTACGGCTTCATGGTGTGCCCCGCAGCATCGTGAGTGACCGAGATGGGCAGTTCACGTCCAATGATTGGAGGCTGGTGCAGCAGATGTTGAGAACAAAGCTGAGTTTTAGCACAACCTTTCATCCGCAAACGGATGAGCAGACCAAGAGAGTCAATAGGACAATGGAATACATGCTTCGTATGTGTGTCCTGGACTTTGGAAAGCAATGGGAAGATCACCTATACTTGATGGAATTCGATTACAACAATAGCTACCAGGCGAGCATTCAAATGGCGCCCTTCGAGGCCCTTTATTGTAGAAAATGTCGCACGCCGTTGTCCTGGTTGGAAACGGGTGAATCAAAGTTGTATAAGCAACTAGAGGTGGAGGATGCTACTTCTTTGGTGAGAACCATTCGGGAGAGGTTGCTAATCGCTCAGAACCGCCAAACTAAGTACTATAATGCCAAGCACAGGAACGTGGAGTTCGCTGTTGGCGATTGGGTGTACATGAAGATCAAGTCGTTCAAGGGTGTCTCACCGGTGCAGTGCTTGAAGAAGCTAAGCCCAAGGTACCTTGGACCGTTTGAGGTTCTGGAGCGGATTGGTGAAACAGTGTACTGGTTGAAGCTGTTAGTGGAGCTTATTGGTCTACATGATGTATTCCATATATCGGTGCTACGGAAGGCGGTGCAAGAGCCTACGCAAGTGATCGCGGTCGATCAAGTGTCGGTTGATAGTGGGTTGACGACGAAGGTCAAGCCCGTACGTATTGAGGACTCGGAAGTCAAGCGGCTACGCAATAAAGAGATCAGGATGGGTCAAGGTCCGTTGGGACAATTGCGGTCGAGAGGAGCTCTCTTGGGAGCGAGGGCAGACTATGCTTGAGGAGTACCCGTAGTTGTTTCACTCAGGTACCGTTTAAGTTTTATGTTTCTTTCCTTTATGTAATTTCAAGGACGAAATTCTTTTAAGATGGGGAGAGTTGTAACGCCCCAAAACTCAAAAGAGCGATGAGAGGCATTTTGGGCCAAATTTGAAATTTGGCAGGGGGCACACGGCCTCGGACACGGGCGTGTCCCAGGGCGTGTCAGACTCGAGTCGACGATTTGGCCGTGAGGTCGACGAATTTTGGAGTCGACGATCGTCGAGCAGAGAACACGGCCTGAGACACGGGCGTGTCTCAGGGCGTGTCGAGCTCGTGTCGACGATCGGCCCGGGAAGTCGACATTTTCGCTCGATGATGTGTCAAGATAAGGAACACGGCCTAGGACACGGGCGTGTCCAAGGCCGTGTCGGGTGGTCGATGAACTGCGCTCGACGAAGTGTCGAGACAGTGAACACGGCCTGGAGCCCAGGCGTGTTTGGGTTTGACACGGGCGTGTCAAATAGGACACGGGCGTGTCCAAGACCCGTGTGTGTCTCGGGTTGGTGTTGGTCCTGTGTTGATGGGGGAACATGCCCGGGAACACGTGCGTGTACTGGCTGACACGGGCGTGTTAGGTCGAACATGGTCGTGTCGGATGCCCGTGTGTTTTTCGAGACGCGTCGATTTTGACGGCGAATGAGGGACACGGCTCTGGACACGGGCGTGTCGCAGGCCGTGTTCGGCCCAGGTTTTACTTTTTAGCTACGGATCGTAGCCGTTCGTTTCCTTATTTTGGGATCCGACGGTTGGGGGTTGTTCCTACTGGGATATATCCGGGATTGGGCCTTTGAAACCCTCATTTTACTTGAGTGGTTCTCTTTCTAAGTCTAGAGAGAGGGGAGAGCAAAGGAGGAAGGAGAAGCCTAGATCCGGTCACCGGCGGAGCTTCGGAGCTCCAAATCGCGAACCGACTTCGGATCTACGGAGGCAAGGAGAGTGCGGTGCTTTTCATCCGCTTACTTTTCCATGGCGCCAAGGAAGAACACTAGGGTAACGATTCTCTACTTTGAGCATGTGAAGCTCTCCTTCTTTTGCATAGGGAAGCTCGCTCTCGTGAGTTTGCGGTGAGTTTGAGGCGTTCCTTCGGGTAGACATGAATAGTCCCTGTTGTGTACATGTAGAGTCCGTAATCGAGAACAGATATAGACATGGTGTGTGAAGCCTACCCGGACAAGTTGGTCTGGATAGGTGATGTTGCATTGCATAAGTGGCCGGAGAAGACTCCGTGCAGATGTTTGTTTTTCGGGTTTTCTACGAGGTAGATTGCAACAGGGAGCCTTGGGGATTAACTCCAAGGTGCACCCGGAAAACTGGGCGGACGCATGGTTCTGCCATCATATGGGCCTGGGAGCCAACTTGAACATAACTGGGTTATGTGATGTATGTAAACGATTTAGGACTCGGGAAAGTTTGACCCGCGCATATGTTTTTAAATTAACGTTGCGGTGTGAGCAACGGGTCAGGCGAAACCGTACCCGCTCTATGTCGTTCGGTTAAAGAGACCTAAAGTTACTTGACACTTACCGTTGGCATAGATGGATGGTCTTAGGTAGTGGCCAGAAAGACCAAATGCTCACGAGAGATTGCCGTCCAGGGGACGGTGGTGAGCCGACGGACTTAGACCGTGATCACCGAGAATGTGCCCTAAGAGCACGGGCCGTGTGGCCGTGCATGCCAACGCCTGTGATGCAATGTATTTATATACTGCTTGGTTATGCTAATAAAGTGCAGGGACGGAGCATCGCCTCCCCGAATTGGGGGCGGGATCGTTATAATTTGGTCAGCATTGCTGACCGTTGCTTTGGTTTGCCACCGTTGCGGTGGATTGTGCTTGCAGGTGCTGGGGAGCCGAGCGGTAAATAGCGGGCTAAAGCCCAAGTTGCTGAGCCGGCCCTCGAAGGCCTAATTTTGTGTGTTTTCTTTTATTCATGTATGACCGACCTGCGTGCCGAGGTTTGAAGACATGTAATTTGAGGAAAACAATTGTAAGGCCATAAGACCAGTACTTGTGTATTTGTACTTCATTCCTTTTGGCGTATTAGTGTTCATTCATACTAGTGTTGGGTTCTTTATTATTGCAACTAATGAAATTGCTTCCGCTAGAGTGACTCTGTGTAGGACGTTAGATTGGTTGGATGGTTTCCATTGAGTAACCACCCGGTCTGTCTGTGGTATATGACGTCGGGCCCCGGCCGGACCTACTGCTATATGCTATGCGGCGGATAGGGGGGTGTTACACCTCGCGCTTTAACGCGCATGTAAAGTTCTCTCCAAGCCTGGCGAATAGTTGCCAGGTGGGCATTCGCTCTTCAGAGAATCCCGAGGTGGCGAGTACATTGTTCTCCCGACACTCGCACCTTCAGGTGAATGGTGCCTTTATGGACCACTCGCCCGGTGGGGTCTAGAGATAAAGTTACCTGGACGCCCTTGTAGGGCTGCAAATAACCTTCCAGAATGACGGAGTTTGACTATTGGCAGACTAATTTTGGCTGCATATAGCGGTTTATAACATCGGAGCCTCGCTTTTTGCAGTCAGACTTTAAAAACTATAAATAGACCCAAGGGGGTACCTCAGAAGGCAAACTTTCAAGCATTCCAATCTTCTTACTCTCTGATCTTCTTGTGCTTTCTGAGGTGCCCTTGGCTCAGCACAGGCTAAGGAGGGGAAGCACTCAAAGATTTTCCGGGTGTGTGGTGGAACCTCCGTGCTGGAGCCTTGGATCGGTTCTGGTTCTAAGTCTTTTGTCATTCAAGCTCACTAGGGAGAAGTAAGTGTGCGGTCACCCCTTCCCCAAGGTTTTGAACTCCACAGAAGCCGAATTCTCGTTTCAAAATTTTGATGCGGTGAGCGTGGAGAGTGATCATTACCAAAAATCTTTGGTGAGTTTGATGACTGGAGGTGAAGGACAGAGATCTGACAGGGCCAACTCCCGACCCCCTCCCCCTCTCGCCAACCTAAGGATGTTCAAGGATTTCCAGCAGGAGATGTGGAACCTCATCATGTTCGCACTCGGCACGCGCGCCAAATGCTCGACCCCAGCCGTCGTAATCGTCGCAGCCCCAGCCTTGGGCGAGAACTCCCCAGTCAGGCGACCCGGGAAGGAAGTTGCAGAGGGGGGCGAGCGAGATCCCCAAGAGCGAGTTCTGTTCCCCGGCTTGGTAAGTGCTGGTGGGGTTAGCAAGATCGACGCACGAGATCGTCCGGCTCGCCCGGCGAGTGGTCGCAGCCCCTTCAGCGAGTTGGTCTCAACCGCCCTAGTTCCAGAGGGGTTTCACGAGCTGGAAATGTCCTACTACACCGGGAAGGACAACCCGGTCCAAAACATCCAATGGTTCGAGAATGTGGTCTCGATCCGACAGATGTCGAATGCGTTCAAGTGCAGGCTCTTCGCCATCACCCTCGAGGAAAAGGCGAGAGATTGGTTCCAACAGCTTCCGGCCAGCTCCATCTACTATTTCAAGGATCTGCGTCGGGGGTTCTATTGAGGTTCACCACTTCCAAGAAGAGGAAAAAAGAATCCGAGTATCTGTTCCACATCAAGCAGGGGGTGAACGAGACCCGGGGTAACTACGTGGACTGGTTCCAAGAAGAGGTCCTCCAGGTCCAGGAAATGTCAGGGCACACCTTGAGGATATGCATCAGGGATTCTTCAGGATGAAGCTTAAGTAGCTGCCGCCTCTCTCCTTCGAGGAGCTGATAGAGAGGGCTATAAGGGAAGTCGACAGGGAGGCGTAGAACCCCGAGTTCGCGAGGAAGTTGGCTAGGTGGACCGCGGAGGAGCCGAATGGTGGCAAGGGCCAGGAGGTGCGGAGGCCCGAGCCCAGGCAGAGGGAGCAGCAACAGTAATAGCTGAGGTTGGGGCGCTAGGAGCCGAACAATCAGGTCGGTTGGAGGCAGCAGGAGTGGCAAGATTGGGGCCTGTGGAGAGGTTTCCATGGAGGAGACAACCTCCAGGGGGGCCATGGTCAGTTTAATCCTCCAGGCTGGAGGCAGGGACAGAGACTTCCTCTCCCCGATCAACATCAGGCTATGACAATAGACCTGGGGAGGAGGAGGAGAGCCCGACAGAGGAGAAGGAAAGGATGAAGGGAGGAGATGCCCTATTGCGACTTCCATCAAGAGGAGGGCCATGCCACGACCACGTGCCCGGAGTTCCTCGAGATGAGGGGAAACAGGGAGCAACATGTAACATCCAAAATTCGAGAAACGGGAAAAACTTGGGTGACGCGGCCTGGGACACGGGTGTGTCCTGCTTGGGTTGAGTGGTCGAGCGCGCGGTCGACGAAATTCTTCGGGAGGTACACTCCCGTGACACGGGCGTGACCTAGGGCGTGTCCTCCCTTGGTCGACGATTTTTCTCTCGAGTAGTTGAGGTCGACGAATACTCGAGAAAGAGGGTACACAGCCTGTGACACGGGCGTGTCGTAGGGCGTGTCCCGCTCATACTCGAGTAGTTCTCGTGTAGGTCAAAAATGTACTCGAGTAACTGGAAAAGTACTCGAGTCAAAGGGGGGTGACACGGGCGTGTCATCCTGTGACACAGGCGTGTCATATCTGGGTACTCGAGTAGTTGGTTTTCTCTCGAGTAAGTCCTCTCGAGTAGGTCTCGAGTGGGTTACACGCCCCGTGTCACGGGCGTGACTAGGCTGATATGGGCGTGACATGGGCGTGTCACGTTGGCGTGGATAAGTTTGGATAAGGCGGTTCGTGCACCGCTTAGGGGACACGACATGTGACACGGGCGTGTCACAGGGCGTGTCAGACCCGAGAGAGCTATTTTCAGGGAATTTCTGACCGCTCCTTTTCTTCCTATGGGATCTGATGGCTCAGATTTCTCCTTGCTGTTATAAGGCCGAAAATGAAGAATTAGTTCTTCATTTTCGTCTTCTTCTTCTTCTTCTCATTCCAAGAGAGAGAAAGAGAGAGAGGGCAAGGGAAGGAAAGGAGGAAGGAGGAAATCCGCTGCTAGAGGGGCTGCGGAGTGTGGATTGAAGATCCGAGTTCGGATTCGTGGAGGCAGCGCTGAGACGGTGATTTCCATCCGGCGGATTCATGGCCCCGAAGCGATCTTCAAGGTAACGATCTCCTTCTTGGACATCGAAGTCCTTGCTTTATGCATGTGCGTGGAATCCTCCACCAAGAGGTGGATTTCGGAAGTGATTCCTTGGTTGAGTCTGCATCTAGAGCCGGAAGTGTGGAGTACGGCATAGGCATGTTGTGTGAAGCCCATCTGGACGGGTAGTCTGGATTGGTGATGATCATGGGTAAACCGGATAAGACTCCGTGGATTTGATGCTGTGCAAGGTTTATGCTTTGATTGAATGGTTGTGTATGGATGAATAACATGGCTGGGGGAAACGTGGAATGAACCTGGCATGGTACACCACATGGTGTGGGTTGATCGGTATTAGTGAGGATCGATGGGTGGCAATGTTTGGGAGGAAGTGAGGTGGACCCTACTTGCTGCACCACATAGTGTGGGTCGATCGGATATAGGTGAGGGGTCGATGGGTGGCAATGCCAGGGGAGCCTTGATATACCTGGCTGCCACACCACATGGGGTGGGTCGATCTGCTCTGGTTGTTTGTGAATGCTGCGAGGTAGTACCTCTGAGTCGAATAGACGGGATGTTTCCAATAGTGAGATTGGTGGACTAGGATTGAACCGTCCAACCAACAAGTGAAGAGCCTCGATCGGCGGTGTATGAATGGTATATCCGGTACATCCAGAAGGTGCCCCGAGTGCATGGAGCGTCCGGTGGAGACCGACGTTTGTGATATGGACTGTGATTGATAGATTGATAGAAATGTTGATGGCTATGAATACAGGGAAGGAATCACTGCCCCAGGTAAGGGGTGGGGTCGTTATAAGTGGTCAGCTAATGCTGACCGTTACTTTGTTTTCTGTTTGTATTGGATGGTGAATTGCAGGTGTTGCTGCTTGAATGGCAATGAGCGGAATGGAAGGATTGCTGCTAAAGGCCGTTGAAGGCAGTGTGAAGAAACGTGGTTAGATTTCATGTGTGGCCGGCGTACGTGCCGATGTACAAAAATATAGTCGTGCAAAGAGAAATTTGTAAGGCCTTAAGGCCAGTGTGTATGAGTTGTATACATTCATGTTTTGGATATATAAATGTGGAGTTTATATAGTAGTGGACATTCTCTGAGTTGAGTTCATGTTAACGTAAAATGTTGCGCTAGAATGGATTGAGTTAGGATGCGAGTAGATTTTGATTTCCACAAATAATTCCGCCGCTTGTCTGTGACATATGGCGTGGGGCCCCGGCCGGACCCACCGTTATGTGCCATGTGACGAGTGTGGGCGTTACAAGTGGTATCAGAGCCAGGTTGAGATTGTTTGGGAGGAGAGAACATAATTGAACTCACGAATGTCCACTAGGAATGTATTTCATGCACGTGAAGTGCGTGCGTGTGTAGGCAATGTATACTTACCGTTATGAAATGAATACTTAATGGTGTTTTGCACATTCCTAGGTGGCGAGAAGTGGTGCTGGGCAGTCGGAGCCCCATCGATCGGATAAGAGTGCAACACCCGTTGAAGCGCCTACGCCTCATTCGGCGGAGACCATACAGACTGGTGCACGGCAAGAGCGTGCTGCAGCTGTGGTGGAGGTGCAAGCAATAGACGAGTCATTAAAAAGCTTTATGGAGTTTCATCCACCTACGTTTGGTGGAGCACTTTCCCCAACGCAGGCGGAAATTTGGTTGGCTCGAGTAAAGAGGATCCTGGCTACAATCAGGACGGCAAAGGAGCAGAAAGTGACGTTAGCCACTTTTCTGTTGGAATGAGATGCGAGACTGTGGTGGGATGAGATGGAGGTGCATCACTCGGCAGGTCGTGGATTAGCGGAGGTTTCAATGGATGAATTCTCCCGATTGTTTTTAGCCAAGTATTTGCCAGTGTCGCAGCGGATTGCGATGGAAAATGAGTTTCAATGCCTGGTGCAGGGTGAGGCAGATATTGATACTTACCTGCATGATTTTACCCGACTGGGGAGATATGCGGGGTCTACCTTCGCGGAGGAATAGCGGAAGACGAATCCATTTTACGAGGGGCTGCAGGATGAATTGAGATTGATACTCCCGTGTTCCGTGAACCAAGGCTTCCAAGCGTTGGTTGATATGGCCCGTGCTTTGAAAAAAGATTTAAAGCGGGTACAAGAGAAGAAGAGACTGGCAGTGGAAAAGCCAGAGTTTAAAGTGCCACAATCAGAGCAGTCAGAGTTTAGAAGACGAGAAAAGAAAAAGTTTAGGCCTACGGAATCAGCTCCGTCGACTGTTTCTTCCGGGGCGACTTATGGGCTAGGACGTGTTGATACACGTATATGTTATAACTATGGGAGGCAAAGACACATAGCGAAATTTTGTTGGAATGCCCCTGCAGGAAGTGAGAAAAAGACAGGTGCGTCTTATGAAGAAAAAAGTAAAGCAGTGGCCGAGTCATCTGCATCCCGGGCGCAACCTCGATTGCATAATTTGTAAGTGCAAGAGCCTCAAATCTCACTTGGTGAAATTCAGCCTCGAGTGTTTAATTTGGCTCTTACACGAGAGATGCAAAATCGGGAGGCTGAACGAAAGTAAGAATAGTGACTTGGATCACTTGGATGATGTGCATATTGTATATATATGATGACTCACTAGTAATGTGAATCATGATAATGTACCTACTGAGGATATTCTTGTACATATCATGTTGTATATGTTGTGTTACATGTTGAAATGTTGGTGCACACTTGGTGAAATTGAAGTGATCAATCGCTTGTGATATATATATGCTATTTGAGGGTATATAATGTTTGTAGCTAGAGATCCCTAGCTAAAATTGTGGATGAATGTGCACATGTGGAGGTTGGACAGTACAATGGTTGTTGTACCATATCAGTTTGATGTCATAACAGTTTGGTTGTTGTTTTCTTTGCAATTTCGTGGACAAAATTTCTTGAAGGAGGGGAGGGTTGTAACAGCCCAAATTCGAGAAACGGGAAAAACTTGGGTGACACGGCATGGGACACGGGCATGTCCCAGGGCGTGTCCTGCTTGGGTTGAGTGGTCGAGCGCGTGGTCGACGAATTTCGGTCGACGAAATTCTTCGGGAGGTACACGCCCGTGACACAGGCGTGTTAGTTGGCGTGACCTAGGGCGTGTCCTCCCTTGGTCGACGATTTTTCTCTCGAGTAGTTGAGGTCGACGAATACTCGAGAAAGAGGGTACACGACCTGTGACACGGGCATGTCACAGGGCGTGTCCCGCTCATACTCGAGTAGTTCTCATGTAGGTCGAAAATGTACTCGAGTAGCTGGAAAAGTACTCGAGTCAGAGGGGGGGGGGGGGGGTGATACGAGCGTGTCATCCCGTGACACGGGCATGTCATATCTGGGTACTCGAGTAGTTGGTTTTCTCTCGAGTAAGTCCTCTCGAGTAGGTCTCGAGTGGGTTACACGCCCCGTGTCATGGGCGTGACTTGGCTGACACGGGCGTGACATGGGCGTGTCACCTTGGCGTGGATAAGTTTGGATAAGGCGGTTCGTGCACCGCTTAGGGGACACAGCCTGTGACACGGGCGTGTCACATGGCATGTCAGACCCGAGAGAGCTATTTTCAGGAAATTTTCTGGCCGCTCCTTTTCTTCCTATGGGATCTGATGGCTCAGATTTCTCCTTGCTGTTATAAGGCCGAAAATGAAGAATTAGTTCTTCATTTTCATCATCATCTTCTTCTTCTTCTCATTCTAAGAGAGAGAAAGAAAGAGAGGGCAAGGGAAGGAAAGGAGGAAGGAGGAAATCCGCTGCTGGAGGAGCTGCGGAGTATGGATTGAAGATCCAAGTTCGGATTCGTGGAGGCAGCGCTGAGACGGTGATTTCCATCCGGTCGATTCATGGCCCCGAAGCGATCTTCAAGGGTAACGATCTCCTTCTTGGACATCGAAGTCCTTGCTTTATGCATGTGCGTGGAATCCTCCACCAAGAGGTGGATTTCAGAAGTGATTCCTTGGTTGAGTATGCATATAGAGCCGGAAGTGTGGAGTACGGCATATGCATGCTGTGTGAAGCCCATCTGGACGGGTAGTCTGTATTGGTGATGATCATGGGTAAACCGGAGAAGACTCCGTGGATTTGATGCTGTGCAAGGTTTATGCTTTGATTGAATGGTTGTGTATGGATGAATGAATATTGTTTATGGATGTATGGAGGCTTTGGTTAAGCTCCTGGTTATGTTGAGAGATCAATGGGTAGCATGGCTGGGGGAAACATGAAATGAACCTGACATGGTACACCACATGGTGTGGGTTGATCGTTATTAGTGAAGATCGATCGGTGGCAATGTTTGGGAGGAAGTAAGGTGGACCCTACTTACTGCACCACATAGTGTGGGTCGATCAGGTATAGGTGAGGGGTCGATGGGTGGCAATGCCAGAGGAGCCTTGATATACCTGGCTGCCACACCACATGGTGTGGGTCGATCTGCTCTGGTTGTTTGTTAATGCTGCGAGATAGTACCTCTGAGTGGAATGGACGGGATGTCGCCAATAGTGAGATTGGTGGACTAAGATTGAACCGTCCAACCAACAAGTGAAGAGCCTCGATCGACGGTGTATGACTGGTATATCCGGTACATCCAGAAGGTGCCCTGAGTGCACGGAGCGTCCGGTGGAGACCGCCGTTTGTGATATGGACTGTGATTGATAGATTGATAGAAATGCTGATGGCTATGCATACAGGGAAGGAACCACTGCCCCGGGTAAGGGATGGGGTCGTTATAAGTGGTCAGCTAATGCTGACCGTTACTTTGTTTTCTGTTTGGATTGGATGGTGAATTGCAGGTGTTGCTGCTTGAATGGCAATGCGCGGAATGGAAAAATTGCTGCTAAAGGCCCTTGAAGGCCGTGCGAAGAAACGTGGATGGATTTCATGTGTGGCCGGCCTGCGTGCCGATGTACGAAAATGTAGTTGTGCAAAGAGAAATCTGTAAGGACTTAAGGGCAGTGTGTGTGAGTTGTATACATTCCTGTTTTGGATATATAAATGTGGAGTTTATATAGTAGTGGACATTCTTTGAGTTGAGTTCATGTTAACGTAAAATGCTGTGCTAGAATGGATTGAGGTTGCGAGTAGATTTTGATTTCCACAAGTAATTTCACCTCTTGTCTGTGACATATGGCGTGGGGCCCCGGCCGGACCCACCGTTATATGCCATATGACGAGTGGGGGCGTTACACAACAACAACGACCCTGCCAAGAAGTGCAGATTGAGGAAGTCCTGCCAGGGCAGAGGAGGATTGGTGTGAGGACCGGGCCGATGTCGGAGGCCGCAGAGGGATCAGAGTGATCCACGGGGGGGGGGGGGGGGGGGGGGGGAGGGGGTGGTTGAGGCCGCCCGCAAGGCGAGCCTCCATACCTTGTACCGCTGGAGCATCGCCTCCACGTTCCTAGCCCCACCCCAGAGGAGAAGATTACCTTCTCAAGGAAGGACATGCCGGATCATGAGAATCAATTTTGCGATGTGCTGGATATCCAGGCTGAGGTCGAAAATTTTACCGTCTCTCGGATTCTCTGTAACACCCAAAATTTGACAGCAGAACTTTTGGTCGCTATCGCCGAGCGACAGTGGGTTTCGCCGGCGGCGATAGTAATGATACTCGACGCCATAAAACGTTGAGTGAACTCAACGCACTCGACGCTGTAAAGCATTGACTGAGATATCAGAATGGTGATAGTGGATATCGTCAGGCGATACTGCCACATATGTGTGGACACGTGTCAGATGGCCGGGTGACGGCCGAAGAGCGGTGGTTGATGGGGGTCAAAGCGCCTTTCAACGATATCGCCCAGGCGATAGCGGATATCGCTAGGCGATAGCGTTATTGTTTACTATTCAACCAAAATCGTGTCCTTTGCTCCCTTTTGATGAAGTGATCCTGTGGCTGGGATTAATCCCAAGGCCACTTATGCAGAATAGTAGAGGAATGAGAATTCATTCCCTTCTCCTCACTCTCTCTCCTTCTTTTATCCAAGTTCTTGAGAGAAAGAGCTAAGGGCTAGAGCTGAGCTTGAAACGCTTGGTGAAGGAGATCCAGTGAACGAAATCAAATTTCGAGGCTAGATCCGCGAAGAGGAAAGAGAGATGCTCCTTTCCAACCGGGCAAAAAGCTTCGCCATGGCTCCAAAACGGATTACAAGGGTAACGATTTTCTCCTTGTATAAGTGAAGTTCTCAATTTGCATACGTGCTTGGATCCCCTCACCAAAAGGTGAAGAAAGGGTGGTTTCCAGTTGGTCGATCAATTTGATCCCCGATTACATTTGCATATAGATCTGGAAAGTTGCCGTATGAAATATGCATGCTGTGTGAAACCCATCCGGACAGGTTGGTATGGATTGGTGATGTTTTATTTTGCGTGCCAGAGAAGACTCCGCGTATAAACGAGTAGTTTACGGAGTCTTTGAGTTATGCCTATGAAATGGGAGTAGTAGGAAGTACTGAAGATGCTCTCTAGGAAAATAACCAAGAAATTCCACGGTTTGCAAAACTTTTGGATATCGCCAGGCGATAGTGAGTATCGCCGACGATACCTCCCAGTGATCTATGTTTGTGAGGCCTGTCTCAGGGAGACCTGGGGGTCATGTATGAAATGCTGATAGCCTGTAGTGACCAGTTATGGTGGCCAGGAGTGCCAGCCTATTTTGGTGTAAAGCCTGTCTTGCGAAGACAATGAGGCTAGTATGTGAGTTGAGCCTTGGAGGCCAACTATTATGGTCATGAGAGCCACAATGAAGCTGTGAGCCGTAGTGCCCAACTCTAAAGGTTGTTGAGCTGAATGGGAAAGGGGAGGTCCACCCGCGTCTTGTCTATTATCCTTGATTGCTTCGGTTGTCGGAAGTGGCATGGCGATTTGAGCAACATGAAGAGACTGAATTGTACCTGCATTATGTCTATCTTGATTAGATTGCCTAAAGTAACTGGCTGTCGTCGATGACATAATGAGAGTCTTAGGCCTAAGGCCGAAAAGACTAAAATGCTCAAGAATGAACCGTTATGTTTTGGACCTCTGAACGAGAGGTGGGATCCAGGAAGTCCGGTATGCCGAGAATGTGCCCTGAGTGCACGGGGCGCGTGGTCGTTGAGCCCGCGTCTGTGGTGATGAGTGCTTAAATGCCCATTGTTGTTGCCAAGATACATATATATGCTGTTGTTGCAGGGAAGGAGAATCGCCGCCCCAAGTAAGGGGTGGGTTCATTATAAATGAGTCGAAAATTGATGACCATTACCTTGTTTACCATGTTTTGGTGGGCTGTGCTTTATAGGTGCTGGAGAGCTAAGTGAAAAGTAGCAGGCTGAAGCCCTTGTGCTGCGATTGGCTGGCCCTTGAAGGCCCAAAGGCGAACGTTTACTGTTTTCATGTGTGGCCGGCCTGCGTGCCGATATTTGTAAACCACACTTGTGAAGTATAACTATAAGGCCTTAAGGCCATAACTTTTGGGTATTTGTAATCGACATTCATGTTATATATATAAATGGTATGATTAATATATAGTGGACATTCACATGATTTGATTTTAGGCAACCTTAAAGCTTCCGCTAGAATGCTCTGAGTTAGGATTCAAGTAGTTTTTGATATTAACATGTAACTCCACCGACTGTTTGTAGAATATGGTGTGGGGCCCAGTCCGGACCCTCTATTATATTTTTTTGACGGATGGAGGTGTTACATCCTCATTGATAACGGGAGCTCGGTCAACATCGTCTTCAAGAAGACGTTCAATGCGATGAAGATGGAGGCCAGGAGAATGTTGGCCTCGGAAGAGCCTCTGTTCGGATTCTTCGGGGGAAGGAAGGAGGTGGAAGGAGGAGTGCGACTCCATATTACTCTAGGGGGGCAGTCCAGAAACTACAAGTTTGTCATCGTGGACGCCCCTAGCAGTTACAATGCCACATTCAGACGACCCCTCATCAGTGTTGGATCGTTAAGCGCCCTTAGAGGGCGGGGGGGGGGGGGGGGGTAAATAAGGGATAATTAATTTACCTTTTCTAAATAGAGTTTACTTGGTGAAAAACAAGAAAATCAAGACTAATTTTTTATAAACAGAATTGAACACTTAGAAATTTATAAAAACAGAAACAACACCAATTTATTTCAAAAGTGGTAAATCTGAATACAATATATCTCTATAGAGCTAGAGACAAAGGCTTATGAAAAATAAAATTTACTTTTGATTTCGTCGGTCCTTCTATCAAGAACTGGCAGGCTAAAGCATATCTCTCCCTAGACCTTGCTACTAGCCTCCCCTAGATCTAACTACGATCTAGACGCTGCACACAAGACAACAATTTCTCCCTAAGCCGCACAAGCACTTATACGCCACGCAAAAGGCGGCGATTCTCTCCTAAGACACGCAAGGACTTAGACGTCACACACAAAGCGACGATTTACTCTCTCGATTATAATAAGAATAAAGAACAAAACAAAATGAAAACTTCAGAATTAAAAACTCCCTCTAAACGACGCGCTAAAGATGTCGACGAATCCTTGCTAGGGTTGCTTTGAATATCACGTACGTGTCGTCGATCTTTCGTTGCTCTTGAACCATCTTGGGAGGATGGAGTCTATTTGGATGCTGGAGCACTCTGGACCAGTTACACAGGAAAGAACACGCCAAATTCTGTAATCCTTAATCTCCACAGAAAAATGAATCACTTTTATATTTTAGCGATATCGTTCCGCGACACTGGCTGTCGCCGAGAAGCGAGATCCTATCTGGCTGCCATGTGTCCCACGATTCTGAGGTTTCTGCGGGAAGATTCGATCGTGGAGCAATCGCCAGGCGACAGTGGCTATCGCCTGGCGATATCTCCTTTCAAGTTTTGCTGTCCGAACCATTTCTAAAGTGTAGATGACTTCGATCTCATTCCAGAATGGGGTGGCACGTTCCGTAACTCCTCCCGGATTGAAAGTTATGGATGTTTGAAGTTTAGCACACAAAACTCGTCATTTTGTTTTTTTCTAAAGTGTACACAAGCGCATTCCCGGACTGTTGGATCATGCCCATGACTAAGCACAACCCGACCACATGGCCCGGTGTCTCCTAATTCAACCTGTACAACCTGTTCAAAAGCCCGACTATAAACTTACAAAAAAGAGTACACATTCTTGATCAAATACATCACAGTATTAGATGTTTTGTTATTCTCAAATCAAGAGATGTGGAATGCATGATCCAACAATCTCCCCCTTTTGATAATAACAAATAACTATATGAGAAATTCATTTTATAACATGATAGCTTTAAAGTAAAGCATACTCTTCTTATATGAAGACTCCCCCTACATAAGTGTTCCCTATATATTTTGCTCCCCCTAAATATCGGTTCCACTAGATTTCCCAGTTTATTCTTCCCCTTTTGTTATTAGCAAAAAGGGGAGAATATATACCTAAATATCGGTTCCACTAGATTTCTCAGTTTATTCTTCCCCTTTTGTTATTAACAAAAGTGGGTAGGGATGAATATATACCTTTTAAGATTGATAGGGATAACTTACTGAAAGATTAATCATGAACGATCAATAAGATAATATATCCACTTCTTATATGATTACTCCACCTACATAGATATTTCCTATGAAATTTTCAATGTACTCCCTCTAAAATTTTAAGTTCATGCAAGTTATTCTCCCCCTTTTGATTATATCAAAGGAGGGTGAAGGTGAGTGTATGCAATGAAAATTAGTTTGTTCTATATAGAGAAGGAAAATATGATGCTATAAAAAGCTTGTTAAATACCACTTGTTAAAAATAAACATGGTGGAGCATAAAGTAGTAAGCAACATAAATGAAATGATAGAGTAAACATTTTTATTTCAAGATATCACTTGTTGAAAAAACATCATGAATTAGTGCAAGTAATAATCACATCAGAAAGTATAATAAGCATTCTTTAAAAAAACATCTTTTTAGAAAGTAAGAACATATAAATGATAATGAGTTTTAAAACTAAAAAGTTGATGTTTAAGTTAAAGTTCAAAGAGATGTTATTCTATTGAGATATAATTGCAAGCATGATTTGAAAATATCAAAAAAAGATACAAAGCTATAATGTAATAAAATTTTCATTTCAAGTAAACAAAAATATTGAAGTGGTCATGTTTTGCTATCAAGTGCATTTACTTAAGTTTGTAGATAATTGTGTAAATATGCATTAAGATCAAATTCTCATGAGTAGAAGTTTTGTATATGATAACAATGTGTACAAAAGTGATTTGATAAAGTATACAAATGTATTAATCAAAACAAATGACATATATAATGAAATAATACAATATTAAAATACACAAATAAAAATACTTCCACGATATTTCAATGCACATACATAAAAAGTACAACTACCAAGGTGTTTCGCACACACAATGCTCATGAAGACTTATTGGGGAGCGAAGTTGCGCTTGAGGGATCACACTTATTCTTTTTAACTTTGTTTTTATTTTTGTGATCTAGTGTACTAAGAGAAGTGGTGAATACTATTTTTGTTACAAGAAACTTTACAATCCTTTCCAAGGTGCTCAACCTCACAATGCTCATTAAGACTTATCAAGAAGGTGAGTAGTGGTTGGTGGAGTTTTCCTTGTCATTTATTATATGCTTTCTATGATTGTGACCAAGGACTCCGAATTCACTTGTTTTGCAAACAATATCATTTAAATTTTGTAAACCACTCTTCTCTAATGAATAAGTCCGTGAAAAACAAAGAATTGAAAAAAATAATTCAATGTAGTGTAGGTAATCTATTTATGGATTTTAATTATTATGTTATTACACTACACAAGCATGCAAGTATAAGATTAAAAATACATGTAGGTTATCAAAATAAGTGAGTGTGTAAAGTCATTATCAAACAGAAAACATTACTCATACTTAGAGACATGTTAAATAATTCTACACATGTTTTCTACAATCAATTTTATTGCACATAACAAGATAATATTTAAAGCATGATAAAATCAAAATAATATTTTAAGAAATGTGAAAACTAAATTAAACATTGTATTTAATTTTTAATTGATATAATTAATCATCCTTGACAATGACAATGAATAACAAACAGTTTTTATAATTTTTATTTTTTAAAAATATAATACAAAATTAATATGCATGACATAAAAAATAATAGATTTTATAATAATGTTCATGCAGTGATAGTGATGTAGTATGTCCTAAATTAAAAATATCCTAGCTATATGTCTACACCCTAGCCCCGTACTAACTGACGGATGGACATGAGAAGCTGCACACATGTCGTAGGTTGGGGTGTTAATCCCATATGCATACAAAAGATGTCTCTCAACCTAACACTCTTTCCCCGCAGTGCCTCACAAGGCCCCACTGGAACCCTCTCCGGTTAAGGACAAGACATGACTTAGAGGTTAGGTCTCTAATGCACACAATCATACGCCCTCGCTAATGAGGGACACAAACTATGAGTAAATAATCATGGATATACTATGCATTTATTCCTAAGAATGATTTCATAAAATATGAGTTTATTTGATATTTAAAATTATAGTGGATTTTAAACCACATAGTTATTATGAATTTAACTTTTAATTTATTTAATCATGACAATAGGAAATAACTAGCATGGATAATAATATTCAATATGTGATAATGTTCATTATGTAATAATATACGTATTTAATATTTTAGCTTAAGACCTCTCGATAGCGCATTTAAATGAATTTTTAGAATAATTTCATTAAACTTGATAGTATCACATAAGAAAGTTAGTACTCAATTTATAATGTAAATATAAAATAATAATAAGCAATGAATTTAATAAGTATGGATGCTAGAAAAAAAAATTAGGCAAGACACTTGAAATTTGAAAATAATATGTTAAAGTCATATATCAAAATATATAAAATAACCAACATACGTGTTGGCTCAAAAGAAAATAAAAATAACAAAAATAAAAAATACATTAAGCATATCATGAAGTAGATTATTGAGTCTTCTAATTTTGATTTATTTCTACTTCACACGTTTGATTGAGTACTAATGAATAAGAGATTTAGGTATCCAAAGTGAACCGAGTGTGATGGTTCTTTTGAGTACCCAAATATAGCGTGTTGGCTTATGGGGAGAAAGTGATGAATGGATCATCTCAAGTGGAGTTAATGTTTCATTTTTAATCTTGGTCCATTCATACTTTAGTTGAACATGTTTCAAATTTTCATAGTCATGAAAATGATGCTTATAATTGTAGTGATTTTTAAAAGTATTGTAAATAGGAAATTTGTGAGCAATTAATTTAGAGTTAGGAGAATGAGTTTTGAAATTATTTTTCAAGCATTCATTGAGTTATTTTTCATTTTCACTCTTCTTTTTATACATACTTTTATTTAACTCACTAATAGAAGTCTTATATAAATTTGAAGATAAACTAGAAATAAATGATTTTTTATTACTTAAAATTTTCCTACAAACATTTTTACTAGTTTTAGTTTATTCATTATAACAATGTTTCTTTTTATCAAATTTTCATTATACTCTTTTGAAATTAAAAGCGCTCTTTCAAATTTCTTGAATTTTTCTTTAAAATGAGTGTCATCATAATAAGATGTAGTAATTTCAATTACAAAGATTGAAAGAGAATTTGATACAACAATATGAGATTCTATTTTAGTGTTTGCTTTTAAGCTTATATTTTCTAAACGCAGTTTTGAATTAGCATTTTTCAATTTTCTTAATTCTACGTTTAGCAATTTCAAGCATATGAAATGCAGAAATAGAATTTGTTATGAAAAGAGAGGATTTTGATTTACTTACAAGGCTATAGGATGAGGCAAGATTTGAACATAAAGTTCCTTTGACATCTTCTTGACATTCATCTTCCATAAATGAATTTTCATCTTCTCTTTCGCACGATGTGTTCACTTCTTCCAATCATTTGATGTGCACTCCATGAATTCATCTTTCTTAGTTGAATTTGATAGATCTTCCTCCAAACATGAGTCCTCATCGATTTCTTCTCTCGAATTCATAGGAAATTGCTCTTGTTCATTATCTATGGAAAAAGACTATAAGAATTCTCAAGATATTTCCAAACTTCATAAGCTGTAGGAAATGTATAAATAAGTTTGAAAAATATTTTGAGGTAGTGAACAAAATAAAATATTTAATGATTTAGCATTTAAAATCATTTCATTTCTTTTTAAAATAATTAGGGGCTCTTTAATTGTAATATTCCAAAGTTCAATATTTAAGGATTTAAAAAATTTTTCCATTAAAATTTTCCATCCTTTATAGTTTTCACCCATAAATAATGGTGGTGCTAAAGATTTTTTATTTAATAAAATTTCATCTCCTCTAGTGGTTGCGAGACCATGAAGTGCCATTATTCCCGGTTGTGAAGCCGATTTGGAATAACCCGTTCTGATACCAATTGTTGGATCGTGAGGCGCCCTTAGAGGGGGGTGAATAAAGGTTAATTAGTTTACTTTTTCTAAACAGAGTTTACTTAGTGAAAAACAAGAAAATCAATACTAATTTTTCATAAGCAGAATTGAACACTTAGAAATTTATAAAAACAAAAACAACACCAATTTATTTAAAAGGTGCTAAATTTGAATACAATATATCTATATAGAGCGAGAGACAAAGGCTTATGAAAAATATGATTTGCTTTTGATTTCGCCGGTCCTTCTACCAAAAACCGGCAGGCTAAAGCGTATCTCTCCCTAGACCATGCTACTAGCCTCCACTAGATCTAACCACGATCTAGACGCTGCACACAAGGCAACGATTTCTCCCTAAGCCGCACAAGGACTTGGACGCCACGCACAAGGCGGCGATTCTCTCCTAAGCCACGCTAGGACTTAGGCACAAGGCGACGATTTACTCTCTAGATTATAATAGGAATAAAGAACGAAGAAAATGAAAACTTCAGAATTAAAAACTCCCTCTAAACGACGCACTGAAGATGTAGACAAATCCTTGCCAGGTTTGCTTTGAATGTCGTATACGTGTCGTCGATCTTTCGTTGCTCTTGAACTGTCTTGGGAGGATGGAGTCTATTTGGATGTTAGAGCTCTTTGGACCAGTTACACATGAAGGAACACTCCAAATTCTATAATCCTTAATCTACACGGAAAAATGAATCACTTTTATATTTTAGCGATATCGCCCGGCGACACTGGCTGTCGCCGATCAGCGATATCCTATCTGGCTGCCACGTGTCCCACAATTCTGAGGTTTCTGCGGGATGATTCGATCGTGGAGCTATCGTCGGGCGACAGTGGCTATCGCTTGGCGATATCTCCTTTTCACTTTTGTCATCCGAACCATTTCTAGAGTGTAGATGACTTCGATCTCATTCCGGAATGGGGTTGAACGTTCCGTAACTCCTCCCGGATTGAAAATTATGACTGTTTGAAGTTTAGCACACAAAACTCGTCATTTTGTTTTTTCTAAAGTGTACACATTCTTGGATCATGCCCATGACCGAGGACTTGTCTCCGCATTCAACCTATACAACCTGCACACTATAAACACACAAAAGAGTAGATTAAATACATTACGGTATTTGTTATTCTCAAACCAAGAGATGCGAAATGCATGCTCCAACAATCAGCGCTTTCTGCTGCGTACCCTCTTCCTTCCATCAGTGCCTGAAGTTCAATGTTAAAGGCATCCAAGTCCGGGTCCGCGGAGTCTGGGATGGCAAGGGAGTGCTATGTCACGGCGGTCAACGCTATCTCCTTGCAAGGGGAGGCTGACGAGATGGAGAGGAGGATGGAAGTGTCCAGACAGGAAGCTGGAGAAGCAGCCGGAGAGATTGAGGTGGCGGAGGAAGAAGTCCGCACCTGGGAAGGGGTGGTGGAAGAAGTTCTGGAAGAGCCAGCTGAGGCGATGGTCGTGGAAGAAGCTAAGGAGGGAGTTCTTACCCCAGGCGAGGGGGCTGCTAGCGAGTGGGAGGAGCAATCCTGGTTGGCAGCTGTAGAGGAGGTGGTGGACATGGATGTTCTCACCCGAGAAAGCAGGTTGGAAAAGGTGCGGATCAGCGGATGGATGAGCTAGGAGGACCAAGGGAGGATGTTGTAGTGCATCCAAAAGAATGTCGATATCTTTGCATGGAGCGCAACAGACATGTCGGGTATCGAAGCGAACATCACTTGTCATCGCCTCAACCTGGATTCAGAGGCCCGCCCCATCCTGCAAAAGAAGAGGTCTATCGTAGACAACTTGGTCGAGCCTAACAGAGAGGAGGTGGGCAAGCTCCTCAAGGCCGGGTTTGTATCCGAGATCCAGTACCCTGGTTGGTCTCCAATGTTGTAATAGTTAAAAAAAGAGACGACCGCTGGAGGATGTGTGCAGATTTTCTCTTCTTAATAAATCTTGTCCTAAAGATTGTTACCCCTTGCCTCTGATCGACGCGCTTATTGACTCAGCCGTCGATTTTTCTGTAATGAGTTTTCTAGTTGCTTTTTTAGGTTATCATCAGATCAGGATACACCCACCCGATATAAAAGATGTCTCCTTCATCACCGGGGACGGGTGCTACTGCTACAAGATGATGCCCTTTGGGCTAAAAATTCAGGGACAACATATTAAAGGATGATGGATCAGGTCTTCTTAGAGCAAAAGGGGAGTAACCTGGAGGTGTACGTGGATGATCTCATGATCAAGAGTCAGGACAATGACTCTCACCTCGGGAACTTGTGGGAGACCTTCGGCACCCTACGAAAATACAAGATGCAGCTAAACCCCTTGAATTGTGTCTTCAGGCCGGGCAGGGGTAAGTTCCTAGGCCACCTCCTTACACCTGCAGGAGTGTAACCCAACTCTAATAAGGTCAAGGCAATCATGGAGCTGGGGTCGCCGAGGAACGCCAAAGAGGTCCAGCGGCTGACAGGGAAGCTGTCAGGATTGAGCCGATTACTCTCTCGGGCGGGAGAGAAGTGTTCTCCCTTCGTCAAAGCGCTCCGGGGGGGGGGGGGGGGGCAGAAGTTCGAATGGTCCGATGACTGCGAGGGAGCCTTCCAAGCCTTGAAGAGGTAGATGACCCAACCCCCTCTGCTCTGTGCGAACAAAAAATAAGAGACTGAAAAATTGGAGTAACAAAATTTTTATTATACAAAAAGGTATCTATTACAAAGGTATAGCCTCCCTTTTATAGAATGGAGGAGATGAGAGAGATTACAATTAAGCAATGTGAGACTAAATAATTATAAATGTAAGCGGTTTAACATAAAACAAGCCGAATAGGCCGCGTGTTTAGACGAATAGGCTAACCGCCCGACCACCACAAGGAAGAGAGAACAAGCCACCATAGGAGACCGCCAAACCGCCCGGTCTCTAAGCCGCCTGGGACAAACCGTCAGACCTCCCGGATAACCACAACAACAGTCCAGCCACCAAACCGCAGGAGAGAAACCGACAGACCGCTCGGTCTCCAAACCACCAGAATCAGACCACCAGACGGCCCGATCTCTATACAACAACACTCCCCCTCAAGCTGGAGCATATATGTCGATCATGCCCAGCTTGTCGTAAATGTGAAGAAAGGAGGCGGACACCGTCTTGGAGAAAATATCTGCCAACTCTTTATCAGAGGTGATAAATGGAGTACAAATTTGTTTCTTCAAAATTTCTTCCCGAATAAAGTGGCAGTCGACTTCAATGTGCTTTGTTCTCACATGGAAGACCAGATTTTTGGAGATGTATATAACGGCCTTGTTGTCACAAAACATATGTAGAGGATGATTGTAGTCCTCTCCTAAGTCAAGCATGAGAGCCCTTAACCACTTCAATTCACATGTGGTCGATGTCATACTACGGTATTCTGCTTCGGCGCTGGACCTAGAGACGACAGTCTGTTTCTTGCTCTTCCAGCTCACAAGATTTCCTCCCACAAAGGTGCTAAATCCCGACGTTGACTTGTGGTCTCCTTTGTCATCAACATAGCTTGAATCTGAGTATGCTTTAATCTTTAAATGACCATTCTTCTGAAAGAGTAGTCCTTTCCCAGGCGCTGATTTAATATACTCCAATATCCTCAGGGCAGACTATAGATGACACTCCCTAGGAGCTTGCATGAATCGGCTAACCTTGCCTACAGTATAAGCGATGTTGGGTCTGGTCACTGTAAGATATATAAGTTTGCCAACCAGACGTCTGTACCTCGTAACATCTGAAAGAAGAGGAGAGTCATTCGTTCATATTTTATCTTCTCCAGTCGCCATGGGGCATCAGAGAGGTTTAGCCCAGTAAACCCTGCATCTTTTAGCAAGTCAAGAGCATACTTGCATTGGGAGTGGATAAGGGAATTGGGCTTCCGAGAGATTTCTATCCCCAGAAAGTATTTTTGAGAGCCCATATCCTTTGTGAGCAGGTGTTGGCGAAGATGCTTCTTTGTCAAGGTTATCCCAGCCTGGTCATCTCCAGTGAGAAGAATATCATCCACATATACATCAAGCACTACCAGACCCAAGGAGGTTTTGCAAATAAATAAGGAGTGATCGGCAGAACTTCTCGTAAAACCCACGACCGCCACAATCCCGCTAAACTTTTCAAACCATGCCCGAGGGCTCTACTTGAGACCATAGATAGCCTTCCGTAGCCGGCATACCTATGTATCCCCCTGAGCAACATACCCTGGAGGTTACTCCATATAGACGTCCTCTTGAAGGTCCTCATATAGAAAGACATTCTTAACATCCAGTTGAGAAATAGGACAATCCTGGTTGACAGCCATATATAGTAGGACCTTGATAGTGCTGAGACGAGCAAATGGAGAGGTGTCAAAATAATCAACCCCATACGTCTGGGTAAAGCCTTTGGCAACAAGATGAGCCTTGTAACGAACCACACTGCCGTTAGGGCGGAACTTCACCACATAGACCCAGCGACAACCAACGACATCTGTACCGAAAGGAGGAGGACAGAGGGTCCTTGTATCCTATTCAGTGAAAGTAGAAATCTCCTCATCCATGACATCCTTCCAATGAGGAATAGTAAGGGACTTCTGGTATGAACGGGGAGGTGGCAGTGGCCGAGATAGCCAGTGCGAAAGCCCTGCGAGAAGGGGTAAGACGATCATAGGAAACAACATCAGCAAGTGGGTGTTGGGTACATGCCCGAACCCCTTTATGAAGATCAATGGGGAGATCCAGGTCAGCGAGTTCCTCAGTATCCGGAGAATCCGTGGTGGAGAGTGCTGGCCTGGGAGTAGAGAGAGACGATTGCGGAGAGGAGGGAGATATCACGGGAAGTGGACACGATGGAGGAGAGGGTGGAGATGGTGGAGATGGCGGAATGTCAGTAGGGGGAGAGGGAACAGATGGGTTGGTATGAGAAGTAGGATCATCAGGAGTAGAGGAGGAGGCGGGAGAGAAGTAAGAAGCATTTTCAAAGAAGGTGACATCCGTAGAGACAAACTGCTTGCGGGTAACGGGGTCAAAGCAACAATAACCTTTTTGTGTGGTAGAGTACCTCAGAAAGACACATTTAGTGGCCCGTGGTGAGAGTTTGTCACGGGTGGCAACAGGAGAGTGCACAAAGGCTGTGCACCCAAAGATGCGCAGAGTACGAGGAAACAGATCCTTATTCGGATAAAGAATGGAGAATGGGGTGGCACCGTGGAGAACTGTAGAGGGAATGTGATTGATGAGATAGCAGGAGAGGAGGACAACATAACCCCAATAGGAGCGAGGAACGTGCATCTGTGTCATCAGAGTGCGAGCAACATCGAGGAGGTGACGATTTTTACGTTTCACCACCCCATTTTGCTGTGAGGTGTAGACACAACTAGTTTGATGAATAACATCATGTTGCATACAGAAAGATGAGAAATCATGGCTAAGATATTCCTTAGAATTGTCAGAATAAAAGAGTTTAATAGATGTATCAAACTGAGTCTTAATTATATAATAAAATGATGTCCAGACAGAGAACAGTTCAGAGAGATCCTTTAGAAGATACACCAACGTACATGTAGAGAAATCATCAATAAATGTGACAAAATATGAACTACCCCGACTGATGGTGAGGGTAGGAGCAGACCCCCATACATCAGAGTGAACGAGGTTGAACGGACGGGAAGAGCCACGACTTTGCGTAGGTGGGAAGGTGGAGCGGTGATGCTTTCCAAACTGACATGCATCACAGTTGAGAGGTGGATGATGCGGAGGGAGGTGGGGCAGAAGCTGGCGAAGAAGCCGGGGAGGAGCATGACCAAGGCGAAGATGCCATTGGAGAAAATCTGTAGAGGAGGAGAATGCGGATAGATCAGAAATGTTGTCGAGGAAGTAGAGGCCGCCGCTCTCAGTCCCAGTAGCAATCGTCCGTTAGGAGTCCGAATCCTGAAAAGAACAAGAAGTATGAGTGAATTTGACTGAACACCGTAGTTGCTTGCATAGAGAAGTAACCGATATTAAATTTCAAGAGAACTTGGACACATAGAGAGTATCTGCCAGGCGAAGAGACTGAGTGACTTGAACCACTCCCGTCCCATTGACTGGTGAGGAAAAGCCGTCCGCCACAAAGACTGGGGGCAACTGATCATGTGTTTCTAGAAGAGAAAAACACTGAGGATTGCCTGTCATATGATTGGTAGCACCAGAGTCGATCAACCATCTGCCGTGAGTAACAACGTGGGCACTACCAGAAGATGTGACCACCGAGGCGGACTGCGTGGAGGAGGTGGAGGCCATAGAAGAGAGACCGCACGATCAAACAGGAGACCGCGCGAGAACTGCAGGAAGCAGAGAGAAAGAAGGTCGCGGCGACAAGGGTAGAAACACCAAGCCGGGCGACCAGCAAGCAGGACGTGCGGCTAGGAAGGCCGCAGCCAAGAAGTAGAGCAAAGCAGAGGGAAAGAAGTTGCACGACTAGAGAGAAGGCCGCACGAACAGAAGAGAGAAGACCACGCTAACTGGGAGGAGTTAACAAGATAGGCAAACAAGTTGTGCGAATAGAGCAGATACCGCACAAGCAGAAACTGGCCGCGCGAATAAAGGGAGATCGTGGGGAGAGAAGAGATAGGCCGCACAAGGGATAACAGGTCGCGACGACTAGAGAGCGGGAGCGGTTAGAAAGGAGGGGCAGAGCGGACGCCCACACAAGGGAAGAAGAAACCGCGCGAACAGGGCGCGACAAGAGAAGATACAGGTCGCGAGAACAGGTCGCGAGAAGAAGAACAAGGGAAGAAGAAACTGCGCGAACAGAGCGCAACAAGAGAAAAAACAGATCGCGAGAATAGGTCGCGAGGGGAGGAACAAGCGGCGCAGACAGGTCACGCGGACAGAGACGTCTTAAAAAACAAATTCAGGAGGAAAAGATCGAGTGCTCTGATATCATGTGCGAACAGAAAACAAGAGACCAAAAAATTGGAGTAATAAAATTTTTATTATCCAAAAAGGTATCTATTACAAAGGTATTGTCTCACTTTTATAGAATAGAGGAGATGTGAGAGATTAAAATTAAGCAATGTGAGACTAAATAATTACAGTTGTAAGCGGTTTAACATAAAACAAGCCGAACAAGCCACACAGTTAGACGAATAGGCTAACCGCCCGGCCACCACAAGGAGGAGAGAACAAGCTGCCATAGGAGACTGCCAAACCGCCCGGTCTCTAATCCTCCTGGGACAAACCGTCAGACTGCCCGGATAACCACAACAACAGTCCAGCCACCAAACCGCAGGAGAGAAAGCGACAGACCGCTCGGTCTCCAAACCGCCAGAATCAGACCGTTAGACTGCCCGGTCTCTATACAGCAACATGCTCCAGGGACCAAAAGAGGGGGAAGGTCTGTCCCTCTACCTTGGGGTCGGGGCCGAGGCCGTGAGCTCCGTCCTGGTCCGGGAAGAAGGGAAGAAGCATCTACCGATCTATTACATGAGCCGGGTCTTGAGGAAGACAAAGCTCTGATACCCGATTTTAGAGAAGTTGGCCTTTGCTTTGGTCATCTCGGCTCGGAGGCTCATACTATACTTCCAGACACCCTCCATCCGAGTGGTGACTGACCATCCCCTCCGCAACATCTTTGAGGGGGTGAAGTATTCAGGAAGGTTGGCGAAATGGTCAGTGGAGCTAAGTGAATCAGATACTTGTTCTTTTCCGCCAGCTTGTTCAGTTCACGATATTCAATGCATAAACACAAGCTTCCATCCTTCTTATTCACAAAGAGCTGCGGTGCACTCCAAGGTGACATACTTGGACATATATAGACTTGCTCTAGCAACTCCTGCAACTGAACCTTCAATTCTGCCATCTCCTTTAGCACTACACGGTATGGTTAGCGCGCCACAGGCTTCGCACCTGACACCAACTCAATAGTGGCGTCCATCTCTCGCTAAGGTGGAATCCCAGGGATATCTTTAGGAAATACATCCAAAAACTCTGACACAATATGAACGTCATTCAAACTGGACTTCGGCTCAACAACCTCCAATAATGTGAAGAATAACTCTGCGCCCTTCCGAACCGCCTTGACCATTTGGAGAGCAGACATCAGTATCTTGCTCGATCCTCGCATACCAACGAATTTAGTCTCGCATTCGGTATTCTGTCCCAGTGTGACTTCCTTTGAGTTGTAAACAATGCAGACACACTGCTCTGAGAGTCATTCCATACCAAATATCACATCAAACTCAAATATTGGCAGCACAGATGCTTCTAATCCAAAATGATGACTTATGATTTGCACCTGAACACAACAAACTCTATCTGCACGCATTGAGCAACCATTATGCGGCAAAACATCCATTCTCTCTATCAATATAAAAAAGGCACTCTGATACGCAACACGATGTCCTCAGACAGAAAGGAATAAGAAGCGCCTGTATCGAACAATGCTCTCGTCGGATAGTCCAAGATTAAGACAGCCTAATTCAAACAAGTTGAGCAATACATACAAGATAGCAAGTATATAACGCGGTAAAAGTTGTATACTAAATCGTACATGTCACCACATCGTTTTATTTTATGGCCACAAGTATAACAAATAATTAGCCCTCTCCCAGAAGTTACTCCAGACGTAACAAAAGAAGGAGCTGATCCAGAAGATTTGGACTTTTTATTCCACCATCGTTATCCAGACTTTGAAGAGCTCGATACATTTAACTCTGGCTTTTCACGCTCAAGTCCTTCTTACTTTGGACTCTTTTCAAATCTTGCTCTGGGGATCAGACAGTATTTACCAACGTCAAAAAGTCCCGTGTCATCGGACCTGAGAGAAGTAGCCTCAGATCATCACGCAGACCTTCATAGAACCTGTTTGTCTTGCACTGCTCGTCAACAAACGTAGAGCCCGCATACCCCCCAATCTAGTAAACGCATGAAAGTAGTCATCAACACAACTCTCACCCTGAGTTAACCTATGAAACTGTTCTCCATTGTGATCCTCTGTGCAGATAGCTGATATCTCGCCAAACATAGCCTCAAAAACTCCTCCATTGAGACCTCCGTCAACGACCGACCAGTAAACTGGTGTAACTCGAATTCATCCTACCAAAGCCTCGCCTCTCCATCCAATAAGATGGTTGTCACGGTGACTTTTTTCCACTCCTTAGCTTGTGTTTCCATCATGGTTCTCGTTATTCTTGGGAGCCAATCCTTAGCTTGTGTTGGGGTTCCAGTACCCGCAAACACAGGAGGGTTAAAACTCATCACATGCTTCAATTGCTTTTCCATTGTTCTCCTTGTGACTACTGGCTCCACGACCACTTGTCTCACTACTACAAGCTCAACTACGCCAACGGCTCTTGGGCCACCCCAGGGGTAGGAGGCTGTACATGCCTTCCTGGTTGCGCATTGATTAACACAAATACAACTTCAACAATCAATCATATTGTTTTAGCAGATGGAGGAGGTGTAGGCACCTCAGCTGGTGCACTACTACCCGCAGAATGCTGGGGTTCAGACTGCCCCGCGCCGCTTCTAATCACTTATAATAATGAAACAGACAATTAAGCAGCCAATAATATTACAAAAAGAAATTAAGGAACACGCAGGTTCCTCAAACATGTGTATTTTCATTGTTAAGTGGACATTCATGAGTTATTTGATGTTATAATGGTAACACACATAGACGTGCTCACTACCCCTTACAAGAATTCGCCCACGAATTTGAATTAGAAAGACCGACACCAGAAGTTGATACCAAATTGTAACACTATCATCCATCACATAGAATATAATAGAAGGTCCGACCGAGGTCACACGCCATATGCCACAAACTGTCAGCAGAATTATGCATTGAAACCAAAAAAATCACGCAACCTAACTCAGATTTGCATTCTAGCATAAGCATTTAAAATTACTTAGACCCCAACACAAGAATGTCCATTAACAACACCTTAGGAATGATTTATAAAATACACGAAGAGTTTGGACTTAAGGCCTTACAAAATATTTTCTCATCAAAAGTGTTTTACAAACATCGACACAGTGGATGGCCACACATGAAAACAATAAAAGATTCGACTTTGGACCTTCGAGGGCCAGCCAACACAACATAAGGGACTTCAGTCCACTACTTTCCATTTTTCTCTCCAGAATCCGCATAAGCACGTCCATCAAGATGTGGCAAAACAAGACAACAGTCAGCATTAGCTGATCTAATTATAACGACCTCACCACTCACTCGGGGCAGCAATGCTCCTTCCATGCATGTATACAACATGTATATATAATGCTATCAGAATGTGCTATTTAGATACCATTCACCACAGACGCTGGTGAGTAAGCCCACACATCCCGTGAAATCCGGGCACATTATCGGTGTGCTGGAATACCAACCCCACCACCATACTCAGTGACGGTCCATATTTGAGCATTACAGGTCTTTCTGTCCCTTAACCAAAGACCCTCTCTCCTATGCTACGATAAAGTCAAAGACGCTTTATTACCTTAAGATACAAGCTAGTGACTCACTCTAAGTTGATCGCAATAGGACGAGTACAGTTCAGCCACAGCTCGTTGCTAAAACCGTCGGGCTCACAAGCCTTAATGCGGGTCAGCCTCCCTTGCTCGTTCATACATACATAATCACATTATGTTCCGAGACTTGCACTCATGGACACCACAGCTGGGCACTCTAAGTACCACAGCAGGGCTAGTCTCTAAGAGACATGTCTCACAAACATAGCTCTCTGGGAGCTACCGCCGATGATATCTATACCGTCGCGCGGTAGGGGACAAAACAACATTTCTTCCCCAAATTTGGGTGTTTTCCTAGAGACCAACTCCAGTAATCTCACTGCAGCAACATGCACACCCCATGATTCTGTAAAATACGCATTTAACCACAAAGTCTTCTTTGACACGCAAATTAATCATCACCAATTCAGACCAACCTATCCAGATGAGCTTCTTATAATATGCTTATTCTGTACTTTGATTCTGGATTCTATATGCAAGTTCATTATCGGGGATACCACCGATCAACCCGTTGGAAACTTCACATTCTCCACCAATTGATGGGTGGGGGTGTTCATGCATATACCAAATAAGGACTTTACTTGTCCAAGAAGAAAGATCGTTACCCTTGTTGTTCGTTTAAGAGCCATAAGCTTGCAAATGATCCAGATGGAAACATCCACAGTGCTTTCTTCTCCGTGGATCTAGCTTTGGCTTGCTACTCCAATTACAAGAACACCTCCCAAGCTCTTATTTAGGGCTGGTTCAACCTTCTCCTTCCCCTTCTTTCTATTCTCCTCTCTTCTTTCTTCTTTTCTCAAAGTGCAAGAGAGTGTGAGTGAGAAAATAAGTTGAAAATAAACCCCTCAGCCCTTTACCAATTCAATTTATACTCTCAGCCACAGGATCTCCACCTCCTAAGAAGTGGACGACCAAGATTCACTTGAGTGTTCATTTTAAATAGCTACTTGTTGAATTTTCCCGGACCTTGGAGTTAGCAGGGGTTATCTCAACTTAAGTCAGCCACAACTAGAAAACACATACAATAACAAGAGTCTTTATTGATTAACATCAATCTTCTTTACAAGGCGAGACATACATGATGAGATATGCTTCACCAAAATCAACACAGGGAAAGCAGAGACAATTACAAAGACAATTCAACACAAGCCGCCTGAACTCAAACACCAAGCCGCCGGTCTACTGCTGTGGAGTCCGCACAATACGCCAAGTCGCCAGACCGCAACCCAAGCCGCGCGGACTGCCCGTTATTCCAATGCTAAGCTCTGGCCGCCGATCTGCAAGCCGCCTAACCGCGAGGTCGCCTAGCCGCCAGACCGCACAAGCTGCGATGCCGAATAGAACAGTCCGCCTGAAGCAGGCGACTTATTGAACCCCGAACCAAGTTGCCAGAGAGAAGACCGTTTGGTCGCTGTCCGCGACCTGTTGTTTACCGCCTGTTGCTTAACCGCAGAGTCCGCACTGTCCCTGACCGCAGTCAGAGCCAAATCCTGGCTTTCCAATGCTATCCGCACAACCTGCATAGCACAACCCTGTCAACTCAAACAAACCGCGCGGACACAAAAGTCTAGTCCGTAGCAACTGTTGCGGGTTCACTTACTGTTCACTCATGCATAAAGGTTCTTTATTCCTGATATGACATGGTCCTATTTATATGCATGATGAGGAGTGTGGTCACCGCCCTAGCCGATAGGATTACCGCCACATCCTGCAGTAAAAACAAAGTGTATCCGCAAGCCGCAGATACACACCCAGTCCGCTGCGACCTTTGCAGGATAGCCAGTCCGCCAATGCATCACCAAGTCCGGATACATCGCCAATCTGCCTTTTCGCCAAAGGCCAAGCCAATTGCTAAGGCTTCACCAAGGCTGGACAGCAACACCAGTTCGCCTTATCGCCAAAGGCCAAGCCAAGGCCAAGGCTTCACCAAGGCCGGACAGCAACACCAGTCCGTCTTGTCGCCAAAGGCCAAGCCAACGCTACGGCTTCACCAAGGCCAAACACATCGCCAGTCCGCCTTGTACCAAGGCCAAGCCAAGATCGCCACAGCCGAACTCTGCAACAACTGTCCTCCTATCCGCGTACACAGCTCCAGTCCGCTTATCCCGAGCCCACAGCCTCGCCACAAGGCAACTGCCGGACTCAGCGGACACAGCTCCAGTTCGCTTATACTACGGATACCTCCAGCCCGTATATCCCGCAGACTGCTCCAGTCTGCAAATCCTGAGTCTATAGCCTCGTCACCAAGATAACTACTGGACTCAGCGGACCCAGCTCCGGTCTGCACACAAAAGCGGACGTAACTCCAGTCCGCCTCCTCCAAGCTCGCAACCAAGGCACACTACACTACTGCCGAGCTTGGCGGACTGGGACACAGTCCGCACTCCACTGCGCGATCTCCCCGGACTGAGCCAAACCTGGACCTGGTTCAGAACCAACCAAGTCCACACCACTGTCGACAAGGGCAAGTCCGCATTTACTGGCGGACACTGGATTCAGTACGCCTGCACCGGCGAACTCCAGTATCAGTCCGCACTGACTGGCGATCTCCGCGGCTTCCACTTGCCGCTTCACTAGAGCAACACCAAAGCTTCCGCCAAGCCGGTCTACCGAGCCTCAGTTCCTCAGTCCGCTTCTTGCCGGACTCCGCGGATATAGTCGCTATCCTCCTGGTTACCTCCTAGGATCCAACTGCTTGCAGAACATAAGCTGGCCTGGCTAACCGCCGCTGCTGTCCGCGTAGTCCGCGCGAACAGACCGCCCAGACCGCCACAGAACAAGCCGTCTGCACCACCCCCGCCGACCTGGCTGTCCCCAACCCTGTCGGCGTAGTCCGCACGGATAGGTTGCCCAAGTCCTCCATTCACCCACTTTCACTTCACAATTTTCAACATTCCCCCTTGAAGTGAGAAGTGGTGAATAACTCCAGCAGCTCCCGTAACCTTGCACCTGGTCCTTCCGATAGTATCTACGAAGAAATGTCCAAGACATAGTCCTCGCCCCGCATATCCCGAACCATGAGGGAGCCCTCCAGCATCTCCCAAAAGGAGCCATGCTTCCCTCTGCCTTCTTCATCAGCTTCAACCTCCACTCGTGCATCAAAGGAGTATCACCAACAACCTTGGGCACAAGGGCCCAAGCCTTGTCACCTCTGAGAGTAGTCACCTCTTCAGCTTTGGTGTCAACCACCTCCTTGATTCTAGTGGGGTCATCACAGCTAGAAGATACTCGCTTGATCTGAGGGCTTGCAAAGAAACATGGGATCAAGCTCGTCGTGTTCCCTTCGCTATATCGAGCTGGTGGGTTACTGATCCTCTTCGACCTCCGAAGAACTGGATCATGGCTAACCACCTCCGCTGATCATCTTGAACCAGCTCCGTTCCTGGGCAAACCCGGAACAATGCTCCCCTTGCTTCTTAAACAAGACGCCACCTCACTGGAACCAGGAGCACCTGGAGCAACGCTCCCCCTGCTACCTGAACCAGAAGCCTCCGCTCTCGAACAAGAACTACCTATAACATCGCTCCTCCTGTTTCTTGAACAGGAAGCCTCTGCCTTTGAGCCAGAAGCTACTGGAGCATCGCTCCCCCTGCTTCCCGACCCTGAGGCCTTTACCCCGGAGCTAGAACAACCTAGATCTCTTGGTGACCCAGGCAGCTCCTTTTGATCCTTAGCAACAGCCTCCTTTAGCCCACCATCTGACCTGCTCATCTCTAGCTCCACATATGAGCTATCTCAATACGACATCAACTCATCGAAGACAACGTCTCTCGACACGATGTGCCTCTTCGTCGCAGGATCCATACACCTCCATCTTCTCCTCTGCTCATCATACCCAACAAAGACTAGCTTCGTCTTGAGAGCATCCAGAGTGTGTACATAGCAGGTAGATCCAAACACCCGTAGGTGCTTTACACTGGGCTTCATCCCGAACATCAGCTCATATAGAGTCTTCACAATGATCAGACTAAGAGGCATCTGATTGATGACATGTGCCGCACAGGCCATCCCTTCCGCCCAAAAGGCCTTAGGAATGCCTTTGCATTGAAGCCAACATTTACAGGTCTCCGTCAACCAACGGATCATCCGAGCTGCAACACCACCTTGCTGTGAAGTATGTCCACAAGAAAGCTCCCTTCGGATCCCATGCTTTCTGCAAAAGTATGAGAACTCAGTTTAGCCAAACTCACCACTGATGGCTGTCCTCAACTTCTTGATCCGCAGGCCAAGCTGGCCTTCCACAAGCCTCTTGAACTCCACAAACAAGCGTATCATGTTCGACTTCTCCTTCATGAAGTATACCCAAGTATACCGCGAATAGTCATCAATCAATATCAGCATGAACCTGCTGCCTCCAAGACTGGCGGTGACGGTCGGTCCAACCAGAGCACAATGGACAACCTCCAAAGGTGCTTTACATCTGGATTGTGCCTTATCAACCGTAAAGCGATAAGCTTCACTATGTTGACATCCCACACATCCCTGACCATCTCCATAGAATGACAATGTAGGCAAGCCTCTCACGAGTCTCCTTACTGCCATTACTTTCAGCTTGTCCATCCCAACATGCCACAGTCTTTCATGCCAGATAGCTGCACTATTACTGGCCTTCATCCGATCAACACCTGAACTTGTTGAAGTCCCAACTAAGTTCTTCTCCTTGCCTCCAACAAGACCTATGTTCGCTGAGAGCAAGACAACCTTGCACTCCTTCCTGAGATGACCATGCTGCTTGCATCTATAGCACCTTAGTACTTCCTTCCTCTTCCCATCACGCCTAGGAGAAACACTCATCTCTTGCTGATATGAAGTAGAAGGACCATCCTTCGCAGCAACCTTCACCTCCTTCCTGAACAACCCATCAAGGGAAGTCCAAACCTCTGCAGCTGGCCGACATCCACTGATGTGGTCCAAGAGCTCCGATGAGATCACCTGCTTGAGAATAGACTCCGCTCTCGCATTTGTCTCCTTCCAAGCTCTCATCTCTTCAGCATTGCCAGCAGTAGCCTCTTGTCTTTCTGCTCCACATACTACCTCCCAAAGGTGCTTGCCAAGAAGAAAGCTCTCCATACAAGACTTCCACCTATCAAAGTTTGTCTCTATAAGGAGATCAATTCAAAGACCACTTGCATCTTCCACTGCCATGGTTCTACCACTGGTTCCCTCTTCACAAGAGCAACAACCACTTCATTTGATCACTGCTTATCCACTACAATCCAGCTCTAATACCATGTTGAATTTTCCCGGACCTTGGAGTTAGCAGGGGTTATCTCAACTTAAGTCAGTCACAACCATAAAACACATACAACAACAAGAGTCTTTATTGATTAACATCAATCTTCTTTACAAGACGAGACATACATGGCGAGACATGCTTCACCAAAATCAACACAGGGAAAGCAAAGACAATTACAAAGACAAGTCAACACAAGCCGCGCGAACTCAAACACCAAGCCGTCGGTCTACTGCTGTGGAGTCCGCACAATCCGCTAGGTTGCCAGACCGCAACCCAAGCCACGAGGACTGCCCGTTATTCCAATGTTAAGCTCTAGTCGTCGATCTGCATGCCGCCTAACCGCGAGGTCGCCTAGCCGCCAGACCGCACAAGCTGTGATGCCGAATAGAACAGTCCACCTGAAGCAGGCGACTTATTGAACCCCAAACCAAGTTGCCAAAGAGAAGACCGTCTGGTCGCTGTCCGCGACCTTCTGTTTACCGCCTGTTGCTTAACCGCAGAGTACGCACTGTCCCTGACCGCACTCAGAGCCAAGTCCTGGCTTTCCAGCGCTATCCGCACAACCTGCACAATAAAACCCGGCCAACTCAAACAAACCGCGCGGACACAAAAGTCCAGTCCTTAGCAACTGTTGCAGGTTCACTTACTGTTCCCTCATGCATAGAGGTTCTTTATTCTTGATGTGACATGGGTCCTATTTATAGGCACGATGAGGAGTGTGGTCACCGCCCTAGCCGATAGGATTAGCGCAACATCCCGCAGCAAGAACAAAGTGTATCCGCAAGCCGCGGATACACACCCAGTCCCCCGCGACCTATGTAGGATAGCCAGTCCGCCAATGCATCACCAAGGCCGAACACATCGCCAGTCCGCCTTGTCGCCAAAGTCCATGCCAATTGCCAAGGCTTCACCAAGGCCGGAAAGCAATAGCAGTCCGCCTTGTCGCCAAAGGCCAAGCCAACGCTGGACAACAACACCAGTCCGCCTTGTCGCCAAAGGCCAAGCCAACGCCAAGGCTTCACCAAGGCCGGACACATCGCCAGTCCGCCTTGTCGCAAGGCTAAGCCAAGACCGCCACATCCGAACTCTGCAACAACTGTCCGCCTATCCGCGGACACAGCTCCAGTCCGCTTATCCCGAGCCCACAGCCTCGCCACAAGACAACTGCCGGACTCAGCGGACACATCTCCAGTCCGCTTATACTGCGGATACCTCCAGTCCGCATATCCCGCAGACTGCTCCAGTCCGCAAATCCTGAGTCTATAGCCTCGTCACCAAGACAGCTACCAGACTCAGCGGACCCAGCTCCAGTCCGCACGCAGAAGCGGACGCAACTCCAGTCCGCGTTCTCCAAGCTTGCAACCAAGGCACACGACACTACTGCCGAGCTTGGCGGACTGAGACACAGTCCGCACTCCACTGCGCGATCTCCCCGGACTGAGCTAAATCTGGTTCAGAACCAACCAAGTCCACACCAGGCGCGACGCCGACGGCGGCCCCTCATGCTCTTCCCGGCGTATCCCGACTGCCTACTCCTTCCCCACCCGCTGGTGGGCTCTTCGCGCCGGCACCAACTTCGAGTTTTTACCCGATTCTCTTCGGCTTGGGTAACGGTTTCCTCCACTTTGTGTGTGATTCGTCTCATTTCTATTACTTTCTTGCTGTTGTGAATCGATTAGTGTGTGGTTGGAAATCTTTGAATGAATCGGAAATGTGACAAAGGCGTTGCGATCTCCAACCCATTGGTCGGAAGGGAATAGTTTGTCGTTCGCTAGATTCTTGTCGGGTTTAACCCCCACTCCGACTAAATCTCCGCCCCCAAACGTTGTCTCCGCAGCGGTCGTCGCTAGGGAGTTGGGTGCGCGAACGTCCGCTAATCCCAAGTGGAACTTAGTATTTGTGCACGCTAAGTGTTTGAGGAAAAGCCGTGCTCATACGACGTTGGATACTTGTGCACGATCCCTAATGGTTGATTTGTTTGAGTCGTGATTCTCTCCGAATTATTTCTTCGTTATTTTTGCGCACTCGTTCGTACCGGGTAAGTCCCTTTCGCTTGATCGGACATTGGCTCATAGCCCCTGTAAGATCTCTAGAGGCGTGACGAACCTTCGTATTACAGTGTGAACTATTTTTCTAGTCGTCTCCTATAGCTTTGACTGCGTCTTAACTGCTTGCTACATCAGATGTGCGTATATAAAAAAAAATCACACAATTGGTTAGACCAAGGAGATTATTATCGAAATGACTGAGATTCATTTGATGATCCATTTTCAGGACCATGACCAAATAAATAAAAAAAGAAATTAATGCAGTGTATATATAAATATATATTTCCCATTAATTAGGAAGATTTATTATAAATGACATAGACTTTTGGGCACAATATTATGTTGTTGAGCCTCCCTTCTTCCTTCCAAAAAAACACAAATGTAAGTGATTGAACTACACAAACTGATTGTGCCTACTCCAGCAATCTATTTGAACACGCATGGATCTAACTGTTGTGCTTCCAGATTGACAGCGCTGACTTGAAGAGAAAGCTTCAGAAATTAAATTATTAAATTTCATATCAGGTCGGCCCTTGTTTCATTTCATTGTTATACTTTACATGTCTTCTATTTAAGATTTTATAATTTATTTTATCAAAAATTTTTTGTTCCAACATGCCCTCTCTCTCTCTCTCCACTTTCTCTCTCTCTCTCCGACCTTAGCTTACTCTCCTCCCTTTAGTGAAAGAATTTTTTTGGGCGCTGCTATCCGCACTGTAGTTTTGGCTATTTGCACCACACTTTCTCCTAATTTTTCGTGTCTTTGCGAAATCTGAACGTATTTCTCAAGTACGCCTTGTACATGCATTTTTAGGAAAAGTGTCCAACACTAAAGTTATAGATCCGCACTTTCGTGTTGAACACTTCTCCTAAAAATGCATGTACAAGATGTATTTTCAAAAGACAGAAAAATTTAGGAAAAAATGTGATGCGAATAGCTAAAACTGCGGTGCGGATTTTTTAGCTGAAGGGTAATTTTTGAAGTCCTAAGCACTAAAAGGATATGTCTTTTAAAGGATATGTTTTTTTATATTATTTATATTTACACGTATGTGTATTGGAATTAGTAAAGACTAAAGAGTGCAATGATATTGGAAATGTTAGAATAAGAAATTTTCAATTAATGATTTATTTTAATTTAAAGCATTTATATTTCAAAGTTGGGGTGATCATATTATTCGAAACTCGAAAGTCCCTCGAAAATCGTTCGAAAATTGAGTCGAATCGGAATCGGTTAAAATTGATTCGACTCAATTTGACTCGAATCTGATTTTGAGTCGATTTCGAGTCAGCCCTGAATCACTCGAAATATGATTCGAATAAACTAGAATTAATTAAAAAAATTATGTATTTATTAATATATTCTTATTTTAAAATTAAAAATAACAAAATTTAAACATAAATAAATAGAATGAAGACTTTAAGTGTTTCATTTGCTCAATTTATTTGTTGCCGAATTTAATTTTGAGCAAATTAGGAATAAAACGAAAAATTGCTCAATTTCGAGCCGACTTGATTCGATTTCGAGCCGACCCGATTCGATTTCGAGCCGACTCAATTCGATTTCGAGCCGACTCGGAATCGAGTCATTTTGAGTCGAGCCGACTCGACTCGAAATCAGCTCGAACTTGATTCGATTTCGAGCCGAGTTCGAGTTGAAAGTTTCGATTTCGAGCCGAGACAAAATCGCTCGAACTTGACTCGATATCAGCCCTATTAATTCAAAGTTTCATTTTTAATTAATAAATGTTAGGTTAATATTAAATTTTTTAATTTATCCTGAACTATGCATATATGGAAATTATGAATTATGACCCGATATTATGAATTATTAAATTTTTATATTCTACATCTCCACTTAATTGCATTTACGAGTATTTTTCTTGCAAAGCACAACTAATTTGAGTGATTTTTTCCAGTAATTTGTTTTGTATAAATTAATAAATTTTAAATAATCATTATATAAATGTCGAAGTAGATTCATGAACAAATAACAATTAATATTTCAAAATTGCAAATAACTTAATCTAATTCCGATCCTAAATACTGTTTTAGGTTGTTTGATTGAGGAGCTTTTTCAAATGAGCTTCTTCAAAAAAAAGGTGACTTAGGTTCTGTTTGGCGTGCCTACAGTGACTGAAGAAAGAGTGGTGGAAAACAGTGTTGGAATAATCGGTTTTTTTGCTGAGTGATGACAAAATATGTGAAATTGTTTGATAGAACAGTGTTTGCAGTGTTGTTTCAAAGGTAGAATTAGTAAAATTGTTTGACAAAACAATTGTGCGGTGTGAATAATAAAAAGAACACAAATAACATCACTAATAACCGCTTAATTTGTATAGTTTGTTCATAATAACACTAATAATTAACACAAAAAACAGCTGCTTGGGTCTAGGGTTCATCTCCTATTGCAGACGGGGGATGACGAGAGCTGACGGGAAATGTGGAGGGAAGAAGCTATGTTCGCCGGAGGTGGATCGCCGACGTGTAGAGAAGGAGGAAAGTGGGGTCGGGGGACAAAATCGCGGCAAGGGCAAGACGGGGGAGAAAACAGCTCGTGGGAGAAAACAACGGGGCAGGGGAATCGCGGGTTGCGGCGTCCAATCGCGAAAAAAATGACGGGCCAGAATCGCGGGAATTCCGCGATTTCACAGCGGGAGCGACTCGAATCGCGGGTCCCAAAATTCTTGTTTGGCGCGGCGTTTTCAAAAACGACAGCACGTTACTCCGAAATCGCCGCGCCAAACAGAGCCTTAGAGTTTTTTTAAGCACACATTTCTCTGCTTTTAACAACTTTTTCTGATTATTAACTCCACTACCCTACAATAGTCCTGTCCAAAAAGCTCCATTGGGCCTGGCTTGGCCCGGGTTTTTTGCGTATTGGGCTCGGCCCGGGCTTTTTGCCTACCGGGCTCGGCTCAGGCTTCTTGCCAATCGGGCTGGGCCAGGATCGGGCTCCCCTGTTGAATTTTCTCAAAGTGGTCTGCAAGATAGCCTGAAGCCAAATTAATATTCTCAGCACTACCCAGTTCACACTTTGATCATGCAGAAACCCAAGGAGCAAGCTCAACACAACATGCACATGGAAGAACAAGCAGATTTGTATTCATTAACTTTTCTTTACAAGGCGAGGTATACATAGCGAGACATGATTTCGCTAGTACACAAGCTGCAACAGAAAGAACAAAAACAAGTTGGGCGGACAGAACTGTAGACCGCCGAGACCGCCGAGTCCGCCAAGTCGCCGAAGCTGCCCGAGCTCTTGCTGCTACACGCCGAATAGAACACGGAGTCCGCCTGAGACCGCAAGGCCGCGCGGACACACCGTTATTCGCCTACTACCGATGAACTGAAAAACAGACCACCTACCCGCCTAAACCGGCGGACAGGTTATTGGAACTTGCAAATGTTGAAGCAGAGAACTGACAAGCCGCAGAGCGACCTGCTGAGACCGCAGAGACCGCACCCTTCACAGAACTTGACCGAAGTCAAAACCAAACTTCTGGCTCCTTGAAGCTAGCCGCGCGATCTGCACACAACAAACCGTCAGCTCTACTCAACCCGCACAGACAGAAAACTCAGACCACAGCAATTTGCCCAGGCCCCACTTACTGTTCACTCAGTTACTGTAGACGTGCCGGGGGGGGGGGGGGGGTCCTATTTATAGGCGAGGTGAGGAGTGTGGTCACCACCCTAGTGAATAGTGTCACCGCCCCAGCCCGCGCGCTAACCCAATCCAGTCCGCCAAGTCCGCGTGGACTTGGCCAAACCAACCCTCCAGGAGCCATAATAAAAGCCAGTCCGCCTCTATGTAGACTTACACACTAACAATCTGCATCTAGCACAAGACTAGTCCGCCCAACGCCAAACAGCGCTAGACCGCCACACTTTGCAGGCGGACATCCTCGCAACACAAGCGCACCAGCCCGAATAGCATATCACGCGGACTCAGGAGCCAGTCAGCAGGACAGTCCGCCACAGATGAGAACATCCACTGCATCATGGAGAGCTCGGCAAGAGTCAAAGCACCATGCACACAGATGCGGACTCCGCGGACGCCAAAGCGCGACATAAGGCAGAGCCCGCAAGCCTTACTCACATAGCTTCCAACATCGGCCAACTGCCAGACTCCGACACCAGTCCGCGCAGTACTCCCGCGGATACAATCTTCAATCCGCCAGGCTACACAACAACTTCCAAATCTACAAGGCCGCAGAACTAAAGGAGCACTGTCTACAATCCGCGAACTGTAGTCCGCTTCGCTTGAAGCCCTTGACCATCTTTGGCCATAGGCCAACCAAGCCGCACAGCAGACCACTCAGGCCGCAACCAGCAGTCCGCCCAGTCCGCGGACTCTGACCGCACAGTCTGCCCGGCCTGCCCATCACCCACTTCCACTTCACAAATTTCAACACTCCCCTTGAAGTGAGAAGTGGTGATCAAACCCAGCAAGCTTCGTAACCACTGAAATGGCCCCTTCGACAGCGGCTTCGTGAAGATGTCAGCAAGATTATCTTCACTTCGAACATGCCCGACCCGAAGAGATCCCTCCAACACCTTCTCCCTTATGAAGTGGTGCTCGATCTCAATATGCTTGGTCCTTGCGTGACACACTGGATTGTTTACCAGTTTGAGAGCACTCTCATTGTCACCCTGGAGCAAAGTAGGCCCTTGCACTTCTTCATGAACATCCTCTATAAGCCTTCTCAACCAGATGACTTCCCGAGCAGCCACGGCCGAAGCCTTATACTCAGCTTCCGTAGTAGACACAGACACAGAGTCCTGCTTCTTGCTACACCACGAAATGCAAGCTGATCCACAAGTGATCACATAACCCGAAGTCGACCTTTGATCATCCGAGTCACCACCATAGTCAGCATCCGTGTATCCAAGCAAAACAAAGTCTGTATCCCTACTATAGAGGAGTCCCATATCAGAAGTTGTCTTGACATACTTCAAAATGTTCCTTGCCGCTACCAGATGAAACTTCCTTGGTTCAGCCATAAACCGACTTACTCGACTAACAACGTAAGCAATGTCCGACCTTGTAATCATCAGGTAGATCAAGCTCCCTACAAGAGCCCTGAACATCAAGGGATCAGGAAGAATCCTTCCTTCATCTCGTCGAAGCTTCAGCCCATGTTCCAGTGGAGTAGAGCAACTCTTCCCTTCGCCCATGTCGAATCGACTCACAATGCGATCTGCATATCCCTTCTGGAAAATGAGAATCCCACACTCCTTCCTCCACCTCAAGACCGAGAAAATGATGAAGCTCTCCCAAGTCTTTCATCTCGAAGCGTATAGCAAGCTCAGCCCTGAGCCTTGCTACTTCCTCCTCCGAATTTTCTATGATGATCATATCATCCACATGCAGTAGGACCAAGACTAGAAGCTTCCCCTTCTTCTTGACAAACAAGCAAGAGTCCGAGTTGGAAGCAAGATAACCGCAGAATTACAAATACTCTGCTATCTTCCCATATCAAGCTCTAGGAGCTTGCTTCAACCCGTAGAGAGCCTTCCTGAGTTTGCAGACATAGTCCGGATGAACTTCAGAAACAAATCCAAGTGGCTGATCCATGAAGATGTCCTTGTCAATCTCTCCATAAAGGAAAACATTCTTCACATCAAGCTGCCACATCATCCATCCCTTGCAAGCAGCCAAGGCGATCACCACTCTAACTGAAGTCATCTTTGCAACTGGACTAAAGGTCTCCTCATAGTCTTCTCCATACTGCTGTGAGAATCCTCGAGCAACCAGACGAGCTTTGTATCTATCAATGCTCCCATCAGCCTTCTTCTTCAACTTATACACTCACTTGCAAGTCACCGGAGTAATGTCATCAACCTTGGGCACAAGTTCCCAGGTTTCATTCTTCTTGAGAGCAGCAATCTCTTCCTTCATGACATCATCCCACTCCTTAACTCCAGTGGCCTCATTGAAGTTTGCAGACTCTCGCTCATCCAGAGGACCTGCAAAGAAGCAGGAGACAAAACTCACTGTATTCCCATCACAGTACCGAGCAGGTGGCCCGATAGTCCTCTTCGACCTCCGCAAGGTCTGCTCCTTGCTTACTGCTTCCGTTGCTTCTTCAGGCTCAACTCCTACTTGGGGCAAGCTTTGAGCAATGCTCCCCCTGCTTCCTGAGCCAGAAGGCTCAGCCTCAGAGCTTGAAGCAATAGGAGCTGCAGGTGAAATAACAAGCTCCTCTCCAGGAACTTCAGCAACCACCTTCTCTTCCGCATCAACCTTGCTCTCGGACAGCTCAACTGAGCCTCCTCCATACGACGTCAGTTCATCAAAAACTACATATCTTGATACAACAAACTTCTTCGTCGCTGAGTCCATGCATTTCCATCCCTTCTTCCGCTCATCGTAGCCAACAAAGACAATCTTCCTTGCCTTCGCATCAAGCTTGGTCCTTGAAGCATCCGGGACATGCACGCAGCAAGTTTATCCGAACACCGAAGGTGTGCTACACTCGTCTTCTCCTTTAGCAACATCTTAAAAAAAGTCTTCATGTTGATCGGGCTGAGCGGCTTTCGATTGATGACATAAGAAGCACAAGACATCCCCTCTGCCCAGAAGGACCTAGGAATGTCTTTTGCATGAAGCCAGCATTTATAAGTCTCTGTCATATGACGAATCTTCTGCTCCGCTACTCCATTTTGTTGTGGAGTATGAGCACAAGTAAGCTCTCGTTGGATCCCGTGCTTCCTGCAGAAGTTAGAAAACTCAGAGGAGACAAACTCACCACCGTTGTCTGTTCTAAGCTTCTTGATCTGCAAGCCAAGCCGGCCCTCCACCAACTCCTTGAACTCCACAAACAATCAGAAGGCTTCAGACTTCTCCTTCATAAAATATACTCAACTGTATCTTGAGTAGTCATCAATCAAAACGAGCATGTATCTGCTCGCTCCAAGACTTGCAGTGACGGTTGGTCCCATCAAGTCTCCATGGATGCACTCCAATGGTCTCTTGCTCCTCGTTTGTGATTTATCAAACGGAAGGCGATGAGCCTTGACGTACTGACATCCCGCGCAAACGTGACCGTCACCAAATGAAGATAGCTTAGGCAAGCCTCTTACAAGACTTCTGTTAGTCATAGCCTTCAGCTTATCCATTCCTACATGCCCCAGCCTTTCATATCATATAGCAGCGCTATCGTTTGCTCTCATCCGATCAACATAAGAGTTAGTTGCAAGAACAAATAAGTTCTTAACTCTCCTCCCCACATGAGCAACATCAGCCTTAACCGCTGATACGTTGCGAAGGAACTTCACTTCTATTGGCCCAAATAGAATGTGATAACCAGCGTCGACCGCGTTACAGAGAAGAGGTTCTTCTTCATGCCCGGTATGTGATACACACTCCTAAATTTGAGTGGCCCCTTATCACTACCCAAAGACACAACCCTCTCCTTCTCTACTGCATAAACAGTATTATCAGCAGTTATGATAGCTTCGTTACCTGAATATGCTTGCAAGGAAGAGAACTTCGACTTGTCTCCGGTGAGGTGATGATCACACCCAGAGTCCACAATCCACTCGTCGTTGAAGTCCACAGCTGACAAAGCACGGACACAAGTGCCCGTCATGAAGGCTACACCCCATTCAGCTTCCTCGCTCTTAGAGCAAGCTTCCTCCTTGCCTGCAGCATGCCCAGGCTGCAGTTTGACCTTGCAGTCTCGCTTGAAGTGTCCTCGTTGATGACACCTGTAGCACTTCAAGTTCTTCTTCTAGTTCTTCTTCGGTGCAACACTCCTCTCTGGCTGATAAGAAGTTGAAAGCTCATTCTCAGCAGCGACCTGCTTCTTCTTCCCTTCCCACTTCTTCTTCTTGCCCGTGAAGAGTGCTTCACTGCTTTCCTCAGAGACAGTGATTCCAGCCATCTGCCTTGCTAAACTTTCCTGCGAAGCAAGCAGGTTCTCAAGCTCTAGCAGAGATGGTTGAGTGGCCCAGCCTTGAACTGATGTAACAAAAGCAACATATTCCTTCCGGAAGCCGCGGATTATGTGCCTCTTCAATTTAGCCTCAGAGATAGGCTCATTAGGATCAAGAGTTGACAGCTCAGCATACAAACTCTTCATCTTCAGAAAGAATTTGGATATGGCCAGGTCTCCTTGAGTTGCCCTTGCCAACTCATTCTCCAAGAACTGGAGCCTCGCCACGTTCTTCCTATTGAACAACTCATTAATAGTTGTCCAAATGTCAGCAGCTGACTCACATCCAATGATATGATCAAACAGCTCTGGTGAAACAGCTCTCTTGAGAACAAACTCAGCCTTTGCATTTGTTTTCCTCCAGAGCCTCGCCTACTTAGTAGTTCCAAAAGCAGCAGTCACTTCATGTCTGTCGTCACCACCGACGACCTCCCATAGATCCTCGCCAATAAGAAAACTCTCCATACACGACTTCCACTTCTTGAAGTTAGTCGTGGTCAAGAGTTCAATACCAAGACCCCTTGCATATCTCCCTTCCATTGCAACAGCCTTTGGTGAAGCTTATCAGAAGCACAGAGCAACAACAGAGCAACAACAACCGTTGATCACTGCTCAAGCAACTAAACCTCACTTTGATACCATGTTGAATTTTCTCAAAGTGGTCAGCAAGATAGCCTAAAGCCAAATTAATATTCTCAGCACTACCCAGTTCACACATTGATCATGGGGAAACCCAAGGAGCAAGCTAACCACAACATGCACATGAAAGAACAAGCAGATCTTGTATTCATTAACTTTTCTTTACAAGGCGAGGTATACATAGAGAGACATGATTTCGCTAGTACACAAGCTACAACAAAAAGAACAAAAACAAGCTGGGCGGACAGAACTACAGACCGCCGAGATCGTCGAGTCCGCCAAGTCGCCGAAGTCGCCCAAGCTCTTGCTGCTACACGCCGAATAGAACACGGAGTCCGCCTGAGACCGCAAGACCGCGTGGACACACCGTTATTCGCCTACTGCCGATGAACTGAAGAACTGACCACCTACCCGCCTAAGACCGACGGATAGGTTATTGGAACTTACAAATGTTGAAGCAGAGAACTGACAAGAGGCAGAGCGACCTGCTGAGAACGCAGAGACCGCACCCTTCACAGAACTTGACCGAAGTCAAAGACAAACTTCTGGCTCCTTGAAGCTAGCCGCACGACCTGCACACAGCAAACCGTCAACTCTACTCAACCCGCGCGGACAGAGAACTCAGACCACAGCAATTTGCCCAAGGCCCACTTACTGTTCACTCAGTTACTGTAGACGTGCCGGGGGGGGGGGGGGGTCCTATTTATAGGCGAGGTGAGGAGTGTGGTCACCACCCTAGTGAATAGCGTCACCGCCCCAGCCCACGCGCTAACCCAATCCAGTCCTCCAAGTTTGCGTGGACTTGGCCAAACTAACCCTCCAGGAGCCAGAATAAAAGCCAGTCTGCCTCTATGCAGACTTACACACTGTCGATCTGCATCTGGTATAAGACCAGTCCGCCCAACGCCAAACAGCGCTAGACCGCCACACTTTGCAGGCGGACATCCTCGCAACACAAGCGCACCAGCCCGAATACCATATCACGCGGACTCAGGAGCCAGTCAGCAGGACAGTCCGCCACAGATGAGAACATCCACTGCATAATGGATAGCTCGGCAAGAGTCAAAGCACCGTCCACACAGATGCGGACTCCGCGGATGCCAAAGCGCGACATAAGGCAGAGCCCGCAAGCCTTACTCGCATAGCTTCCAACATCGGCCAACTGCCGGACTCTGACACCAGTCCGCGCAGTACTCCCGCGGATACAATCTTCAATCCGCCAGACTACACAACAGCTTGCAAATCTGCAAGGCCGCAGAACTAAAGGAGCACTGTCTACAATCCGCAAACTGTAGTCCGCTTAGGCCGCTTCGCTTGAAGCCATTGACCATCTTTGGCCATAGGCCAACCAAGCCGCACAACAGACCACTCAGGCCGCGACCAGCAGTCCGCCCAGTCCGCGGACTCTGACCGCACAGTCCGCCCGGCCTGCCCATCACCCACTTTCACTTCATAAATTTCAACATCCCCCTTAAAGAGGGGGCCTGATAAGGCCCTTCAGGCCGGCCCGGGCCGGGTCCGCCCGATTTTCAGGCAGGATTAAAATCCCGCCTGGATTAGATTAGGCAGGATTTTAATCCCGCCTAATTGGTGAGATTTTTGCCAGCCCGGGTGTCGAGCTCAGGCGAGCCCGGCGCCCGGGCTTTGCCCGGGCCGGGTTGGGCAACCGGCTATAATGGGGGCTCGATAAGGCCGCCAAGCCCGATCATGGCCCGGACCGGGCCTAGCCAGGCTTTTTAACCACGAGTACCCTACATACCAATTCGCAATATTGTAGTAATACTTTTATCAAAAATTTCTTTTATTTTTTTACAATTCATTTTTAATCAAGCATTTTGCTCGAGCATGAGTTTTCGAGCGGACACACATATTCCCTCGGGCGCGCGGTTTTGTCGGGGAGCACGGCTTCGTTTGGGTTGGGTGTGTGTTTTTGGCCAGGCATACAATTTCAGTTTGACACACGTTTTCCCCCCACCGAGCAATCATTTTCGTGCAAGCACGAGTTTTCCTTTTTCACCGGGCGCTTGTGCTTGGTCGGGTGCACATTTTTGACCAAGTGTGCGTTTTTGGCAGCGTTTTAGGCTTTTCCCCAGGTAAGCAATGTCGGCGGGTTGCACATTTTTATCAGGAACACGTCTCAAACTCGAACGCATTGTTTTGCTTGGGGACACATTTTTTGCATTGGCGCGTGTTTTCGCATCGGTGTGAGTTTTCTCCCGGGAGAGCATTTTTGGTCGGGCGTGAGTTTTAGCCCAGGTGCGTGTTTTCGCTTGTGCGCTCATTTTTTATCTATCACGAGTTTTCCACGTGGCCCATTTTCGCTCGGGGGTGCGTTTTACGCCCGTGGACATGTTTTCGGCCAAACACGAGTTTTCAGTTGGGCACACATTTTTGGTGAGGATCGTATTTTTGTTTGGGCACGTGTTTTCGACCGATCTCACGTTTTCTCCCTAGCATGTGTTTCCCCAGGAGCACATTTTTCGCAGGGTCTGTGTTTTCGCTCGGGCTCACGTTTTCAATCGGGCGTGCATTTTCGACGTGGGTCGCATTTTTCGACTGTGCTACACATGTTTTGGCTGCAGGCTATTTTTTCGCCCGAACGTATTTTCGTTGTGCTCGTGCTTTCAGTTGGGTGAGTATTTTTCGGCCAGATGCGTGTTTTTTTCCAGGCGTGCATTTTTCGTCGGTAGTCCGTTTTCATCAGGAGCGCATTTGCGGTGCACATTTTCGCTCGAGCAACAATTTTCCAAATCAATATTTTTTGTTATAAATTACATAGCAATATTTTTATTATAAAATAAAACATATTTCTAAATTTGGTTCCACCAAACTATTAGACCCCCTGGAATACATCACTGACAACAAACAACGTCAACGGGTCTGAAGAAGCCATATCCATCTCCATCCCTTCACTTCGTTCTTCCGGTGTCACATATCATCGGAGATGTTATACAAGCATCACTACACACCAACAATGTAGGGAAGAAGTTTTTAGCTGAAAACACTTTTAACTAGTGCACCTCATAGCACTTAGTGGAAGACATACTACATGTAGCGAAAGGCTGACTATAAAAAAAAACTAAATACTAAAGACCAGTATGAGAAATATCATTATCTTTGTTGTATTACATCATTTCAATCATGAATCTATCATCAATATATACCCTAGAGAGGGACACATATAAGAAGATGCGACTTAATGAATTTATACCTGAGGTAGCTTATTTTGTGGCATCCTTGTCACCTATATACTATCTTTCACCCGCACTTGTCACCTATGCTCATAATAAGTTAATAAGTTATTAAAATCATGAATAGAATCTAGTCCTTATTAGCATCAAGTGCAATTAGGTTTTTTAAGGGGGTAATGTCTCGATTTTTATTGGGTCGTGACTACCTTTCCATGACTACTACCTACGTACTACGTATCATCATGCTTACACTCTCAGACCAACGTAGTTCAATTAGTTTCCCACGGGTTATCTGTAACGCCCCCACCTGTCACATGACATAAACGGTGGGTCCGGCGGGGCCCACGCCATATAGCACAGACAAGCGAAGGAATTACGTGTGGAAATCAAACTCTACGCGTATCCTTAACTCATACCATTCTAGAGCAGCATAATTTTATGTTAGCATGAACTCAACCAGAATGTCCACCAATATATAAATACCACCTTTATATATAACAACACCAGGAATGTCTACAACCAACACACCCTGGCCTTAGGGCCTGACAGGTTCCTCTTTTACACAGCAATAATTTCGTACATCGGCACGCAGGCCGGCCACACATGAAATCCAAACACAACTCTTCGCATGACCTTCAAGGGCCTATAGCAGCAAGCTAGTCATTCCGCTTATTCATTTCAAGCCGCAACACCTGCAATTCCAAATCCAAGCCAACACAGAAACAAAGTAACGGTCAGCATTTGGCTGACCATTATAACGACCCTACCCCCTACCCGGGGTAGTGGTTCCTTCCCTGTACACAGTGCTATCATCTATCATCAAGTATCATCAAGCATATATCATTCTCTTTATCCCGCTAGCAAACACATGACATCACAAACGCTGGAATCAACCAGACGTTCCGTGCACTCAGGGCACCTTCTTGGCGTACCGGAATCCACCAGTCATACACCGCCGATCCGAGGTTTTAACTTGTTGGTTGACCGGCCCTAGTCCACCAGTCTCGCAAGCTGGCGACATCCCGCCCAAACCACTCAGACGTACAACCTCACAACATCCAATAACAACCAGAGTAGATCGACCCACACCATGTGGTGTAGCACGCCGGGTTTATCCAAGCTCCCAGGCATGTCTACCCATCGACCCCCCTCCTATTCCGATCGACCCACCCATGTGGTGCAGCAAGCCGGGTTTAACTCGGCTCCCCAAGCATTGCCACCAATCGATCCCTACCTAACTAGATCAACCACCCTAGTGGTGTAACAGGCCGGGTTTATCTCGAGCTCCCCAAGCGCGCTACCAATTGATCATATCATAACCAGGAGCTTTACCAAAGCCTCCTCACATTCAGCATCACATCCATACATCATCACAATAGAAATCCATTTACATCGTACCAAATCCACGGAGTCTTCTCCGGTTTACCCATGAACATCACCAATCCAGACTACCGGTCCAGATGGACTTCACACAACATGCCTATGCCGTACTTCATAATTTCGGCTCTAAATGCAGACTCAACAAAGGAATCACTTCCGCAAATCCACCTCTTGGTGGAGGATTACAAGCACATGCATAAAGAAAAGACTTCGATGTCCAAGAAGGAGATCGTTACCCTTGAAGACCGCTTCGGCGCCATGAAGTAGCCGATGGAAATCACCGCTTCGGCTCTGCCTTCACGAATCCGCTCTCGGATCTTCGCTCCGCACTCCGCAGCTCCTACAGCAGCTGGTAGTCTCCTCCCTTCCTCTTGCCTTAGGCTTTTCTTCCTCCCTCTCTTGGCATAAATGAAGAAGAAGAAGAAGATGAAAGAGGGCTTAAATCCCCTTTTTCTCGGCCTTCAACACACCTAGACAGAGCCCAACCATTGGATCCAGGAAGAGGGAAACAAACGGCTCAGATTTGCCAGAAAAGCTTGAACACGGCCTGACACGCCCTGTGACACGCCCGTGTCACAGGCCGTGTCCCCCTAAGCGGCAGTCAACCGACTCAAAACCACAGTACACGGCCATGGGACACGCCCGTGTTACATGCCGTGTCCCCGACACGCCTTCAGAACGCCCATGTCTGAGGCCGTGTGCCTCAACGAAAATAATCCCAAAAACACCCGAGACTTCACACGGCCTGTCACACGCCCGTGTTCCTGGCCGTGTGCACCTGGACACACCCGTGTCCCGCAAACACGCCCTGGCTCAAGACGTCGAGCTGAGTTCGACGACCACTGACACGCCCTGTGACACGCCGTATCACAGGCCGTGTCCTCACTCGACACTCGACACTCGACGATCGTCGAGCAAAATTCGTCGACATCAAGACCGATCGACGACACGGCCTCGACACGCCCTGCGACACGCCCGTGTTGCAGGCCGTGTCACCCATGCTTGAACCCAAATTGGCCCAAAATGACCTGATTGGCTTCGGGGTGTTACAATCCTCCCTCCTTCAAATAATTTCGTCCTCAAAATTGGTCACATGACCATTAGCCATAACATCACAAAGCTGACACCCCAAGCCTTCGCACAAACTAACAAACATACATCACAAACAACATCCCTAACTTCCACTTGTGCACATTCAGCCACATAAGACCTCAAAACAAGACAGCATGCTTTAGTTATCTCCTTACCATCACAAGTGCACCAAACTTTGATAGATATATACAACATCGCGATTTTATTCATCACAACTAGATAGAAGCATAGTTTACATACAGCAGAGCATCCAAGAGAAGTAATTCATGTTTCACCTCCGCTCAGCCTCACGATTTGAAATTCACGATTAAGAGACAAAATTAAACACCCGAGGCTGAATTTAACCACTGAGCTTTGCGGCTCTTGCACTTCCATAGCATGAAATCGAGGTTGCGTCCGGGGGTACAGATGATTCAGCCACTGCTTTACTCTTTTCTTCATATGACGCACCTGTCTTTTCTCACTCCCTGGAGGGGCATTCCGACAGAATTTTGCTATATGTCCTTGCTGCCCACAGTTATAGCATATATGCGTATCAATCCGTCCTGGCCCATAAGTCGCCCCCGAAGAAACAGTCGACGGAGCTGATTCCGCCGGCCTAAATCTTTTCTTCTCTCGTCGTCTAAACTCCGACTGATCTGATGGCGGCACTTTAAACTCTGGCTTTTCCGCTGCCAGTCTCTTATTCTCGTATACTCGCTTCATATCTTTTTCCAAGGCACGAGCTGTATCGACCAATGCTTGAAAGCCTTGGCTCACCGAACTCGGAAGTGCCACCTCAATTCATCCCGCAGTCCTTCATAAAACCTATTTGTCTTTCGCGCTTCCTCCGCAAAGGTGATCCGCATATCTCCCCAATCTCGTAAACTCATGCGGTAGGTATCAATATCTCGCTTACCCTGCACCAAACGGAGAAACTCATTTTCCATCGCAATTCTCTGCGACACTGGCACATACTTGGCTAAAAATATTCGGGAGAATTCATCCATTGAAACTTCCGTTAAACCTCTACCTGCCAAGTGATGCACTTCAATTTCATCCCACCATACTCTCGCATCGCCTTCTACAGAAAAGTGGCCAACGTCACTTTTTGCTCCTCGACCGTCCTGATTGCGGTTAGGATCCTTCTTACCCTTGCCAACCAATCTTCCGCCTGCGTTGGTGAAAGCGCTCCACCAAACGTAGGTGAATGAAAGTGCATAAACGTGTCAATGACTCGTCACTGGCTTGCGCTTCCACCACCACTGCAGCATGCTCTTGCCTTCCACCAGGCCTTGCCTGTCCAGTAGGTTGTGCTTGTAACACTGCAAGCACTGTCTCCGCCAACACCCGTATGGCTTCTGCCGAGGGAGGCATAGGCACTTCAACGGGTGCTGCACTCTCATCAGACCGCTGGGGCTCAGACGGCCCAGCTCCATCCCTCGCCACCTATCAATGTACAGAACACCATTAATAGGTACTGCTATATTGACTACACACTCATGCACATCATGTGCTTGACATACATTCCTAGTGGACATTCATGAGTTCATGATGTTCTCTCCTCCCAAACAATCTAAACCTGGCTTTGATACCACTTTGTAACGCCCCCACCTGTCACATGACATATAACGGTGGGTCCGGCCGGGCCCCACGCCATATAGCACAGACAAGCGAAGGAATTACGTGTGGAAATCAAACTCTACGCGTATTCTTAACTCTATTACATTCTAGCGCAGCATAATTTTTATGTTAGCATGAACTCAAACCAGAATGTCCACCAATATATAAATACCACTTTATATATAACAACACCAGGAATGTCTACAACCCAACACACCCTGGCCTTATGGCCTGACAGGTTCCTCTTTTACACATCAATAATTTCGTACATCGGCACGCAGGCTGGCCACACATGAAATCCAACACCAACTCTTCGCATGACCTTCAAGGGCCTATAGCAGCAAGCTAGCCATTCCGCTTATTCATTTCAAGCTGCAACACCTGCAATTCTATCCAAGCCAACACAGAAACAAAGTAACGGTCAGCATTTGGCTGACCCATTATAACGACCCTACCCCCTACCCGGGGTAGTGGTTCCTTCCCTGTACACAGTGCTATCATCTATCATCAAGTATCATCAAGCATATATCATTCTCTTTATCCCGCTAGCAAACACATGACATCACAAACGCTGGAATCCACCAGACGTTCCGTGCACTCAGGGCACCTTCTTGGCGTACCGGAATCCACCAGTCATACCCGTCGATCCGAGGTTTTAACTTGTTGGTTGACCGGCCCTAGTCCACCAGTCTCGCAAGCTGGCGACATCCCGCCCAACCACTCAAGGTACAACCTCACAGCCAATAACAACCAGAGCAGATCGACCCACACCATGTGGTGTAGCACGCCGGTTTTATCAAAGCTCCCAGACATGTCTACCATCGACCCCCCTCCTATTCCGATCGACCCACCCATGTGGGTGCAGCAAGCCGGGTTTAACTCGGCTCCCCAAACATTGCCACAATCGATCCCTACCTAACTAGATCAACCCACCTTAGTGGTGTAACAGGCCGGGTTTATCTCGAGCTCCCCAAGCGTGCTACCAATTGATCATATCATAACCAGGAGCTTTACCAAAGCCTCCTCACATTCAGCATCACATCCATACATTCATCACATAGAAATCCATTTACATCGTACCAAATCCACGGAGTCTTCTCGGTTTACCCATGAACATCACCAATCCAGACTACCGGTCCAGATGGGCTTCACACAGCATGCCTATGCCGTACTTCATAATTCCGGCTCTAAATGCAGACTCAACAAAGGAATCACTTCCGCAAATCCACCTCTTGTGGAGGATTACAAGCACATGCATAAAGAAAAGACTTCGATGTCCAAGAAGGAGATCGTTACCCTTGAAGACCGCTTCGGCGCCATGAAGTAGCCGGATGGAAATCACCGCTTCGGCTCTGCCTTCACGAATCCGCTCTCGGATCTTCGCTCCGCACTCCGCAGCTCCTACAGCAGCTGGTAGTCTCCTCCCTTCCCTCTTGCCTTAGCTTTTCTTCCTCCCTCTCTTGGCATAAAATGAAGAGAAGAAGATGAAAAGAGGGCTTAAATCCTTTTTCTCGGCCTTCAACACACCTGGACAGAGCCCAACCATTGGATTCAGGAAGAGGGAAACAAACGACTCAGATTTGGCCAGAAAAGCTTGAACACGACCTGACACGCCCTGTGACACGCCCGTGTCACAGGCCGTGTCCCCCTAAGCGGCAGTCAACCGACTCAAAACCAACAGTACACGGCCGGGACACGCCCGTGTTACATGCCGTGTCCCCGACACGCCTTCAGACACGCCCATGTCTGAGGCCGTGTGTCTCAACGAAAATAATCCCAAAACAACCCGAGACTTCACACGGCCTGGCACACGCCGTGTTCCTGGCCGTGTGCACCTGGACACACCCTGTCCCGCAAACACGCCCTGGCTCAAGACGTCGAGCTGAGTTCGCGACCACTGACACGCCCTGTGACACGCCCGTGTCACAGGCCGTGTCCTCACTCGACACTCGACACTCGACGATCGTCGAGCAAATTCGTCGACATCAAGACCGATCGACGACACGGCCTCGACACGCCCTGCGACACGCCCGTGTCGCAGGCCGTGTCACCCATGCCTGAACCCAAATTGGCCCAAAATGACCCGATTGGCTTCGGGGTGTTACAATATGCAGCTCAGTTGGTGATGAGAGTTGAAAGAACTCCATAGTTAAGCGTGCTCGGGCTGGAGTAGTACTGGGATGGGTGACCTCCTGGGAAGTCCCCGTAGTGCGGGCTTGACTATCTTGTTTACCTCATCAAAGGGAGGCTGTGGCCACAACAAACCCGCCTGTGGATGGAGAGGGGTTGGGGTGCTTGGGCTGCAGCCCGGTAGCGTCGCCTAGAGCGAGCCGTGACACTGTCACGTTGGATCGGCTAGGGGCGTTACATTATCCTCCCTAACCATCCTTCATGCAGGTTGCCTTAAAGTATAACTTGTTAGACATCCGATATTACCCTTGACACATTTTTCGGAAGAACTTTTTAAATTCCCATAGGAATTGTTTCTTGAAGGCACACATTTTTTCTGAAAAATATTTCTCATCATGGCAATATAATTTTTATCAAAACTAAATGTATCATATTGTCGTAGAAAATCGAAATAATAGAAATTTATTAGGCAATTTAAATAGACACGTACCTTCATAAGTCAACAAAACTAACGTTAAGACTCTCATGGATTGAGTCAAAGGTTGGAGTCTTATCCTGCTCAATCAACTCATAAGACATGATTAAAACTTTATGCTCCGAAAAACCCTAGTCCCTGACGCGACTTGATAAGCATCATGACCTTTTAGATTACGAACCAATTTTTAACAATAACTACCACAACAGTAATTCATAAGCATTTGTATAAAAAAGCAAACCATTCATTTGAATAGATCGCTTGCCTTACTTTGCACAATTGGTTCGGGCAAGTGACTGAGGCGTCGAACTCGACCGCAATGCTCAACTAATTAAGAGATAACCAAGTTTAGTCATTATTTAGAGTTAATCTCATAAAAATTTTCCGCCTCTGGGTTAATTCTAATTTATTATGTAGGATTGCAATATAAAGGATAATTAAAGACATTAAATTCAATCACACCACTTTACTAATATGAAAGTGATCGAATTCGGTATTACTTAGGGTTACACTAGAAAAATCTCTCATCTCTAGACAACCTCTGAATCATAAAACATTGGTGCAAAATAGATATTTGGTGAAGACATCGAACTCGACCATACCACTATACTAATACGAGAGTCGATCGATTTCGACATTATTTAAGGTTAACCCCAAAGGAATCTCTCATCTCCAGACGAACTATAAATTATAAAGCAGTAGAGCTAAAATTTATATTAGGCCAAGACATCAAACTTGATCTTACCACTCTACTAATGAGAGACGATCGAGTTCAACATTATTTAGGGTTAGCCTCGAAATAATTTCTAATCTCCAGGCTAACCCTAAATTATAAAGCAACGGAGCTAAAATAGATATTAGGTCAAGACATTGAGTTCGATCGTACCACTCTACTAATTTGGGAGTCAATCGAGTTCAACATTATTTTGAGTTAGGATCGAATGAATCTCTCATCTCCAGGCTTATAAAGCATCAGAGCTAAAATAGATATTAGACTAAGACATCGAACTCGGCTGTACCGCTCTACTAATATGAGAGTCGATCGAGTTTGCCTTATTTAGGGTTAGCTTCGAAAGAAACTCTTATATTCATGCTAACTCTAACTAGGGCTTTTATGATGCACCATAATGCTAATCAAAAGCAAAGAATGGTGCAGTAAATTAATAAAGTGATGAGTAAATAAAGAAACAGTAAATAACATAAATAAAAAAACAATTCAACATAAATGAAAGTCCCTGTATTTGTGGTTCCATCTCCATTCCAAAGAGTCAGGTTCTCTTATTACCGCGATGGCTTTTAAGTGTTAATTGAACTTCGTGGTCCGTTATGTCTCAAGTTGTTTGAACCTTATTATTATTTAAGTCGTACTTTCGTTATCTTGAATAATCAAATTGTAATCCTTCTCAGGGTTTGATGGTTTCTTGGAGCCTTTATTTCTTTTAATTAATAGAAGGCTTTGACTTTAATAATTATTATAATCATATTTGACTAGAAAATTATCAAATTGAAACGAGAGGTCAAGATTTTCATGTGTATCTCCTCATAGTTTTCTCAAGTCATATCGAGTGACACGTTAGTCTTTAATAATTATTAGCCACAATCTACCACAAATTAAACTCCTAAAAATAGGAGAGTGAATTAAAAGCCTTTAAATTGGCGATTGTTATGGACAAACCGAAATTGGATACGTGCAAACCAATTTTACATGCAGACCAAAATATTATAATTGCAGACCAAATTATTACGTGCCAACCGAAATTTAAATTTAGAAATAATCATGTTAAAATATTAGAACTTGAAACAAAGCTTAATGATTAAAGTACTAAAAAATGTAACATTAAACTTCGAATTACAAAATATAACAAAATTAATTTTTTTTTTAAATCATCATGTAACTCTTCTTCTTGTTCCAACTATAGCTTGAATTCTTGCATCTGTCAAAAAATGTATCAAACTTTTAACATTCATCATACAATGTAAGTTAATTGAATGTGTGGCTACTTTATAGTACATGTAGCCCCAATTTGCAATGGAAAACATGTTTTTACTTCAAGTTTAATGAAATGCATTAGTAACTCATTTTGACACCTGTAAAATGTATATTTTTTTGTGAACATATCAAAAAATGAAGTCATAAAACTTTACAATTTTGAATTTAATGGTTACCATTGCTCAACAATCTCTCATGATATCTCCTCCAAATCGAGATCGTTGGAGGAAGTGGACAGTCATCCATCATCTTCAGTGTACGAAATGATTTTCATGAATGAATTCCATGAATAGTGTTCTTCGAACAGCCGGAGGTGGTGAATGCAATGACAAAAAGTGAAAGACTGAAACATGTTGAAATGGACTACTGCAATATTATAGCAAGAAGCAATAATCAATCCCATATCAGAGACATGGTAATCCACTTATCCAAAGGAGCGGGAGTAACTGTACAGTCTAAGGAATTTTGCAATTTAATTCTTCTCGTCGTGTTCCAGAAATAACATCATATAAGATATCTTTTTTGTTGTAGTTCCCTTGATAGATCATTGCGCAATGTAACCAATCATCCGCCATTTCCATTCTGTTGCTGATTACCCATAGCCTAATGTCCATCTCCTAAAACATCCACGACATCAAAATATAGTCCCTTATGTATGCTGTCATTTCTTTTCGGACTACTTTTAAGAACCTTTTATCCGAAACTGCTTCCTTTTTGGTGGACACATTGATCTCATTTTCAATGATAACTGCTCACTCTTCAAAACATGTTCAAATAGCGTGGATCACGTTTTGTCGATTTAAAATCACTTGTAAACTTCTTGTAGCTTCCTTTAGGTCGACCCTTCGTTCTGGTTGGTAAGAAGCTCTAATGTTTGAGTAGAACTGAGATCCATAAGCTCGCGAAGTTTTCTTTTATCTCTTGTTTTTGAAGATCAGAGGTGTTATTATATCTCCTTAGTATACCTTCATTTCCACATTGATTTTACTGTCTGCTTCATTTTCTTCCTTAATATCTTATTCTTCTTTAATTTCATGCAAAGTAAGTTGCTTCCAGTGGTCATGTATTATCCATAGTGAAAAAGTGTTATTATGTATTATGTACGACAACAAATCATGTGCATAAGAAGTCCCAGAGTATATTTTTATTGTATGTGTGCACTCCTCAATGAACCATGACCGGTCCTTCCCTGAATTCTTCTTTTTTGATGTACTCCAAAGCTGTGATAGAAATATACCCAACTAGATCAGAATACAAAGATGAACTAAACTCCCTGTTCGTCTGAATAGTGCTTTGTCCAAAAGACCGCTTAATTTTTGTCTGTTGTAAGTTAATCATCTGATCAAGAGTTTGTCAAACAGTATCAAGATTTTCAATTGACACCTCCAAAAATTTTCTTAAGCTGGCTATGACTACCTTCAACCCGATTAGTTGTAGAGTTACCCAAATGTAAATGCATGTCGACCCAAGCAGCAACAAAATATTCTTTATACAGAGTTATTCAGTAGCGACGACATATGAATAAACTGTGGATATGCAATCTCATACTCGATTTTCATTTCAAGAAATGTTTGATAGAAATCAGATTCTCTTGGAGAATCTACTAATTGTTGTCATTTATCATTGAAGTTTTTTCATTCTTTACCCGTTTTGAATTCCTTTTTGCAACGCGTCAAAATATTCATACTTATATGAATTTACACAAATATTTTGGCGCCCGAAAGACAACTGTAATTGCATTCATTAATGCTATCTCTCTATCAGTTACTAAGACACATGGTAATTTCTTTTGTTCTAAAATAGTTCTAAAACATTCAGAGCACATGTATACTTGTTTCTACTTCGTTTGACATGAACGCAAATGCCGTATAAAATGAATGATTGGTTGAAGTAACACCAACTATGCATAGCAGTGGTAGTTTGTACATGTTTGTCTTGTATGTGCAATCCAATAAAAACACAGACAAAATATTTTACATAACTGAATTGATACTGGATGAGCGAAAATACTTTCCAACTGATTAGTGTTAATTTTACTTTGTTGAAGCTAACATAGCCACCATTAGTGATACATTTGTATAGAAATTGTATTTGAGTCCCCCCATCCAATTCTGCTCTTTGCATCTTCGCTCTTTTATTGTAAATAGTTCTCATTACAGTGGTGTTCGAAGTATCTCTCTTCTTCAAAGTCGATAGAATCTTTTTAGGTTTACCCCAACCACAAACATTTCCTCTACAATATTTTTCTCATTTTCATTTAGCTTACCGACATTGGAATGAGTTTCTAGATGAACCATTTCATGGTTGTGCACTCCACGCTTCACTTCAAGAGTCCACTCTTTATGTGTGCATTTTTTGACCTTTTAGTAAAACGGACAACCACCCCTCTTTGTGTTACTTCTTCGCATATTTTTTCTTACCCATCCTTTACCTTGCTGTTTCTCACGATAAAGCCAGCTCTATCACAACCCAATAGAACCCTCGGTTTAGGCCGACTTGTAAGCTTATCGGCACATTGAATAGTTATAACAATCCCAATCCCTTTGCAACCTTTTGAGCTCACAATATTAACTCCTCCTTTGATTCAAAACACAGTTTTGTGACAAGTGTGCTCCAACATCAACTTGTGTGGTTTGCGACGATTCAACGCATGTCAACAATTTAATATTTTTCAAACTCATTTCAACAAACTATAACAAATTGACCAAACTCGAATTTTTTGCACATAATATAACAACACAATCAGAAAAGGATGAAACAAACTAACTCCAATTCTAACTCATTTAAACATTCACAAATTCACAGTGAGACTGAATATCTCAAACAAATGCAGGAATCGGTCCAATTTGAAAGCGGTGAGTGAGAAGGAACACCGTTGAACTACATTCAACATAAAAACATTTTAGATCAAACAATAACAGAACTACTAATGCAATGTGCATCTTTTATAACTGAACACAAACTAATGCAATAATAACATAGCCCATGTTGTGGGGAGAGGAACCAAAGAAGGTGGTTGTGCCCAATTACTTGAATCCAACTGGACGACCGCTCGATGACGAAGAATAATGCCCTAAGCTCGTCGACGGACGCTGGAGAGGGCCGATTCTGGAGCAGACCTTCCGGGCGGCCCTAAGCTTAAGCGAAATAGGAGAGATGCGGTAGTGCGGGGAGCGGCGGTTTGTGGGGAGTTGCGGTGTGGGAAGTGTCAAAAATCTGGACAGCGGCGGTGCGGGGAGCGTTGGTGCGGGGAGTGGCCGGATCGGGCGCCGGGCGAAGCTGTAACACCCCATCTGTCGCATGGCATATAACAGAAGGTCCAGCTGGAACCCGACGCCATATACCACAGACAGCCGGAAGGGATACTAAATGAATAATCAAACCAACCAATTAAGACTACTCGTCCTAATCACAGAGCATTCTAGCGGAAGATTTTAAAGTTGAAAGAACCCAAAATTAAATCCATCAATAAGAATGTCCACAGCTACATCAACAGGAAAGAAATCCCAATACACAGAAACGGGTACATGGCCTTATGCCTTATACAGGTTCACTTAATAAAGAGTGTTTTACATACATCGGCTCGCAGGCCGCCACCAATGAATATATATAAATATAACTATTCTACGGCCTTCTAGGGCCAGCACAGCAACATGGGCTCCAGCCCGCTATTTGGCGCTCGGCTCCGCAGCACCTGCAAGCACATACCACCGCACGGTGGCAATAAAGCAACAGTCAGCTAAAAGCCGACCAAATTATAACGACCCCGCCCCTGACTCGGACGGCGGTGCTCTTTCCCTGCATAACATTAGCCCAACAATATATATAGCGCAATTATAATTCGCCACAGGTGTAGGCTCGCACGGCCAAACACCCCGTGCACTCAGGGCACATTCATGGTGAACCCTGACCCATCAGTGCATTCACCACCACCCCCAGGATGGAACAACATGTGAGCATTTAGCCTTTTCTGACACCGTCTAAGGATCCGACTATGCCAACGGCCAGTCCCGTCTTCGGGTCTCTCGCACCGAACCACATAGCCTAGGTCCAATTCCACTTGCCCGTTGCTCACCCGCATGTCCAATTTAAGTCCTTTGCGCGGGCCAAGCTTCTCTCGGATCCCAAATTTTCCAAAACAATCTCATAACCCAGTTATGATCAAGGCCGGTTCTCAGACCGCCAAGTTAGCAGAACACGTTTTCCGCTCAATTTTCCGGGTGCGCCTTGAAGCTAACCTCCAAGGATCCCTGCTGCAATCTACCGCGTAGAAACCCGAAAAATCCAAAGCACGGAGTCTTCTCGGCAAAACCACATCAAATGCAACATCACTGATCCAGACAAAACACGTCGGGTAGGCTTCACACACAATGCCTATGCCCGTACTTGCGATTCGGGCTCTATATGCAACACAAGGGGACTATCCCGTCAACACCAAGGAAACCACGCACTCACCGCATACTCGCGGGAGCGGGATTCCCTATGCAGAAAGAAAGAGCTTCAAGCGCTCAAGTTGAGAATCGTTACCCTTGTAGTCCGTTTTGGCGCCATGGAAAACTACGCGGTTAGAACTCTTCGCAATGACCTTCCCTCCACGAATCCGCTCTCCGATTTCGAAACGGTACTCCGATGCTCCGCCGGCGGCCGGAAACCTCCTTCTTCTTTCTCTTCTCTCTCACTTTGGAAAAGGAGAACTTTGGAGAGAAATGAGGAATAACCCCTATTCCCGGCCTTAACAGAGCAGAATTTCTTCTGGGCCGTCGGATCCTAATTAAAGAAATGAACGGCTCGGATCTGCACAAAATTCTCCAGACCTGGCCGAACACGGCTTGGCAAACGGCCGTGTCCCAGGCCGTGTGCCTCGATCCAGGCACGATCGTCGAACTGAGAAACGCACCACGGCCAAGACATGCCCGTGTCTGACCTGACACGCCCGTGTCGGGTTCCCCGACACGCCCGTTTTCGTGGGCGTGTCACGCATAACCGCCACGGCAACGGACACGACCCATCAGGACACGGGTTGGCACACGCCCGTGTCGGATGACACGCCCGTGTCATCCGGCCGTGTTTCTGGCCGTGTCCTTCTCGGGTTGAAAACGGCCAAAAAAATCACCAGCCAGACACGGCCTGGACACGCCCGTGTCCTAGGCCGTGTACCCTACAGGCACCAAAAACTCTTTTTTTCGCGACCGACTCGCACACAAAATTCGGGGCGTTACAGAAGCGGGGAAGGCGCGGGAGAGGCGGTGTGGGGTGAAGAATAATAATAAATGTATCAGTAGGGAGCCCTAACCGCCATTAAATTCGCCGGAGTACTCTTCCCTCCCCGCTCTCGCGCTGCCGACGGATGAGACCGACGTCTTTCGCACAGGAGGAGGCGGACAGAGCTACCATCGAATTTTATTTCGCGAGAACAGGACGGCGGGCTTGGTTTGCACCGATCGGGTATTAGGATTTTTAGTTTTAGGCAGTTTTAATAGCTTTATTTAAAATTTTGGGTTCCACCTATCCAAAACTGATTTGCACGTAACATTCGCCTTAAATTTTATAGATGATTAAATCAGCTCCACTAATCTCCCCAAAATTTTGAACAATTTGACTTGGAAAAGTCCTCTGAGGATTACATATTTTAATTTATATTTAATTTATTGATGAGAGTTAATTTCATTGATCACACAGTTTGAATTTTTACATATAAAATAAGGTCATTGTTATAAGCAAACTTGTTTGGCTATTAGCAAATCTTGGTTATTAGCAAATCATCTTTTTTGACTTAGCTATTAGCAAACATTTTTGTTATTAGCAAAACATGGGAAAAATAAAAAAAAAATTCTACTAAAAAGAGGTTCATTCAAAATTATGGGTTTTGATTTTTGCCCCAAATATTACAACAATTTAAAATATGAATGAACATCTGCATCCCTTTGGTTCAAATCTTCAAGCTCTTCAAATAAACATATAGGCGGCCAACTATATTCTGTCAAAAAAATAGTAGTTAGCATTGTATGCAAAAATAGTAATGTTGTTATTCAAATATTTGATAAAGACTAACCAACCTATTCGTCTTGATTATGTTTTCCAACTATATTGTAAGTCTTCAATCTCTCCAAAATTACACTGTTTATATCAAAATAGAAGCTAAGAAACATAATAAATACATCGCAAATAAAGAAAAAAAGACAAATATGAGGTAAGACTTACTATTTGTGTCCTTTTCAATGTAAACGAGAAGCGTAAATAGTTTCCCAAGAACTAGCTATTGAATGATGAAATCTCACCCAAGTTGAATAAATTTGAGGTAACGGACATCCATCTTTCATTTGGAGGCCAACAAAATGATTATTATTTATAAATCCGATGAAAATGAGCTTATGATTGGAGGAACCGCAGAATCCAATGAGAAAAAGATATGTTTTGACCCTTTGAAACAAGAACCACCCAACATTGTAGCATGACGAGATGACCAATCCCATGTCCGGCATGGACATCCACTTCTCTAAAGGCGCTGGAACGATATGACAATGTAATGAATCGATCAATTCCTTGCATCTTGGAACTCCCAAAATGTGACTGTAAATGCCTTCCTTTGCAGTCACTCAGTGGAGAGATCACCTCTAACTTTAAGCCAGTCATCGGATATATTCAAAGCTTCCGCAATAACATGATAACCACAATGTCCGTCAGATGCCGCATAATAAAATCTACCAAATTTTCAGCATATTGTAGTGGAAGTTGTCGACGTACCCGATCAAACAATTATTTTTCTGACTTATTTGACTTCTAGATGATTTCTTCAAGTTTCGCAACGAGAGCGGAGCATCCATCAGAACATGCTCAAAAATGATGGCTCACGCTTGTATTTCTTATGCTCTCTTTAATTTTTTTTGTGCTTCCTTTTGGTCGTCCTTTAACTTGATAGGTAAATATGACTCAATTGTAAGGCTTGAACTCGGATCCATGATTTCCGTAATTTTCTCTTCATTTCGATTGTTGATGTGCAGAAGTGTTTTGAAACCTTTTTTAATCCCTTCAATCTCAATGTCTATGTCATACTTTCCACTTTTTTCATCTTCATTTGTTTGGCTTTCAGATTCATGTTTGATGTCGTGTATATTCAACTGTTTCCAATGCTTATGTATTAACCATAACGGGTAAGATTTCCTCTGTGTGATATGAAAGATCAACTCATGTGCACATGGTAGTCCCAATGTAGACCGATTAGATGGTGCATTCCTCCTCACAAGCATACTCGTTGCGGTAATATTTTTTTTTCTTCCTTTATAATGTACAATGCTTTGAGTGAAACACGACCCACTAGATCGGAATATAGTATACTGTGAACTCTTTGATTGATTGCATTGTACTATGGCCAAATGATCTTTTAATTTTCTGTATGTTGTAGATCAATCATTTGATCAAATGCCCTCCAAACTGTCGTCAAGTTGCCAATAGAGACTTCAAGAAACTTTTTCAACTGACTATGTCCACTCTCGACCGATTTGTTTTGAGTTTCGAGGTGCTGGTACTTGTCAATCCACCAAGAAACAAAGTATTCTTTATATGGTTCCACCCATGTAGAGCTAACATATGCAACGACATTAGGATATGTAGAGGAATATGTTGAGATAATGTCATTATACCGCATGTGGAATTCATTCTCAGTTCTAGCATCAACCACCGCTGCCACACACCAAGAAACTTTTCACATTCTTTCCCTCCTTAAAATACTTCTTACATTTTGCCAAAATGTTCCTATGAATGTGTACTTGACATAAGATGTGCTTTGAATTCGGGAAGCAGAACTTGATTGCGTTCAACAATGCCAACTCCCTATCAGTTACAAGCACTAAAGGTAATGTTTTCTGATCTAAAATGCTTTTGAAATGATCAAGTGCCCACCTATAACTGCTCTCAGTTTCATCTGATAAAAATACAATGCAGCGAAAAAGGTTTGTTGAGTTGATGTCATTCCAACGATGGACAGCAAGGTAGCCGAAACCTATTCGTCTTGTATGTGCAATCAGCAAAAAGACACTTGAAACATTTTGCTAAGACGAATTGCAGTTGATGGGCAAAAAATAGGCTCTCTAAATGCGTGTCCCTTCATTCACCTTGCTAAAACTAACATAACCTGTGTCACTTATACAGTTTTACAGAAACTGTATTGGAGTACCACCTTTCAATTCTTTGTTATGCAGTCTAAGTCTCTCATTGTATATAGTTCTCATGACTGAACTATTACTTGAATCCTCTTTTTAATAGTGGAAAGTATTTTTCTTGTTTTACATTAGCTGCGTACATATCTTGCACATTTTTTGTTCCTCCGTATTTAATCTTCCAGTAATAGCATGTGCTTCTATATGTACCAACTCGTGATTATGTGTGCCACACTTACTTCAGTTTCCATTCCTCAAACAAAGCTTCCTTTTGTCCGATCAACAAAAAGGGCAACACCACATCGTTTAGAGGTTGTTTTCCTCACAATTTTTTTGACCCACCCTTTCTTGCATTGATTAGTACGATAAACCCACCTCTATCGCAACCCAGTATTACACGTGGTCTACTTCTACCACCAGTTAATTTATCTGATCCTTTAATAGAAATAGCAAAACTAAGAGATTTAGCGACATTACGAACCCAATCAACTAGCTCTTCACGTGACGGAAATGTGATATCAGTTTTGAAAATGAGACCAACATTCAATGTAAGCTGAAACAAGACATGAACTTTTAAGAGAAAGCAATAAAATCCATGCAAAATCTTACAAAATATGAAAAAACAAAACATGATTACCTAAACCCAAGAGAATGTTGACATTCCTCCTCAACAAGCATTATGCTAAAATACTCCTACAACAACAAAACAAATTTTATCCCCACTCAAAATAAGAATTAATACTAACATATAATACATGAAACACAGTTTGGAGGGCACGTTATAAAACACCACACCACTCACACACTCACCACACTCACACACTCACACACACATCATACACATACACACATGCATCATACACATACACATACACACACGCGCACACACACACACACAACTCATACAACACACACACACATATATATGAACACATACACACAACACACAAATGAACACACACAATCCAAATACATATAAAAAATCCACAAATTTCACAAATTTCATAAAGAGAAGCTGGTATACAATCCAAATACATAAATTCTACAAATTTAACACAATCCAAATCACCCAATCAACCACCCTAAAACAAAAAAAACAGCGGGTATACCTTCTCTATGGTTGATGGTTGTAGGTTAGGGCCAAGATGTTGCACTCCACACAGTTGGAATGGCAGGATCTACACAGAACATGGGAAAAAGGTGCTGTGAAAAGTTGTTATGAGAAGGTGCTGTAAAGGGATGAGGCGTCGGAGAAATACAGTGAGAAGACAAACTGCAGGAAGAAATCCGGTGGTGGAAGGAAAATCCAAATGGAGAAGAATCCTGGTGGCTGGATGCGGCGGTGAGGAAGATAAATGTTGCGGGATTGAGATCCAGCGTTGGGAAGAATCCAGATACGACGGTGGAGGAAGGAAAATGCGCAGGAAACGACGGCTGGAGCTTCTCTGCGGTCGCCAGCTGGAGCTTCTCTGCGGGCGCGGCGAATCGCCGGTGCGGGAAACAGGCTAACCCTAATCGCGATTGGGGGGGAGCAGAGGAATGGTTTGCGCGGAATAGGCCTGATAAAAAGAGAAAGATTTTAATAGAAAAAAACCGGGTTTTTTTAGAGGTGCTATTAACCTATACTGGTTTGCTTATAACAATGGCCTAAAATAATCATCAAATTAAGAGCACATAATCTAAAAAATAATTTTTTCATGTTTTAAATAAATAAAATGTTCTACCTTTTTAATAAATTTGGACTGGAATGGAAAAATCGGAACTTATCTCCTTATCAGCAGCCAAAAGTTCGTACTTCCAGCATGATCGGCGTTAAACAGGGCGACAAATCCGGCAGAACCACCGCCGCCACAGCCGCCGCCGTCAATCTGTGAGCGAAGAAGACTATCCCAATGACGGCACGACGACCATCGAACACCTGGAACGCCGAATATGGCGCGACCAACTCCGCCTCCAACGCATGAGAGAGAAACAGAAACAGAAAGAGCTCGCCGCCGGCGAGGAGCAGAGCACCAATCGCAGCCACAAGAACCTCTCCCGCACGCAAGACTCGCTCCTAAAATACATGCTTCAGCTCACCGACGAGTGCACGCCCAAGGCTACGTCTTCGGCATCATCACAGAATCCGGCAAGTCCATCGCCGGCTCCTCCGACACCCTCCGCCGTGGTGGAAGCACAGGTCCGGTTTCACACTCTGCTCCGGCGGCCATCGATGAATTCATCCAGCAGCATTGCGAGGAAAGCGGCGGCACGCTGAAAGAGCTCTCGGATACAATGCTCGGCTCGCTGCTGTCGGCCATGATGCCGCACTGCGACCCGCCGCGCGCCGGTTCCCGCTGGAGAGAGGCGTCGCACCGCCCGTGGTGGCCACAGGAAAAGAAAGTGGTGGCTTGTCAACGATATGACCAAACACGCTCCTCCTCCGCCTTACAAAAAGCCGCACGATCTGAAGAAGGCGTGGAAGGTGGGCGTGCTGCTGTCGATTATAAAGCACATGGCTTCTGATTTGGCAAGCTTAGGCGGCTGGTGAGGAAGTCAAAATGTCTGCAGGAGAAGATGACGGTGAGGGACCTAAAGATATGGATGGCGGCGGTGGAGGAGGAAGAGACCGCCGCCGGCGTTTCCAATCGAATAGTCCGGCGGCCACATTAAGCGAAGAGGATGATGAGGAGTGGATACACACGCTGTTCAACAACTACAACCAAATAGTCCACGGTGATGCGTTGACGCGGAATTATGGAAGTGAAGTCTGCAACGCCGGCGGTAACGAACAAAATGGTTTCCCGGCGGAGGAGACCAATTGCTCATGCGCCGCCGGCTATGGAGATGGGAGCAGTTCTTCAATATGAATGGATTTCATGATTCGCAAACGCACCCAAGTATTAATAGTATTTATGAGGATTGAAACGGCCGCTCTTGTAGGGGGGAGGCAACGGATCTAATTAGTTCTCCGGTGGGAATAGATAAATGGGGTTATGTATACTACTGCTGATTATTTTGAGAATGATAATGCTGCAATTAATTCAGAACAGAAGACCAACGAGTGCAGTGGGGGATAGTGAAGAGCAAGTTTGAAGCAATGCATGAAGTTATGATTTTATAGACACCTAAAATATATCTAAAACCACAAAAAGTGCCCCACGCCACAGTAAAATAATCCGACCCTTATTTTTTGTGTGATTTAGGTGTGGAAAAGAGGCCAAATAATATATTTTATTGTGTATGAGAGCTCACTTTTTTGTGATTTTAGGTATATTTTTAAGTATGTGTAATTCGTTCATGCATTAAAGGTGATAATACTTTTTCAACTAAAACCATACCAAAAAATCACAAAAGAGTGTCTCACTCAGCACAAAATACCCGACTCTTTTTTTTTCCCAGTTTGCAAACCTAATTACAGGATCGGTTGTTTTTATGCTGAGTGGGGCCCACATTTTTGTGATTTTTTAGGCATGTTTTAGATG